>CACRXP010000344.1:340921-387110 GCA_902702965.1 Spirometra erinaceieuropaei | reverse complement strand
TCCTAATAGTTATGTGAGCAATTGCTCTCACTCAAGCAAAAGCGTCATTTATCCTCCCGGTTAATGTTGAATTAAAATCCACTTGCGCTTTTTCTAAATAACACCATGTTTAGTTTTCTACTTAATTGAAATAGTCATTTCTTTGAGGGATAACTTATAACAACTGTGAGACAGCTGTTGTAACATCTTGCAAATGCAAATGCTATCTTATTATTCAGTACTTGGCAATTCTTTGTAATATCGTACTAAAGTGCGCTCGCGGAATGCCGTTTCTCTTCAAATTCATAATATTTAGATATATGCCTAAGAAGGCTAGGTTGTGCAGTGGACTCGGCTTCTCTAAATTAAAAAATATACTTCACATACATTCTGCTCCACATGTTCAACATCGTCTTCAAACTGAACCGCTATATCTGATGAACTGTAATGCCATTTGCCAAGGAACATGTAGAAAGTAAAAGAGATCAATAAGCTCATTACGAAAATAATTTTCTGACATCCAAACAAGTCTAAAATAGTGAGTTATGTTTTGGTCCCCGTAAAGTTCATGTAACATGTTTATGGCATAGGCAAACTTAAGCAGCTAAGGTATGGACGCACTCGTAAGAAAGTCACTTTCAAGTGCTTTTGTCGACTACACAACCAGTCACAGAGGGTTCACTCACGTAAACAATGTTCCATCGTTATCGGATACGTCATGTGACTGGGCTCAGAACATGTAGCGAGAGAATAAAGATCAGCTCTAACGAAACCCTTCAAATGCAAAATGGGCCCCTAACGGCCGGCGAGATGGAAAAAAGAAACAACTTAGAAAGCAGAATTGCTTCCATTACTTCTGTGTTTTTGAAAATGAGGTGGTCAAATACATGGTTTGCCTGTAATGAAAAGTAAACGGGCGGGGGGGGGCTCTAGCAGGCGAATAAAGCTCTCGACCCAGCGATCGTGTCTCCTCCTTTACGACTGCTTCCTTAGACTCGTTTCTTCGATTCTATAGACAAGGTCACTATCTGCTTCCCAAGGGACACCACTCATACGCAGAACACTCTTGAATGCTAAACGGTGACAAGGCCAGCCTGCTTATTTCGATTCTCCCTTCATGCCGCTGAAATGCGAGTTGAGACATAAGAAAGTGACTAGAGGGGGACACGGGAATATGACTCCCCCGTAATGCTTGTGACCTCGCGCAAAATTCCGGGCTGATCAGGGTGGGAGTAACGTTTAGGATTAGAGTTACAGTAGACGTGCTAACTCATGAAATGTCAACCAAAATTTCGAAATGCGTTCTCGTTTCGAAAATATAAATTAAGTAGTGTTGTTAAACTAATCATGATGCAGTATAAAGCTATAATGATCCAGTACCCCCGGGGTGTCGGCTGTCGAAAGAACTTATTTTCGGCTGCATGCAGGTTCTATACTCTGCAAAAAATGACTACATATGTAGCATGCAATTTTCTCATTGCTTTTCGATGCCCTAGAAAAGTCAATTATATTTCATAAAAAACATGCATAAATGTATTCATTCTTTTACTTATTCGGTAGAAAATCACGTCTTCTTCCAAGTTCATTCTCAAAAGAAGAGTAAAATTCGGTTTTAAGAAAATTTCTAATTGTGAGATTTTTTAATGCCGTTAAATGGCCGTTCATGAAACGTCATGTATCGTGAATTTACGAATGTGGCTTGTAAAGGTAACAATATTGCTCAAATCCACTGCTTAATTTTATGAACCTTATATGGTCTCGTCTTAACACCGTAGAGAAATGCATGGTTTTCCGTACACGGAAAATATACAGCTTGTTGTTTTGAAACCCTGAATGCAAGTGTAACAGCAGGTCCGGCTCAAAATTATTCGGGAATTAGAAAATTTTTTTAACACCGAATTGTACTCTTCTTTTGAGTATGAAATTGAAATGAGACGTGATTTTCTACCGAATAAGCAAAAGAATAAATATTTTTACGCATGCTTTCCATGAAATATAATTGAATTTTTAAGGACGTCGAAAATCAATGAGAAAATTGCCTGCTACATAAGTAGTCATTTTTTGCAGAGTATAGATCTTGCATGCAGCCGAAAATAAGTTCTTTCAAAAGCCGACGCCCTGTGGTAACTGGATCATTATAGATTTATGCTGCATCATGATTAGTTTTACAATACTACTTAATTTTTCTTTTCGAAACGAGAACACATTTCGAAATTTTGGTTGACATTTCATGAGTTAGCACATCTACTGTATATACAGTAGATGTGATAACTCATTAAGTGTTAACCGTAATTATAAAAATGCGTTTTCTGACTCGGAAAGACAAATTAAGAGACCACTTTCCTATGTCTTATTCGAAATAGGAAACAGATGTGGGACACTTCTGTATATTAAGGTATCTGTAATGTATGGCGTTCATTGTATAATTATATATAAAGAGTAATGACCTGACCCTTCCTTTGCCCCAGACATGCGCAGTGTTCGCGGCGACGTCATCTGGAATGCAGAGAACGCCACCAGTTTCTGTCTGACATTGTGACAGGTCACATGATACAGTGTGTTAAGACCAATCGAATATCTCATACCACACCACAGGTCGTTTCGTTTCACAACAAACAAAAAACATATATGAGATAATGGACCTTCAGGTGCATAGCAGACAAGCGAGCGATCATGTGTGCGCTTCTGTCGTGTTGTAGCGGCTATAAGCCTTTAAGGATCCAACAGATGCCCCGCAGCTGATGAATAATGACTCGTAAAATGTGCTTTACGATGTCCTACATGCCAACGGCAAGCGCTGCAATGTGCTTCACTTGACTGCAGACTCCTGGTGTCTACGGGCGCAGTGTTCGCGGTGACGTTATTTGGAACACCACCAATTTGTGACTGATATTGTAACTGTTCACATGATGCAGCGTGCTAAGATGAATCCTCCATGCCCACACAAGTTTAGATCGGTTGATGACGCAATACAATCTGTCAGGCGGATTCTTAAATCGAAGCCGATCATTGCTGTTTACGCGCAACCGTAAATTTTGTTATACGTCACATGCTCTCCCCGGCAGGATGGTAGTTGGTAGCCCTGCCCAATGATTCTACAATTATACCTACTGGCTCGAGTTCGGTATCTGTGATAACGTTCTCATTATGTCTGGGGGGTGCACGCACAGAGGCCCTGTCAGGATGACTTTCTTCTTTCCTTTAACCGCCCCGAGAACGAGGCGCTGCAAGACTGTATACATAGACTCATTGTATTGCACCCCCACACGGAAATCTTTAGTAAAAGGCGAAAGATTTATCCTAAACGGATTATAATTCATCATGCTTTCCATTATGCTTCTAGTTGCATGTGCGAACAGTATTACCTGCATCAGATTAATTTCATAGGTACTATTCTAGGCGGATTGGCGCGGGTCTCCGTTTCGCCGGTTTGCCTGCATCCTTGGGTCTTTTTACTCCAGACCTCCAGTAGAGTCCGTGCGATCGTGTACGAAATGACAACCGACGCTCAGTTAGGGTTTCTACCGATACTCCATCCACTGCATCAGTCGTATTGGCAGAATGTTGCCCTTCATCCCCCGCCTTTACGAACAGCCCGGTTGTATTTGGTCGCAGGGGTTTGGCTGAAAACTGGGACGCCTTCTAAACACCGTCATGGCCAGTTAACGATCCTTTCCTGCACTTCCAGTTTAAGGCACCACGGCAACCCCCCCCCCCGGGCGCTTCGACATTGCTGGGTTTGAAATGGGCGCTCTTCACCTACGACATCGCGCACTTACAACCTCTTGGGTTCAGACTGCAACAGCAAGGCGTCTCATACGTCAGTCAGATCCGAAGTGTTTACCTTCCTCGCATTTTTCACCTTATTTAAATTAGGTTTTCACTTTATCAGGATCGTCAATTCCAGGCATTCCCTACAAGCGCCATTAACGCCTCCACTCATTTGCCGCACCCGTATAGCCCCTATTACCACCGGTCCCGTAAGTCAGGTAGCTGGGAGTTTTCGGTGCCGGGAGGGCTACCAACTACCATCTAACCTGCTCCCCTAAAACCTATTGTCATTTAACGAGACAGGATCTCATGGACAGGGCACCTTAGATTCCGATTAATTGCTTTTCCCTTCTTTTTACTCTTTCTGTTTGAGATTAATATTCAAGTATTTAGGTCAAGGAGAGGACTGCAGTCGAATACTGCACTGGACTGATTTCGGACAATTCAGTAGGAGACTATTTTCCAACGAAAATGGTGAGATATGGTCAAACCCATTCTTCTGAGAATGGAGAACAGTCTGACTTTTAGAGAATGACCAGCATCCATATTGTCTACATACTCATGTGACCTGTCACAATGTCCGACAGAAAGTGGTGGCCTTCTCGGCATTCGAGATGGCGTCACCTCGAACACTGCGCCCGTCTGGATTAAAAAAAATGAAACAGGTCATTGTATAATTACACGATAATATACCCGTAGGTCATCAGGGCCATACACGACAGTTAGCCTAATACACAGAAGTGCCGCACATTTGCTTCCAAGTTGGAATACGACATAGGATAGTGGTACCCCACCGAATTATTGGTTAGCTTGCGACAACTCCCAGAAGGGGTGTACATTTCCATGTCGTACGCCTATCTCAAACACAAGAAGTAAGCTAACCCGTAAACATGAAAATAAAGTTCAACGCAAGCATAGCACTAAACGTAAACTTAACACTCACCTGATCAGCCTGAATTTTAGTGCAACACCACAAGCATTAGGGGGGAGTCCTATTTCTGTACCCTGCCCTAGTAAGGTTTCTACCGGCTCAAATGGGACTTCAGCAATATAAGGAGACAATCAAAAATGCGCAGTGCGTCCTTATCACCGTTTAGCATATTGAGTGATCTGCATATGAGTGTTGTCCCATGGGAAGCAGATAGTGACCTTGTCTCTTCGATGCGTGTCTGAACACACTATCCTGTCCCAACACAGCTAAAGTACCATCAACCTCGTTGCGCGTGGTGGGCGTGTAATCCACGGAAATCACGCAGTTATCACAACCGAGGATATGACTTACCTTAATGTTGACTCTAAATAGAGCAGTGAACCTAATCCGTAGCCTTACTTATCCTAGGCTCAAAACTTGTCCTAATCTCACGGGAAAGTGGCTCAAAGCTACCCGTATTGCAGTCGTTTTCTATTACCATGTCCTGTTTAGTGGGCCACAAACCTAATATATTCCAAAACACTTTGACGCATGTCCGCCAAATCTCTCAAGACGCACAATCCTCACCAGGCCCTACACTTCGAAGCAGGCGGTTAGCCGGTCCTCCACAGAAATCTCACAATTATTACTACCGGCGGATCGGCAGGAGATGAATGCAGACCCAGTCCACATAAATCTCCGCCAGAAAAGATATAGGGACCCCTGTGGAAAGACGCAACGCCTAATACAAATGGGCTTAAGCGAAATTTCAGGAAAGTACGAACTTCTCTGTCCTAAATTTAACCCCAACACTAACACTTATCATAGGATTGCTCCACAAACAAAACCTTAACCCTGACCCTAATCTCCATGGAAATTCTCACGAGGCCACTTGCGTAAGGTGAGAGACCTATTATCTCGTTGCACGGATTTCGTAAAAGGGGCTACTTTCTACAGCACCTTAAGACAGTTCAGCAATTCGGCTGAAGGCTGTAGCACCCATCAGATGTTGTTGCACCTAGTCGCGGCAGAACTCAGACATACTCATGAGGTATCTAGACATGTTCGCCTCATACACTCCGTCGGGCCTCTCTGTCTGACCTTGGCGTAACTATTTTTCGGCATACCGGGAGGCGCAATGTCCGAAACAACTTTAGCCCAGAATTTGGGCATTGTTTGGCCTGCTTTTAATCAGTTGTAAACCAAAATAGGAGTTCATATACCTGTCGTAGCGAGGACGAATACGCACCCCAAGTTATTCGATCTGCGTACACAATGAATGTGTAAATTTAACGGGCGCTTTACCAAATTACTTTTTCTAGAAACATATTTAAAACCCAGGGGATGGCCTAGAAATTCCATTAAGTGTTAAGCTCCCAGAACCCTTGGATGGATCGTTATTCATACGGTTTCTTTTGTTATTGCTTTCTCAGGTTACTAATTTATAAGGTCGGCATCCTGTGACCTCTGAAAAAATAACAATATTTTACACTGCCTTGGACTTCCTTTTAAAGTCATTACGTTCTGAAATATAATCTGTAATTTCTGACAGAATGAGAGAGAATAAATATCTCTAACTCTTAAGATTGAAAGTTTGTTAGATTAACGCGAAAGACGAAGAAGACACTGATATTTGTAGTTCTACTACTTAAGGACGGCAAGATGAGGAGAGTCCTTAAGGTGGATGGTAATTGTCCTACTCTGTTCTTCGACCCTTGTTCACAATTCAGTGTTCCGTTTATCGTCAGGGCGAAGGTAAATACATAACTCTAGCAAGGTTCAATTTAGCTAACTTGTCCTCCCATTACCACATTAACTTCAGACAACCCACTATTAGGTCGGCATTAGCTTGATCGTGAAACATGCGCTTCAACGCATTGCAATACTTGAAGCGACATGCAGGGTTTAGGAGCTGCACAAAACGTCCTAATTTCCATTTCACGCAGAAAACCTTGGCGCTGCATTACACCTAGGGGACTCTGTCAATGTCATTTTTTCGTCAAACGTGCTGATACGATGAACACTACTGTAAACTTTACATCTCACCATTCCCATTTCACACACAGAGAGTGGAAGATATCGTGTCTGCTCCTACCACCGAGAAAGACGGGGCAGACTGGAATGGCTTATTAGGCATATCAGTCATCCCCAACCCCGACGTGTGGAATGCCTGCGTCTCGAACCCGCGACCTAACCGCTGAGTGAGGGGATCTTTGTCCTGTCAATTACCATCGCGTACATGCGCGAGAGTTCGACCGTCGAGTTGTATAATGTCCATCGTGTGTCCCACAGCAAGTTGTGGGAGCAGGGACGGTGACTTGCACAGGGGATTATAGTGCCAATGGACTTGAGTTGCATCTAACACACTCTCTCCTCCTCCCTTACCTGAACACGGTGTCAAGACAGGGTCAAGAAGACCGGAGGTGAGGGAGGCCGCAGGTTAATGGCTTGGACGTATCCCCACCTTTGCTCTCCCCCTGGTCCACAAAACAAATGACAGGGATTCTGACCGCCAAAACAATGGAGTGCGTGGCAGTGGTCCCAGTTTGTGCGACGGCTGCTGACAACAGGGTCTGTCAGCGCACCCTCTGAATGTTGGTAATTGTTATTGCGCAAAGATAACGACTGCCAGAATCCGATGTGGCCCCCCTGTTGTTCACCCATCTATCACGTGGCCCGTTTGGGGGGGCACGGGTATACACAATGGTAGGAGGGCACTCACCGATCGCGCTACCGAAATCACTGGTCCCATTTGTGCCTTGGGGTTCTCTCTCGAACCACGACAGCCATTGTTATGCCCGTGTGGGAGCAGCTGGTGCGTCTTATCAGTCGGTGAGTGTGTCTCTGCCTTTTTGCAGTACGAACAAGATGACGGTGTTGGGACAGGGTCTGGACGACTGCACACTGCTTTCATTAGCATGGCCAGCTGCTTCAAAGTAACTTCGTCACCAGAATGGAAAGAGGCAGTTAAATCTTGGCCAATCGGACATTCAATAGCGTGAACCGACTGAAATACAATGTAACCCTACCACCAACTCATTTTCAGCAACAGCTCTTGTGCACTGACGAAGACAGTGCATTGAGTACCATAGGCGATTCAGGCAAATTCGCCCTGATGGAATTCGCTACACTCACAGGGAATGGAAGTCGAACGGGTGCTTTTAAATGTCGGTCAGCATGTTGAATGTGCAGTGGCTGTTACTAGGTGAAAGAGAAAACGCGATTGAAACAGCTCACAGGAGGATAATTTCCCTTCATATCTTGCTCCGTATTCAGTCTAGCAGCCTGGATGTCGTCCTATCTTGTTGACGGAATGACAGTCTTGATCGCCCCTGAACTCCCCAGGTAAATTGGTAAAGTTTTTGCATCGATGGAGATTGCTTCTCCTGAGCAGGCCGATGGATTGCGGGAAGAGATCGGTGGGGCTCAGAAACGCAACAATTTATTACTTTGCTACTAGTATTAATTTCAGTAGGTGTGGTAGATTTGTCAGTATTAGAGTTGTGAGTTATGGGCGGCACGGTTATCTGTCGCTGATCCTGTAATGGGCGTTCATTGAAAGAAAAGCAAGATTATCGGTTGAGCTTCACTATTGCAGGCAATATCGTCCGAAAATAATCCTCTTTCCATAGATAATCAGTGGTCGATTGAATCCTTGTGCGTAATAATTAAAATGTCAGCATGATCGAAACCAAACCCTCACTCCCTGAAAATGGGCAAGGTATTTATTTTCTGCGACTTCGCGGTGCATGTGGGAGAAGGACGCGTCGCCCAAAATGGAGCGTTTGTTTGCCAAGAAAGTGACAAAGTGAGTTTCTTCTTTCAAATATTCTCCTGGAACACGATCCTTCCAAAATCCGCCGAAAAGCAACACCTGTTCTCTCCTTCCACTACAATTAACGTCAACCTACATAGTCCCTTTTTCGCGCATTCAAAACCCGGTGGACAGATTGACGTTCTAGATCACTATGACTTGCCTGGGACAATATTAATTTGCGATGTTCTCATTTTTCATTGAAGGCTTGCAAAGCTATGTCATTATGAGGATATCTTCCGTCAGCATTCATGAATAACGCACAAGAAGGAACACCTCTGCTCACATTTCTCATAAGCTATTGCTAAATCTATGAGGACATGAAAAGACAATGGAAAATTATTCGTACTTGGCAGATAATCCTTTTTTAGCGATGCGGAATTTGTCGATGACCGAGAAGATGTGGATTCAACATATAATTATTGTAGAATTATCTTTCGACAATCCATATTAAAACTTCACCTAAGTAATTGCTCTAAACCGAAAACACATTCCGTAACTTTGGTAACCACTTTATGAGATCGGTCACAGACTGCACAAAAATTATCGTCGCATGTTCTAGGCATGCGAGGAATTATATATATGGTACCTTCATTCGACGTCTCAGGTTGCACGGGCAGCATTTCGAAAGCGAGGGCTTGTGGGCTGTCTTGTACTACGTAGCCGCATGTTTGTAGTCCAACTAAATCATCCCGTTGTGATGAAATGAAAATTAGGCCAAAAATCAGGTAAACTAATTTTAAGACTCATTTAATTTCGTTTTATTTCATGGTGAAGGGTTGTCCAAACTGTCTGAAGTACTGAATTACACATCAGTTTATACTTCAAATATTTATTTTCTAGAAATCGTCTCATGAATGTTTTATTAGCAATACAAGGACATTAAGCTTTTAGAATAAGAGGAGACTAAAAAGCAACATTTAAATATGAAGCAAGAATGATCGTTGACATCTTCGATCTGGAAAAAGTGCCTCTTTACAGTTTGCCAATAGAATATAAGAGGCGTGTTCCAGAAAGCTGGAACGAGCAAGGCCATCCTTCACTACTATCATCTTCATCCAATAGACTGTCTTAAACATTCAACAAACTACTTACGAGCCACTATATGCTCCTATCAACGTGCCTAATGGAGTTTATATCACAATCCATCTTTTTGATTGCTTGGATGTCAAATTCGCATCATCCCTTCATAGATAAAGGGTAGAAGCAGATGAATTCAGCCGCAAAATTTCTTTTCTATTAAATCTATGAGGGCATTAAATAGGAAATGAAAGACTATTTAAAATGTCATATTTCATCTTGCAGTCAGAACAACTTAGCAAAATCAACTCCTGTATTATTCGTAGTCCAAGAATAGTTCCCAACCTCTCCCGCGAAATCAAATTAAGGGCTGTTTTCCTCGATGACAGCCGAAAAAGAAGCACACAGTTCTGAAAAATATGTGTAATTAAAAAATATAGGTATTTTATTACTAAATACTCCAATATGATTGGAGCGTCAGTCAGATATTTTGGATCTGTATATAATGCACTGTCCCGAGTTGTTGGTGGGAATTTCGAATTCGCAGATTGGGTTGTTCCGATAGTTTTGAACTAAGATTTGCGTTGAGCAACAAAACTTGAGAACGATACGTTCTTAAAAAGAGAAGAAGTATTATAGTTTATATGATTTCGAGCCTTTTAAAAATGCATCACTCTACCGAGAAACGGCATTCACACAAGGACAAGTAAATGTCGGTTATCTTTTGAAAGAAATAAGCCCACATAGGGCTTCATTTGGCCCACTCACCTTTAATTGGGAATCATTTTCTTCGTCTTTCTTTGTCGGTCTATCAGAAATTGTGAACCAGGTCAGAATTATGGACCAGATTATGCCGACAGAGCCAATGATAATAAGTACCGTTCCCACAGCGAACTTCCTAAAAAGTGAAGATGATTTTTTATGTTTACATTGCTAGAATGGCATTTCGCAATCAGGTTATTTTATCCTCCTGTGAAAATATGGTAGAAGGATTACCATGAAGAACAACAGGATGGAATTTGACGTACAAGGCTTTACGAAAGTTCTGGTCTAAATCGTCATTCACAGAATGAGTCGCGCTTTTGGCGGAGACAGAAATGATGAATGGTGGAGGATATTTTACGACCAGCACAATCCCAGCAACCAAGGCTACCAGTCCCAGTCCCAGACAGATTGTCAGGCCGAATTTGTACGAGACCTTGACCGACGTGGTCCACGCCATTGCTTGCTGTTACGAATGATTTAGGATAAAGGGAAATGAGTCAGTCAGATGCGTCATTTCCCGATTAAATAATCGTTGTTTTTTTGGTAAATCGAAAAAAGATCATTGCTCATGGTGAAGGTATAAAACATAAGCTTTTGATGCAGGAAAATATTATTGAAAATTATTTTTTATTGACTTTATGAATTTAACGCACAGTTGCTACGCGGAGTCCCATCAGCCGCATCAAAACCCAATCGAATAATTGATGCATTGCTTGCTTTTTGTTAAAATAAAATCGGCGACTGTTTCTGCCAAAATCGGTAAAAGTGAGCTACTGATGCATAGAAATATTATCGAAAAATTATTCCATATTACGTTTCTAATTTTTGCATAGCGTTTTGCTAACTAGGGATCTCGGATTAAACAAGGTCTGTCAGTCAGCTACGCTCAAAAATAATTAACTACTTAGCATGCGATGTTATTTTTGCTAGACCAAAATTGACCACTTTGTGCGACAAATCGTGAAAACTAATCTATCGTCCAAGGAATTATTACTACAAAATTATTTCTTTCTAGGTTCGCAATGTTGGCATAACGTGCGTCAGCGAAAAGCAAATTTGCATCAACAGTTTTCTCGAAAAAGTAGATTTTTAGAATCACATATTGGCTTTTAAAATCATTATGGCTGTAGTGATGCGCAATTAACGGAAATGGGCGCAAAGGGGTGTTCAAAGTTCAGCGTTCACATCTTTCGACTTACAAAAATTTCAAACAGTAAGACAAGGAGCATTGACGATAAACAGCAGCATTTCTGCATTTTTGCGTTTTCTTTTGCATGCCATCTCCTATGGAGGTGCCGTCTATATTTGGTCTTTGCAAAATAAAATGGTCACCAACGCGCGAAGGTTTGCCGATATATAGTAAGTTTATCTGCCTGCTGGGCCTCGATCCACCTACGTTTTATGAACTATTTGTGCAACAACATTGAAATATCATTTAATTTTTCTTCACACGAAATTTTGAAAAAAATAATTTGGAAATTATCACTTAGTTAGTCTCGTAGTCGTATATTTTCCAATTGAGTGTATTTTTTAAAATATTTTAAAATCATCTTTCTTATCCTTATTACCACCTTCATGCTAACCACAAAGTACAAAATCGTGTATTTTGGTCGCGAGTCTTCTGCGCATTGGAAGGGTGTCTCAGATGGAAATAAATGAATTCGATAAGTTTTTGAAACTTAGATGGTGCGCAGTTGTGAAGACAGAAAAGATGTGGACGCACTTATCTGCTGTAGAGCTCCATACTTACAAGCTAAAAGCTTGTGTTAATAAAAGCCAGCATAAAACTTTTCCATGCATGCCTCCTAAAGATCAGGATTAAGTCCGTGCTCCTTAACCGAATTAATATTTATACGTCAGGCTAGGTTCAATCAGAGATGGCGTGCAACTTCATGTCTTTAATGGCTTTTTGGTTAAGGTTCTTTTGTAGGCTTCGCTGCGCTTAATCTTAATCAAATGTAAAACATGGAACAAGTAATAATATAAAAGTTACTGGCAAGCAGAAGTTGTAGATTTAACTGTTTTAATTTTTCAAAGGCCCTGCTAGTCACGTTGTGAAATATGTCTGCTGCTTATGCATACCTGAATGAAAATATTTGAGAATGAGAGAAATGAGCTATGACGTTTTACGCAAGCGTTTTTAACTGCTCAGGATGATCAGGCAGTTCAAGAGATGAAAGGTCAACCAATCAGATTTTCTGAAGGCCATGGCATATTGATGCACTGTAATGCGACTAATTGCTCTCACTCAAGCAAGCGCTTAGTGTCACTTTCCGGTTGACGTCGAGTTATTACCCCAGTTTTGGCTATTTACCAATGCCTTGTTTTATTCTTGTATTAACTGAAACATACTTTTCTGTTGCATTGACGCCGTTAAGGGATAAGGGTAACGAATACTAATGATATCTCCTCCGGTTGGCGATCTTAACATTGTCTCTTCTACGGGAATTTGAAAATGCGTTTTCAGAAGTCAATCTCTCTTCAACGTTTTTAATTGTAATGCAGCGGGCTGTTAATGGGGAATTTAGGATTAAGGAAACTATCTCAGTTAGCTGGCACAAAGGGCTAGAAAAAATTGTTCAACAGATAGTATCGAGGAGGAACTTAGAAAAATCCAGGACTTGCTTCGCCAAAATGGGTACCCTGACAGGTTCATTGCAAAGAACCTTGCCGAACGACCCGCAAAACCCACCACACTAACCGCCGAAAAGAAAACGTTGTTCCTCAAAGTCTCCTTCCAAGGAGACGCTGCAGGTGAACTCCTAAGAAGACGCCTTGACCAAGCTGTCTCGGGAACCTTCCCAGCAGCAGGGGTTCGCACATCATTCTCTACTAACCCTATTCTACGCGGAGAAGGCAAGGATAGGCTGCCACCTCAGACCGTCTCAATGTGCATCTATTCATTCACTTGCTCCTGTGGAGCAGATTATATTGGTTGTACGAGTCGGCGCCTTTCCAAAAGAATACGAGAGCACCTTCCCGCATGTTTGGCAAAGGGTGAAACTAGGAAAATAGACAGCGCCATCCTTGCGCATGCAGTGGACTCAGAGCATCGTGTGGACCCCGCTGAAGCATTTCGTGTGATTTACAAGGTCCTCTCGAGCTACTTAAGCTATTGGGCCTGTTAACAATAGCAGAAGCGGCCGCCATAAGGTTACGAAAACCGACCCTATGCGACCAAAAGAACCTTGTTCAGGCTCCGCGCTTACCGTGATCAAAGGTTGACTAACCACATACAACTTTCGGCGCCCTTCCGCTCTTGCCGAGCCTGTAATTTAAAACCTAACTTTTTATCGATTTTTGTTTCACTCACTGTACCCCGCCCTATGTAACTGTATTGGCCTGATGAGAATTTACTGAAAGGAACGTTCACTCGCCACTGTCTCTTCTAAACATAGAAATGGGGATTTTTACAACTTTAAAATTGAGTTATGTTTAATAGATCAAAGTGGGTCACTTTTTATTGCATAATCGTGAAAAGTAAGCTACAGGCGCATGCAAATATAACTGCAAAATTAATTGTATTATGTTAGTAAGTTTATTATAAAGCGAATTAGCGGAAATCAAATTTATAGGACCAGTTTTGCTCAGGAAAGTGGATTTTAGAATCGGACATTGATCCCAAAAACCACTATGTTTGTAGTAACATCCAATTAAAGAAAATCGGTGGAAGTGGAGTCCAAAATTTGCATCTTTCGATTTGCAAACGTTTGCAGGTACTAAGACAAGGAACATTGAATGACACAGACAGACCCCAGCACTTTTGCATTTTTTAGGTGTTTTTGCATATCTTCTTCTTCTCTGGAGGGGCTGTATCCATTTAATCTAAATAAAATGTAAAGGCGGAGGTTTCCTGACTTATCGCACAGGCTGTCATTCTGTTAGATGTCAATCCATTAAAGGTCTATAAATTTTTTGTGGAACAATGACGGAGTATCATTAGATTCTCCTTTACATGTGACTTAGAAGTAATTAATAAAAGATAACGGGTTGGTTGGTCGCGTAGTCGTATATTTCCCATGCAAGTATAGTTCTTTATAAATCACTGTAGATCAAATTTCTACCTACTGCTAGTATTAAAATGCTCTTTGTCAGATCGTTTAAGATGTCTTCCAAGGTATAAGGCAAAAAACTGCATATTCTCTCTGAATGCGTTTTGGGTCTTGGGTGGAGGTTTCAGATAAAAATAATAAATACGAGGAGTTTTGAAAAACGAATGGTGCGCAGTTCAAAAGTCATAAAACAAGTGAAAGAGCATATATTTCATAAAACCCTGCACGATGTAGGAAATATTATCCGGAGATAAAAGCCGGCTTTGATGAAAACCACCGCAAAAGCTTAAGGGACAATTTCTCGCAAACGTGAATGTGTGACTGCTATTACAATGTGGTGTGACTGTTAATGAAAGCCTTCTACCATTAACGTTCTTATTATTAAGTAGTTGCCCACTTTTAAAAGATGATATAAATTTGCGTCTGCATAGGTCAATCTCTCTTTACTTTCGTTATTTTTAGATATACAATTAGATAATTTTTGACAAGCGGAAACTATACATTAAATAAATATAGCAGAAAAGCTCTAGGGCAACGTTGATTGGGACGTAGTTTTAGAGTTTATATAAGCCTACGTCCATTATAGTCTTCTTCACCAAATCAAAAAACTACCTGACAACCGTTTTCCTCGACACGTTCATCTATATCTCAAACTACAACATGGCGTTTGGTGAGCTGAATTTCAATTTATGAACAAAATGTCCATAATCTAAACGAAATGCAACAAGGTAATTAAGGAATTAATTTTCTGGCATTTAAATTCAATTTACATCACTGAGATAAAATTTATTTCTCCAAAATATTATACATTATGCCTTTGGTTTACGTACGCATCAACAGCTAAAAGTCGAAATCTACCCAAATAATGGAAGATTTTTTTGTAAGTACCAGTGAAGGCTTTCCACTGCATAACCAGTCATAGATCACTTAACCAATTAGGGTTCATTTTATATTTGTTGGGTAGGACGTCTGGGGGTCCATAATATCTGGCGAGGCATTAAGAATCATTGCTGACGACTACCCTCAAATTTAATCTATGAACCTGGCCTGCCATTGACTCCGCAGTGCGATGGAAGAACAGATGTAGCGTAAAGGATTAACCCCTCCCATTCCTTTCGCGTTTTAGAAGTGAGACAATCAAATTCTTGGTTTTGCTCTATTTTGTATTAAGGGAACGGAATGACGAAATGATGTTTTCGAACTTCGCGGCAACAATAACTATTTAATGGAGATATGTTTGGCGAACATGCCTTTTCCACCATTGTTTCTCAGGCCTTTGCAGTAAAATGAATCAGGATTAAACAGAGAAAACTGAAAAGCAACTGTTGTATTCAGTTGATGAATGTTTGAGATTCTTCACGTCCCCTTTGCAAGTATTCCCATTCTTCCACTCTAACCCTATTTCGTGCATGATTCGTGTTCTTTTAATTAACTGGTTTCATCAGTTGACCTTGAGCCGGAAATTCGGTTTGTTCAAACAAGAAAATTCTTTGGCTAGGATATCCATTGTTGAGTACTAAAGAATTCTTAATGAGCCAGAGCGACTCGTATATAGGCTGAAATCTGCTTTGATTTATATGCTTCGCTTGGATTAACAAATAATTCTGCAGCAACCAATGAACAGTAGTTGTCGAGGGGGAAGATTAAGCGCGTTTTGACATATCAGCCATCAGGGAAGAATTAGAATCTAGTTCTGTCAAGGACCTAGTGAGGGGATAGGAACAGGGGTAAGGGATTCTAAATGTGGCAGTGCTAAGGTTTTGCCGTTGTAGCGCCACGTGCCAGGGGGCAGGAACGAACGCGGCGAGCTCAATTTTTGCCTGAGCATGAATATTCGAAAGCCGCACCTTTTTTACATTTGAAGTTTTCAGTTGATCACGATTTTTATTAATTAACTGATTGATTCTATGTGGCGAGTGGAGGGTAGTCGGTCCATCATATCGGAAGGTTGCGTTCTTCGAATTTCCGGTTATCTCATTTAAGTGATTAAAAGGTTGACTCTGCAAAGGAAGGACACAGTGGTCAATCTGTTGTAGATTCGCGTGCATCCAATCTCTGCAGCAAACGACTAGCAGGCTCAGTGTGGTAACATCGATTTGAAGGACTCTGTCTCCGCGCTCCTTTGGCACATTCCTCACTAAGAATAATCCAACGCTGTTTTAAACTAACGCGACGCATTAAAAGTTTTGGCTTAAAACATAGTCAACTGGGCTCATGACGCTGTCCACCCAGGACGATTAGACAGGCTGCGATGCCACATTCTTAATGTGGACTCCATGATACTTCCACTGAGATAGAGTCTAAACCACATCGCAACTGTTTCTCTAATACTCTAGCCCATCTTGTACCGGCCGGACTGTGTATATTACGTAGATGGCCTACTTAGATATGTCGTCTTAACTCCGGTGGGTGGATTGTCAAAACGCCGTGAATATGTGTTTACTGGACTGGCAAACATGGAACGATAAGACGAGAGAAATCAATTGGGAAGAAAAGAAACCTTGTACTGCCCAGAAAGCCCTCTGCATAAATTATAGCTTGTTCATGCAACGTTTTGCTTGCATAATGTTCCCGACTATTTGACAATAATGCTGTTCATTTGCCATTATCTCGGTACCAAATCGGCAGATTTTATTGAGACCTTAGTCAACCCCTTTTTGCGCTAGAACGGAGTATTCATCATGTGAACCGTGAACCTGTCACATAGGTCATGATGTCGCCATGTGATTTTAAACTGACGTCAGTGCGCTCGTGGAGTGTCAAGAGATCTGTAAAATCGTCTCTCTTTTACGTTTACGTATCTCCTGTGCATGCGCAGAAGAAGCAGTATAAATTTGCGCGACGCTTTAAGGAAATTACTACAAGGATGTCACCTATTCTCACGTGGTTAATTTCCACAGACTTCGTCTGATCGTCAGCGAATGAAAGTGGAGGTAGACCTACGGAGCCTATAGCCTCGAGTCCCTGGAGTAGATAGTGACCTCATCTCATCGGTGCATGTCTGAAAATTCCTCCGCCAATATGCGATGACCTTCAAAGCACAAAGTTGAGCACGTGGTCCGGGAAAATCGTGCAATGTTTGCAGTCGAGAACAGAACAGGCGAACGATGATGGGGGTTTTTCGCTCATGAGTTTAGCATCGCCGAAGGTAAGTAGGCAGCAAAAAAATATACAATTTTTACCCCTTAGAAATAATCTATGTAAAGAAGTAGAGATTATCCCGACAAAACTAGTGGTGATAAAACCAGACCTGCTCATTGAATCAGTTAACGATAGTAGGACTCAAATTTAAATCCACTTGACCAGCTGCATCCATAATTGCAGACCATGAATATGTGAGCACACAAACTGCTTGAGGCCTTTCCTGTATAGGGATTTCAAAAAACAATTCCTTACGGGTGCGCCTGCATTTTAGGTATTAAGCAGCATATCGTACCACAACGTGTTACCGTAACAGTTTTTTGGCGGCAAATCACCCTTGAAATATGGACGAATACAATTCGAAACAAGGCGCATGCCTGCCTGTTTAATACAACCTTCGGTTAGGATGATTCATTTTGGACTCGGTTGTTCATCGTGAAAGCTTTTGTAGCCTGTATTTAAACGTTATTGAAGACGCATTTCGAGGCGACCAAATTCGCTTCACGAAATTCACTCCAGATGCGTGAAACGTGTGCAAACATATTATCATGCCCTTATCGTGATGAGTTGTCGCTCATACGTTACAAAGGACTGTCTACCCAAAGCAGATATTACCATAATGGTTAATCTAATGAAAGAATTTGCAAATCATTGGTCTAGAGGTACCATACGGGTCTAACAACAACTGAAGTTGCTTGAGCAGAATAAGTATGTCTATGCGATAATTAATGGCAACCCGTGGAGGCAAAGCAAGATCGCGTTTCAGACAAAGGCGTTACTTTGAGGTGTATTGCTAGTTATGAGCTGGGTAGTAATGCGATATTGTTAAAATGCACTCACGACTTCATTCGAAATCCCAGCGTTGGGAAGGGCGTTGCATGTCCGCACGGACCTCTACGAGAGACTCTTAGAATGCCAGTATGTCTAAATAATCTCCTCCTCTAGCTTAAAACCGTCCCATCAAAGACCGAATACTAAGCAAGCCGGGAAAACAAATGCTATATATCCTTGTTGTCTACTGAATCGGAGAACGTCCTCAGTTACTCCGACATTAGTTTGCCATCCCTGCAATGGGGAGGGTGCTAGGAAATAGAAAGAGTACGGTTTGTCCTACGCACGTAGGCCTCGCCGCATGTCATCAACGCTGAGCCCGCTGTGGGGTGCGTCTGTCGGATATCATTGTAGGCAATGTCGAATTGTCGATTCGTCAAAGTGTCCTAATGCACAATCAGACCCTTACGAGACAAGTCGGGGGAACTTCAGGTTGTGTTAATATGTAGGCATGAATTTGGCAAAATAACTGATCACTCGATAAAGTGACCACAGATTGTAGGCTCGAATTTCAGATGCTGCAAACCACGGCGTCAGGCGTCTGACCGAGGACAGTCCATTGACCAAAAATGATCATTCCTGCCTGCCTTGTCCTTGTCAGTAATCTCAGTCTACTTATATATTTCACGATACTGGACACCGAATAAATTGAACCTCCACAGCCTTAATTTGTTAAAATGCACGTAAAAGGTAAAGCGATTACGAAATAAATGAATGGGTATGAAGAGATGCATCTGTGGGCGTGGACGTACAGTAGATGGACCAACTGATGAAATGTCAACCAAAATTTCGAAATGCGTTTTCGTTTCGAAAAGATTAATTAATTCTATAATGCTTCAGTTACTACAGGCTGTCGAACAAACTTCTTTTCGGCTGCATGTCGAAACTATACTCCTTGAAAAATGATTACGCACGTAGCATAAAATCTTCTCATTGATTTTTGATGTCCTTATAAAATACAATTACATTAGATGGAGAACATACATGAAAATAGTCAATTTTTTTGTTCATTTGGTAGAAACTTACGTCTTCTTCCAATTTTATATTTAAAGAAAGGGTATAACTCGGTTTTAAAAAGTTCCTAATTATGAGAATTTTAAAGAAAGTGAAACCCCCGAAGAGCCTTCTCTTTTCCATTATATCACCTCTGAATGCATACCTCGTCAATTATTCTAGTATACATATGACAAAATGTCTAAATGTTAGGGACTGTACGAACGCATCCGATACCCATTTACTAAACAAATCGTTCCAGATGCTCAGCCTTCATCTCCACTCAGGACGGTGCGTATTGCGGCTGTCGCCCATAAAGAGCAAATCGCAGACATTTCGGGATGTGTTGCATGCGCAGCAGTTGGATGTGGGACAATTAGGTACCCCGGCGTCGCTGAAAGACCTTGAATCTTCCGGGAAAAACCACTCGCACAAGCGCCATTAACACCTTGAAGTTAACAGAGTTTATCAGTTGTCAGATATTCATGTCTTATCGATATTAATTCCAGTTTTGTTTTCACATTAGAAGGGAGAGGGAAAAGTTACTATGTTAAATTGTTGAAAATATTTCTTATCCTCAACGACTGATAATTCTCAATCGACACAATCGATTTCATATTGCAGAGTGTGGTTTTTACAGGCGGTCGGAAAGAAGTTCGTTCGGAAGCCGGCATCCTGAAGTAACTGATTTATAATGGGAGCATGCTGCATAGTGGCTAATATAACAATCCTACTTAGATAACCTTCCCGAGTAAAAAATGCATTTCATAATTTCGGTTGACATTTTATAAGATAGTACTTCAACTCTAAGTCATTACACAGCCACATTCCAGGTTGCCACTGAAAGCCTTTCAACACCCCCTTCGAATAATGTCACCCGCAAAAACGCGAACGTTCCCTTTTTACTGTTGCTTCTCAGGTCTGTGCAGTAAAATGAATCATGATTAAACAGAGCAAATTTAAAAGCAACTGTTGCATTCACCTGGTCAAAGTTTGGTATTCTTCACGCACCTTCGAAAATGCTTTAATTTTAAACCTATTTCGAGCGTGGTCCGTGTTCTTTTAAATAACTGATTTTATCTGTTGACCTTGAGCCGGAAACTCGGCTTTTTAAAAAAGAAAGTTCTTTGGCTAGGATATCCATTGTTGAGTACTATAGAATTCTTTTTTGACCGGAGCGACGCGTACATAGACAGAAATTTGCTTTGGTTTATATGCCTCGCTTGGAGTGGCACATTATTCTGTAGCAACCAATGAACAGTAGTTATCGAGTGGGAAGATAAACCGCGTTCCGGCATATCAGTCATCAGGGGAGGATCAGAATCTAGTTCTGTCAAGGACCTACGGGGGAGGAACGGGGGGTGAGTGATTCTGATTGTAGCTTTGCTGAGGTTCCGCCGGTGTAGCGTCACGTGTCATGGGGCAGGAACGAACGCGTAGGGCTCAATTTTGTCCTGAGCATGAATTTACAAACGACGTATCTTTTCCACATTCAAAGCCTTCAGTTATTTAAAATTTTTATTAATTAGGTGATTGATTCTACATGGCGAGTGGAGGGCAGTCGGTCCATCATATCGGAATAGTACATTCGCCGAATTTCACTTTTTCAGGTTATTTCATTTAATTGATTAAAAAGCTGACTCTGCAGGGGAAGGACACAGTGGTCAATCGACTATATCTTCGCGTTCGTCCATTTTCTGCAGAAAACGGTTAGCAGGCTAAATGGAGTAGCATCGATTTGCAGGACTTTGTCCCCGCGATCCTTTAGCACATTCCTCACTAAAAATAATCAACTGGACATATGACCCAGTCCTATTAGGACGATAAGATGGACCGCAATGTCATGTGGACTCCATGATACTTCTACTCAGATAAGGTTTAAACCACATCGCACATGTTTCTCTGAAACTCTTACCCATCTTGTGCCGGCCAGTGTATATTATGTAGATGGGCTACTTAGATATGTCGTCTTGACTCCGGTGAGTGGGTTGTCGAAATGCCATTGCTATGTATTTACTGTACTGGCAAACATGGAAAGCGAAGATGACAGAAATCAATCGGAAAGAAAAGAAACCTTGTACTGCCCAAAAAGTCCTCGATAAAGTGACCACAGATTGTAGGCTCGAATTTCAGATGCTGCAAACCACGGCGTCAGGCGTCTGACCGAGGACAGTCCATTGACCAAAAATGATCATTCCTGCCTGCCTTGTCCTTGTCAGTAATCTCAGTCTACTTATATATTTCACGATACTGGACACCGAATAAATTGAACCTCCACAGCCTTAATTTGTTAAAATGCACGTAAAAGGTAAAGCGATTACGAAATAAATGAATGGGTATGAAGAGATGCATCTGTGGGCGTGGACGTACAGTAGATGGACCAACTGATGAAATGTCAACCAAAATTTCGAAATGCGTTTTCGTTTCGAAAAGATTAATTAATTCTATAATGCTTCAGTTACTACAGGCTGTCGAACAAACTTCTTTTCGGCTGCATGTCGAAACTATACTCCTTGAAAAATGATTACGCACGTAGCATAAAATCTTCTCATTGATTTTTGATGTCCTTATAAAATACAATTACATTAGATGGAGAACATACATGAAAATAGTCAATTTTTTTGTTCATTTGGTAGAAACTTACGTCTTCTTCCAATTTTATATTTAAAGAAAGGGTATAACTCGGTTTTAAAAAGTTCCTAATTATGAGAATTTTAAAGAACGTTAGTCGTCCGTCGGTAAAACGTCATGGCTCTGCATTTACCAATATGGCTTGTAAATTTAACAATATGGCTTAAACCCACTACTAAATTTTATGAACCCCATATGGTCTCCTCTTAATACCCTAAAGAAATATATGGATTTCCGTAAGCGTGTAATTTATGGCTTATAGTTTAAATTTCCTGAATGTAAGTGTAATGGCAGATCAGGTTCAAAACTGTTCGGGAATTCGAAAAGTTTTCAAAACCAAATTTTACCATTTCTTCAAATAAATTTCGAAAGAAAATGCACTTTCCTACCGAATGAGTCAAACAATGACTATTTTCATGCATGTTTTTCATGAAACATAATTTCACATTTAAGAGCATAGAAAATCAATGAGAAAAGTGCATGCTAAATAAGTAGTCATTTTTTACAGAGTATAGTTTTTGCATGCAGCTGGAAAGAAGTTCGTGCAGCCTGAGGTAACCGAGTCATCATAGAATTATGCTGTGCGATGGTTAGTTTTACAACCCAACTTAAGTAATCTTTTCGAAATAAAAACACATTTCTGAATTTTAGTTGACATTTTTTGAATCAGCCCACCTACTGTAGTCCCAAGCCGGATGTTGATCCGCCTTCATGTAGCTAATGGCAAAAGGAATGTCAGATGATGTCGGCATGATTTTTTGGATTTATTGCCGAAGGTGAATAATCAGCAAATCAAATACATAATTTCAACCCCTTAGAAATGATAAAGGGAAACAAGAAGAGATTATCCCGAAAAACTAGTAGTGCTCATTCGGTAGAAAAGGACTTCTTCTTCTAAATATTTGCTCAGAGGAGGGACATAATTCAGTTTTAAAAAAGTTTCTAATAGTAAGAATTTTAACTACCGCGAAATAGCGGTTCGTAAAGCGTCATTTCTCTGCATTTATCAATGTGGCTTGTAAAGTTAACAATATGGATCAAATCCACTGCTAAATTTTATTAACACTATATGGCCCGCGTTCACCACCGTAGAGAAATGTGTGGTTTTGTGTACGCGGAAAATATTCGGCTCATACATTGGAAACCCTGAATCTATGAGCAACGGTTGAGCGGTTTTAAAATTATTCGGGAATTAGAAAAGTTTTTGAAAACCGAATAATACCCTTCCTTCGAGTATAATAATGGAAGAAGACGTAATTTTCTACCGAATGAGCTAACGAATAAATATTTTTATTCATGTTTTCTATGAAATATAATTGGACTTTTAGGGGGCATCAAAAATTATATAGAAAAATGTATGTCATTTAAGTAGTCATTTTTTACAGAGTATAGTTTTTGCATGCAGCCGGACGGAAGTTCTTTCGAAAGCCGGCATCCTGAGGTAACTGATGCATTAAAGACTTATGTTGCAGGCTTACTGGTTTTATTACCCTACTTAATTAATCTTTTGGAAACAAAAACGCATTTCGGAATTTCGGTTGACATTTCATGAGCTAGCTCACCTACTGTACATGTTCTCACGTGGCGCTTCGAAAAGCCAGTGTGGTCATCATCGTGCCCATAGTCCGGTAAGGTTTCACTAGAAGAGTTGCAAGAATTCTTGCCTTCTCATCAGCGTAAACACAATCCATAGGTTGGAGTAGATTTGGCGAGGTTTGGTTCTGCAGTCTCATTTGAGTGATATGATATGTCATAATATGTTTAATTCTCCAAAACTTTTGTAGATGCGAATACGCCGAATTTACAAATATCACGTACTTGTATTTTCGTCACCATTTTAATCCAGCGAGTGACAGCGCCACGGGGGAGGAATGCTAATACGCAGCCTCGGCTACTCCAAATATCAGCAGAAACGTATTTCCCTCTGCGAGGCTCGAGTCCTGCTTGCGCTCTCTTTATTATCCTAATCCAGCGAGTGGCCAAGTAGACTTGCTAATAGAATTGTTTCGATGGTGTGGAAATCAGCCGGTTTCACCACAGCAGCCATGCACTGCGAATTACCACACAGCACCCTCTGTGGCCTTTCAGTTATAATTGCACCTCCCATATCCTCAAGCTGACGAGTAGCTGTGTCGGGGGGCGGGGGGGAATGTGTACATGCCACTTTCACTCGCTTCCCTGCGCGTGCTTTAAGCTCTGCCTGCGCTCTCTTTAGCTTTCTAATCCAACGAGTGGCTAAGTTAGGTGTGTAAAGTAACATGATTTTATTAAGCTAATCTTTTGGTATCAATTAAGTGGGGCTGCAAAACCAAGCTTTGCCCAGCTGTCAATACTCGCACGCGTGTCCCTTTATCAGCAAGCCCGACTACCACGCCGGCACCAATCTCAATACGCAACCGACTAACACTGCGTGAATTCCGAATGGGGATTTAGTTAAATTCAACCTCTGCCCAAGAAACTTTTGCATCCCTTTAAAATTCCCCAAACATATTTATGAATCTGCCAAAAGAGCTCCTAAAGTTCATGCAACACTGTAATTGACCTTAAACATGAGCGGCAACATTTCTGGTCAACTATATGTTCGATGTTAAGCTAACAATGAAAGTAAATGAAGAGATTCGGCAGCACTTGATTAGACTTAACACGAAGGAAGTCATAAGAAGTCTCTTGATGATGTACTTGATGTATGAAAAGAAATATGAGCACAAGAAGGTGCAGAATAAGTTCCCTTTGGACCGCCAGTATAAGGCTCACGTAATCGTTCTTATCATTCAATAATCCAGGCATTTTTAAACGAGGAAATAAGTAATTTTCTTTGGTTTCTGATAGTGAAATTTAATTTTCTGACCTATTTAACGAAACGGAAAAAGGTATTAATATAAGCTTGACTGTGAAGATTATTGAAGCCCAATTACCACTAATTCGGCATTACCTCGTCGACAAAATTATAACTTACACACGAACTGTCTTTTACTTTTGGCAGAGCTTTAAATCCAGGCTGTGTATAGTGCGTATGAATGCCGAAAAGACCGGGGACGGGGGGGAGGACGCAGGTGAATAGCGCGGTTGAGCCCGCACCTTGGCGTTTCACGCCTTATCCCTGGTCCACACAACAATTAACCAGGTTTCATTCAACAACAAAGAATGGAGGCTGGCACGGTCAAATCCACACCTACTTTAAGACAATTCAGAGTGTTTTAAAGATACCTTACGAAAAATTGTCCCCCTAGTGTTATCGCAACTGTGCTCCCAATCACAGGATGAATGAAGACGTGCAGAGAGGAGTTGGAGGTAAGAAATGTAAAGTCGAACTTCTCACCGCTTGGTTACCTCTAGGATGCTTCCATAATTGCATCATTTTATGCGAAAAAAGCACAGTGCGCTGTGCGCTGTATTTGTGTCCTTCGCTATATGGTTAAAAAAATCATTAGTCTGTTCATTAACTGCGAAACGAAATGTGTCACATAACGTCCCCTGTTGAGCATGAGTGGTTCACATTTCAGCCTCAATTTACCAGCAACCAGACGAAATTGGTAAAAATCTTATTGAGTTGTCCCATAAATTCGGGCGGTTTTTAGGTACTCCAGGTCTCACCATGTTATAGGCTGTTTTATTTATTCATTCTAGGCATCATTTCGCTCTTCCGGCCACGCGTCCTCAGAATTCGTTTAAAACGGTTGATATAATTTCAAGTTTAGTTCTCTGTAACTCAAAGCAAATGGAGTGTCAGAGGACAAAAATGAACATGCCCGACGTCCTCATTTTTTCCGAGTCTATAAGAGCGGTCAAAGCTGCGGAGGCCCCTTGAAAATGCTACTACTGAAAAGACAACGTAAATGTAGTTTACCCGCTTCAAAGGTGACGGCTTCCATTCGACAGGCACTCCGTGTTCTGGACGAAAGTCAGGCCTCGATGAGTATCCTCTTGATGTCCTAATCCACGCAGACCTTCCTCTAACGGCATTTGAATAGGCCAGAGAGGTGGGATGGGGCAAATCGACAAAAACTTGAAATCTTTAATCAACGGGAAATGTCCAAAAGCTTGATTCTTGGGTTACGTAGGCTTTAAGCAAGGATAAGATCTTTAGATCTCTCTCTGTCTCATAACTGGTTTAATATTGATTCGCCTGTCAATTTTTGTGAAGGTGATCATCATAAGCGAGGACAAATGATGCTTATACTTGGGAAATAAACAAGCGAAATAATAAGTAAGTTCGAACATGGGATACATACCTCAGTCCAAACACGATCTCCACCTTCGCAATACGATTCTATGAGGCTGGACGTTTATGCAGTGACCGGATCATTAATGTGAAGTTCTGCAGTTAACAACTTCATCATCAAGATGGGGGCAATTCAACAAACATGATATGTCGCCAAAATGAGTTCATTTTGGAATAGGGCAAGCAAGGCCACACGCCCCAATTTTACCATAAATGTAATTAAAAAGCTAACCTGGACAGTTGTCTTGCATCATTCATCCTCTTCGTATCTTGTTCCTTGGGGTTACCATTTCTTGGTTATTTGCACCGGAGTTCCCTTTAATAGCGACGCGTATCTTCAAAATTGAGCCAATGAGTTCTTTGCGTCTGAACCCACGGATCTTTTCGAGGTAGGGCATTAAAATTGCCTGATGGTTGGAAGAAGGTTGTGAACAACGAGAGGGAGTATGTAATTGAGCAGCTCTGAGAATACAAAACAATTACATGCATGAAAAATAGAAGGCTCCTCAAAAAATCGAGTTGTATAAGTAAATTGTCAAGCTGATGTCACGAACCGTCGTCTGACGAAAAGAACGGAGGAGAAAAGTGGTCGACATGTTAGGTCAGTTCGTTGGTGTCACCAAATGGAAAATTCACGAGTACAACTCATTTTACCGAAGAGTCTTCCCTTTTCCATAATACCACCTCGGAATGCATACCACGTCAATTATTCTAGTAAACCTATGACAAAATGTCTAAATGTTAAGGACTGTACGAACGCATTCGATACCCATTAGCTAAACAAATCGTTCCAGAAGCTCAGCTTTCATTTCCACTCAGGACGGTGCGTATTGCGGCTGACGCCTATAAGGAGCAAATCGCAGACATTTCGGGATGTGTTGCATGTGCAGCTGTTGGATGTGGGACAATTAGGTACCCCGGCGTCGCTGAAAGACCTTAAATCTTCCGGGAAAAAACCCTCGCACAAGCGCCATTAACAGCTCGCAGTTAACGGAGTTTAACAGTTGTCAGATATTCATGTCTTATCCATTTTAATTCCAGTTTTGTTTTCACATTAGAAGGGAGATGGAAAAGTTACGATGTTAAATTGTGGAAAATATTTTTTATCCTCAACAACTGATAATTCTCATACACACCACAGGCTCTATCGATTCCATATTGCAGAGTGTCTTTTTGCTGGCGGTCGGAAAGAGGTTCGTTCGGAAGCCGGCATCCTGAAGTAACTGATTTATAATGTGAGCATGCTACATGGTGGTTAATATTACAATCCTACCTAGATAACCTTCCCGAGTAAAAGTGCATTTCATAATTTCGGTTAACACTTCATAAGCTTGTACTTCAACTCTACGTTATTGCCCAGCCACATGCCAGGTTGCCACTGAAAGCCCTTCAACACCCCTTCGAATAATGTTACCCGCAAAAATGCATTTGCATCCCTCGCCCAGGCGATAAAATTCGAACTTACTAAGTCAGCTAACATAATCAGGTGGACGCTGAGGCATATATTCGCACATATGCCCAGCAGGCAGATGTGCGTATGTGTCTGCCATCGCGTCACTTCATTTTTCGGTAGTACAAGTACGTACTGAGCACCACCCGAACAACACGCCCAGTGAGCCAGTCTGAATCCTTAATTAATGCTCCTTAAATCATGAGGGTCAAAACGCGTTTAATCATTCGCAATACATTTTCATAAGACGAAACATGTATACGCACATGCATAGCAGCCGAAAACGCGTCGGATTATCAGGACTGCGTTATTTACTTTCTGTACAGCAAGCCCCAACTGTCTATCGTTCCACCAATCCTGCAAGAAAAGGCCCTCACTTTGAACTATAATGCTTTAGATAAACTTATATGTTTGGCTTCCACGGCAAATGTGCCATAATCAACAGGCTCAAAGATTGGTCGAAGCGCTAGCTTATGCCTCTCATTATAAGCAAGTGCAACTGCCTTCAACTGGGCAGCTTCAGAGCCTCCAGCCCAAGGACTTACTTTCTACACGGCACACCACTGCAGCAGGAAACCGACGACGGCGCTAAATTCGAACGTCGCAAAACAAAGTGATCTTAGAATGAACAGTTTCTGCAGATGCTGACACCTGGTTTCTCTTCTGGTAAACGCCAGGTCTAATTAGAATCGATATAAATCCTGTGGACCGGTAGCGAAAAAGATGGCAAAATAGTGGAAAACTGTGAGTAAATGCAGTTGGACATTTTTGATACTGGATAACTGAAGAAGCGGCGATCTTAAACAATTATCTTTTCCCTAAACATCTTTTCCCGTTTCAGTTTGCATGACAGTTGAGTGTGGGCTTTGCGGTGTTTTAAAACTCTGGTTTTTAAACCACAAAGGTGTCTGGAAATACTTAGAGAGAAGGAAAAAGGTATAACTAAATTTTCCTGAAAAATCAGAATAGACTGTAAACAGATTCAGTCTCCATGTTTACCGAAACAGCTGTGTTTCGTCGGTTTTGCGAAACCAGGGCAAAAACAGCTTTACGTGTTATGAATTAGGCCAAATCGTCAGACATAAACGCGATTCAAGATGTACTAGAAGAAAGCCTACGATGTATTTTTGACTGCCAAGCAATGCTTTTTGACCTCCAGAATCCTGGGACCTGACCAGTTTCTTATGCATTTTGAGGACCTTTCACGATTCAAAGTCAAATATTGTAGGCCAGTCACTTTAAGGGGAAATTGCTACAGGCTAATGGAAGGAAGTATCAGTCAGTTAACTTTTCCCGAAGGCCATTTTGTCTTCTGTTGGATGAAAACAAGTCAGCGGTTGGTTGGCGGGCAGACGGGGCCGATCCAAGAGGAGAATGATAGAGGATCACTGTCCAACATGTGTGATGCTGAGTTCCTTCCCTCCCTTCTCCCCGTACAAGAACGGCGCCACAGGCTAGATCAACCGGCGTCGTCCGCTCATTGGTGGAACAACCGGTCGGATGTGGTTATGCAGTCCCACCTGAAGTAAACAAACCCCAGCCACCTGTAATACGGTACCGGTAGTGATAGGGCTTTTTGCAGGTGAGGCCGGGGAACGAACAGGCGACGATGTCAAGTTGTTGTATGCGAAAGAAAAGCTATTGGAAATCCGCGGTTGTACTTTGAGTGGTTGAGGAATAGTTTCCCTTACCTCTAACCCTACCCCCTAACTCTGACCACGAACTTTTCACCAGATGGGGATAGATAACCATCCCTTACCGAATTATCACAGAATGAGTGACTTCACTAGTCAAGCAAATGTATTAATTAAATACCTCGCAGCGCGGCAACTTCAAAAACTTATCCCGTCTCTCAAGTACCTTAGTAGCATTGGAAAGGTGAACACAAATTTGGACACAGGATATGCAATCCAGGTTGCCTTATTCAAATTAAGATAGACAATCCTCCGCACCTTATAATAGAGACTCCTTTGGAAGTTATTCACAACTGATTGCTAACGGCATCCATTTACTCTGACTTGAATCATTTAACTTAAGTGGAATAACCCAGGAAATGTCAAAAGATATTCTGAAATGCGTTTCCGTTTTAAAAAGATTAATAAAGTAGAATTGCAAAACCAAACTTCGTGCAGCATCATTCTTTAATAAATTAGTTACCACAAGATGCCGGCTTTCGAACAAACGTCTTTCCAGCTGCATCCAAAAACCATACTCTGTGAATGATGACTACGTAAGTAGTTGATTGATTTTCGATGCCCCTAAAAGTGCAATTATATTTTATGGAAAACATGCACACACGCTCATTTATTAGAAAATTACGTCTACTTTCAATTTTACACTACAAGGAAGGATAAATTTGGTCTTATCAAACTTTTCGAATTCGCGAGTAATTTTGAAAACGACCTGCCGTTACACTTGTATTCAGGGTTCCCAGACTACAAGCCGTATAATTTTCGCTTACGGAAAACCATGCATTTCTCTAGCGTTGAACTACATAAAAAGAAGCAGTGGATTTGAGCCACATCGTCAACTTTGCAGGTCACATTGGTAGATGCAGAGACATGACGATTTATGAAGGGTCATTTCACGATATTAAAAAATCTCACAATTATAAACTTTTTTAAAAACCAAATTATACCCTTTCTTCGAGTATAAAATTAAAAGAAGACGTAATTTTAAACTGAATGAGCAAAGGTAAATGATGTTGTGCACGTTTTCCATGAAATCTAATTGAATATTTAGGGGCATCGAAAATCAATAAAAAATATGCTATTTCAGTAGTCAATTTTTAGGGACTATGGTTTTTGGATGAAGACTAAACGAAGTGTTTTCGATAGCCGGCGTCCTGAGGCAACCGAATTATTATAGAGTTATGCTGCACCTTGATTTGGTCTACAACCCTTCTTAATTAATATTTTCGAAGCGAAAAAGCATTTCGGATTTTTGGTTGACATTTCATGAGGTAGCCCACCTACTGTACTCTGGAGTACAAGTGTGGGAGCATCCGTTCACGTACCCCTTCTCTCAAGATTCTATCATAATAACGTCCACGCTACCTTGTGCCATCCTCAAACCCACCGAGAACGAAGGATATAAAAGCTCCATGATAAGTACACAGACGATTCCCAGCAGTGTTTGGAGACAAACTAGGGTTGTCTAAGTCAAATATTCTAGGTAGTCCCCTGGACCTATTAGACACAAAAGCTTAGCCAAAAAGCGATTTTAAGCATACTCGTATGCGCAGTTCTTAGAAATGTATGGGAGTGTTGGGAGTGCCTACATTCCCAAAACAAGAGCAAACTGATCACTGCAGATCACGTGCGTTTGCACTCTCTCTACAGCGCTGCCATCTCAATCAGGCGCCTTCCCATTGGCTACTCCCCTCTTCCCGAAGGTCATTGGCCGAATGCCGGCGAACCACAATAGCGTGTTATAAATATGCCTCACCTTTAGCTAGTCGCGGCTTGCAGTGTTTCCCTAATGCACATTCCGTGGCCAGCCGTGTTTTCTTTGTCTGCTGCTTTGGTATTCGGGACCAGGGTCGAGTTCGTATACGCTCCACGGGATTCCCCGTAACAGGCGGGTCATAACAAATTGGCGACGCAGTTTTTCAACTACAATGGCTGACGAGTACGCAGACTTGAAGCAGATGTTGCAGCAGCAGCTGAAGCTAATGGAGGCACTCACCGTTAAGCTGTTCAACTCGTCGATGGGTCAATCAAGCGCGGCAGGTGGTTCGCAAACTATTGATCACATTGCCGGCAGCATCACTGAATTCTTGTATGACCCGCAGGCCCATATCACCTTTGATTCCCGGTACAAACGATACGAGGACTTGTTCTCTGTCGATCTGGCTGCCCAGGACGATGCATGGAAGGTTCGACTGAACACGAGCGTTATGCCAACTTTATCCTCCCCAAGAATCCCAGATAAGTCGCTTTCAAGGACACGGTTCAGACGTTGTCGCAGATTTTTGGTGAGCAATCATCCCTCTTCAACACTCGATTTCAGTGCCTGCAACTGTGCAAACGAGATTCCGATGATTTCATCACGTATGCGGGCACTGTTAATCCTGAGTGTGGGCGTTTCCAACTCGGTTCTCTCACTGAAGGCCAGTTTAAATTCCTTATATTTATCTGCGGCCTCCAGTCCCCCAAGGATGCTGATATCCGGACACGTCTCCTGTCCAAAGTGCAGCAGAACAATTGCACCACACTCCAAGAGCTGGCAGCAGAGTGCCAAACGCTGATCAACCTCAAGCACGACTCTGCAATGATTCAGAACCCTGCCTCATCTTTCTCAGTCCATTCGGTCACATCGACCAAATCGCATCCTGTTACACGGCCCAAGCAAGTGTCCAAGTCGAGATCTCCGCCATCTCCTTGTCGGCACTGTGGTACGTGGCATTTCCACCGGGATTGCACTTTCCGCCAGCATCGCCGCCAAAGCGGTTATCAGGTGGGACACCGTGATGGGTTCTGCAAATCATTACCAGCTTCTGGAGGCAAGCCAGCCCCCGCCACTCCTTATTCCAGGCACCGTTTCCAGTCAAAACGCAAGCCCAAACCCCAGTCCGTTGGTAATTCTCTCAGTCTCTTGGCTGCTTTCCAGCTCAATGCGTCTGGTCGTAGAAAATTTGTTGATGTCTTGCTCAATGGCCATGCAGTTCGCCTACAGTTGGACACTGCCTCAGATATCACCATAATCTCTGAGAGACTCTGGCAGTCCCTTGGCAGCCCCACGATGCAGCAGACTTCCCAGTCCGCCACAAGCGCGTGCGGTGGTCTCGTTCAGCTAATTGGGCAACTGCAATGCTGTGTGTCATTCCGCGGGACCAGTATCACTGCGATCTGCTTCATCACCAATTCTGATCTAAATCTACTTGGTCTCGACTGGATTGAACAACTTGGGTTGGCCGATATCCCGCTCCGCGTTGTTTGCAGTCAGGTGCAGATTCCCGCTGTGCTTGCACACCAAGCCAAGGACATTCTCCAACGGTTTGCTCCAGTGTTCCAAGACGACCTGGGTCATTGCACATACACTCAAGCCGTGCTACATCTGTCTCCTGGAAGTCAACCAGTCTTCCGTCCAAAGCGACCAGTACCATATGCAGCCCTACCACTTGTCGAGGCTGAGCTGAAACGTTTAGAGGAACTGAGAGTTCTGGTTCCTGTATCCTACTCCGCCTGGGCCGCTCCAGTCGTTGTGGTCAAGAAGCCTAATGGCTCGATCTGCATTTGTGCTGACTTCTCCACCGGTCTCAATGCCGCGTTGACGACGAACTACTATCCATTACCGGTTCCGGTTGTTCTTTTCACCCTGCTGAATGGTGACACTTGCTTTGCCAAGTTGTATCTCGCTGATGCGTATCTGCAGATCGAGGTCGGCCCAGAGTCGCGCGAATTGTTGACCATCAATACCCACCACGGTCTGTTCCAATACACCAGGCTGCCCTTTGGTGTCAAGACCACCCCGGCCCTATTTCAACAAACGATGAACGCAATGCTCTCCGGCATCCCTGGCACAGCTGGGTACCTGGACGACATCATCATCGTAGGTCGCTCCCCTGCCGAGCTGCAAGACCGAGTGTGTGCAGTACTCGAACGCGTGCAGGAATATGGCTTTCGCCTACGGGCCGACAAGTGCCAATTCTTCCTCGACTCCATCAAGTACCTTGGATTCGTTTTTGACGTCAATGGTCGCCATCCAGATCCTGAAAACATTCGGGCCATCCAACGGATGCCTGCACCCAAGAATGTATCGCAACTTCGTTCTTGCCTTGGCCTGATCAGTTACTATAGCGCCTTCCTACCATCGCTGCATGACGTACGGGCCCCGCTCAACCGTCTGTTGCAGAAGTATGCTGCCTGGTGCTGGTTCCCCGACTGTGAAAAGGCTTTCTCTCAGCTAAAGTCGATGCTGTGTTCAGGTCTGCTGCTCACGCACTACGACCCGACGCTGCCGATCGTTGTTGCTGCAGATGCTTCCTACCACGGAGTTGATGCCGTCATCTCACACACTTTTCCTGATGGGTCTGAAAAGGCGATCATGCATGCATCTCGCACGCTAACACCTGCGGAGAAGAACTACGGGCAAATAGAGAAAGAGGCTCTAGCCCTCGTGTCTGCCGTCAAGAAATTTCACAAACTGTTGTACGGTCGCCACTTCACGTTGTTGACGGATCACAAACCATTGCTGTCAATCTTCGGTTCGAAGAAGGGCATTCCCTTCTACTCAGCCAGCCGACTGCAGTGATGGGCAATCATCCTTCTTGGCTACGATTTCGACCTTCGCTACTGTTGCACTACAGACTTTGGTCAGGCTGACGCCCTTTCTCGCCTCATCAGCAATCAGCAGGAACCGGAGGAAGATACTGTGATTGCGCTACTTTGATTGGGGAAGATGTGTGCCGTCAGCTATCAGACGCCATACGAGGTATCCCTGTCACTGCCGCGGACATCCGACGTGCTACTGAACAGGATCCTGTCCTCCGTCAGGCCATCACCTACGTGCAGACCTGCTGGCCAATCACTGCTCTCGTTGGTGATCTTCGACAGCTCTTTCTCCGCCGAGCATCGCTACCTGTCGTTGACTCCTGCCTCATGTTTGCGGACCGTCTGTTGATTCCATCTTCCCTCCGACCCACTGTACTACGCCAGTTCCATGCCGCTCATCCTGATGCCAGCCGAATAAAAACAATTGCAAGCAGTTTAGCTTACTGGCTGGGTATCGACGGCGACATCGACGACCTGATTCGACGCTGTTCTCGATGTCAGCAAACTGTCAAGATGCCGCCTCGTCAACCTCCAATACCCTGGCAACCTCCGGAGAGGATTTGGTCACGCGTGCACATTGACTTCACTGGCCCACTTAACGGAGTCTCCTACCTAATTTTGGTTAAAGCTTCTCGAAGTGGCCCGAGATTGCTCCGCTGAATCCAGCAACCGCATCTGCTACTATTGCCTTCCTACGACGCATCTTTAGCCAACATGGCTTACCGGAAGTCCTGGTTTCAGACAATGGCTCTCAGCTTACTTCATCGACATTTGAGGAGTTCTGCCGTCAGCACAACATCCAGCATCTTCGCTCCCCGCCCTACCATCCTCAGTCTAACGGTCGGGCGGAGCGTTTTGTCGACACGTTTAAGAGAGCCCTCTTGAAAGCTCGTGGGGAGGGGACCACGAACGAGATAGTCCAGGCATTCCTGTTTTCCTACAGGACAACACCGAACCCGGCGTACCCTGGTGGCGTTTCTCCTGCCGAAGCGTTGATGGGCCGAAAACTGCGTACAACGTTACATGCCCTCGTTCCTACCAGTGCGCAGCCGGCGCAGACTTCTAAAGTCTCTCGCAGCAAGCTCTCCATCGGACCACCTGTCTTCGTTCGTGATTATCGAGCGGAGTTTCCAGATTGGATTGAAGCAACCGTAGTAGCGCACAGAGGCCGTATGTTGTTTGACGTCGACGTTGGTGATGACATCTGGGTTCGTCATCACAACCAGATCCGACGGCGACATTGCAATAACACAACTGGGCTCGAGTCGGCGCCGTCACTCCCCCTTGACATCCTACTGGATATCTTCGCCATTCCGGCAGATCGGTCGGTCCCCGAGCCCACTGCTGCGCCTCCTTCGGATGTACCGCCTTCGGTATCAGTCACTGCCCCCGGGTCTCCAGACAACAAACCACGACTAAGACGCCGGACCAACCGCGTGCGCCGATCAACACTGCCGATGCAGATCAATCCACGCCAAAAGCGGTACTGACCCACTTGGAGGGGAGGTGTTGGGAGTGCCTACACTCCCAAAAACAAGAACCAACCAATCACTGGAGATCATGTGCGTTTGCTCTCTCTACAGCGCTGTCATCTCAATCAGGCGCCTTCCCATTGGCTACTCCCCTCGTCCCGAAGGTCATTGGCCGAATGCCGGCGAACCACAATAGCGTGTTATAAATATGCGTCACCTTTAGCTAGTCGCGACTGCATTCCGTGGCCAGCCGTGTTTTCTTTGTCTGCTGCTTTGGTATTCGGGACCAGGGTCGAGTGCGTATACGCTCCACGGGCTTCCACGTACCAGGCGGGTCATAACAGGGAGCCTATTGCGAAAGTGACTTAAGCACAAAAATTGCCGCTGAATCATCACAGGCTTCAAAATAATACGTAGCACGTAAAATAGAGCTATTGACGGAAATGCCTTTCTTGTGAAAGTAGGTTGGATGAGCTTCTGGGCACAAATGCACAGTCCCCATTTCTGTTTGGAATTATTCGAAGGCATGTGACGTTGAGTTGCTGTTTGCTGCAGAACAATCGACTGAGCGAGGCAGTAGTGCAACATTATTCATGTTACTGGTTTTTTCTTTGGGAGAGTATTGGTTAATTTCAATGGATAACTGGAAATTCATCTTAAGATGCCATTCAGCACTTCCGATAATCATTTTCCCATAAAACAGCATAAAGCAGCTGTCGTTTCCTCCTCAGGCATGCATCCAGAAGATCTAAAAGGATTATAACATCCGCTGAACTTAGTCTACTATATAAAGGAACAAAATTGAGTCCCACTAATGCTGCGCCCACAAACTTCCTAGCGAACCTTTTACATATCCACGTGGCTCGTGGCTCTGCGGTCAGAGGCATGGACTTCTAACTAACAGGTCGCGAGTTCGAGCCTCGGGTGTCGCACACTTAGGGCATGGGTATGACTGACTGACGACGGCTAATAAGCCAGAAGTGGCCATTTCAGTCCCCCTTGTCTTTGTCGATAATACCATTCTGCTAATATCATGCGCCGCTGTGCTGCTGCTGATATGGCTCGAGAGAAAGAGCCCACGACAGAGGCACAACAGAATGAGCGAGCTCCGTAAGAGCGATCGCTGAGCGTCTCCTACCATTGTATATTCCCGATCGAAACTGACGGGAAAAGGTGCTCGTGGACCAGTAGTTAGAGGCGTGGACTTCTAACTAACAGGTCGCGGGTTCGAGCCTCGGGCGTTGCACACTTCGTGGTTGGGTATGACTGACTGACGACATCTAATAAGCCAGGAATGGCCATTCTAGTCTCCCTTTTCCTTGTCAGTAATACCATTCTGCCTATATATATATATTTATAGAATATTATTACTGACAAAGATAAGAAAGAGTGGAATGACCATTTCTGACTTATTAGCTGTCGTCAGCCAGTCATAACCAACCGCAAGGTGTGGAACACCCGAAGTTCGAACTCGCAACCTGTTAGTTAGAAGTCCAATGCCTCTAACCACTGAAGAGCCGAGCCCCTCGCAGCTGTGTCATGCAGCGGCAAAATGTCCGCCACACACGAGTCTGGGTTTTTAGTTAATACCTATGTCGGGAGTACGATATAATACGTTTGCCATACGTATGCATATTCCTAGTGTCTTAATACAAAATGAAAATGAATGTGTGTCAATTGTGTAAGACACTCAAAAAGTTGTGTGTGACGTTTGTGACCTAGGGGTATGTTTGGGTAAATAGACCTTGAACAGGAAAGCATTTAGCGGACTCCTGTCTCGCGACTGACGCAATGCGTTAAAGGGCGCAATTTTGAACGCATTGGGCGGCGTCACTGGTGTGTGCTAACAGGAATCCTCAATTCCCGTGCAAGTTGATTTCGGTATTTGACGCTATATCCTGTTAATTGGATTCTGAGTGTGAACCTAATAAGTGTCATTCAAGGAAAAGCGTGCATTTTTAAAAGAAAAAACCCATCAAGAAGTGTTGCAATTTACTTAGGGAAGACCTAATGGAACAAGGTTTTTTTAGTTCCGCTGTGTTTTCTCACCTTTTTTCACTTGTCCTCCAACTGTACATACGCAAATACAGAGAGCGAATTTCCGGGTGACGTTTTTTGAGGGGAGGGAGTTGGCTGGAATATAGTGGAACGTTACTATATGCACGGGTACAACATCCCAGTAGAAGTTTATGATTTTTAGCAAATTGCCAACTAGTATTTCGCAGTGGTGAAATGCGTGGAAGACCGTCAGCCGCGTCTTGTCGCCGTAAACTAAAAAGAACAAAAGACTAGCCACTTGTATCGAAGCTCACATCACATGACGTATTCTGCTACTTAATAAGTTACGCAGAACAATATAGCCAAAATCTGGTTTACGCTCTTTTCCAAAGAGCAAGAAACATTTGTTATATTGAGACATTGGAGCCTGAAATTGCTTGCTTCAAAACGGCCATGTTTTAACGTGGATATCCAACACGGTTCATCGGAAAGTACAGAAACATTTTAGCGCCGAATTTGACGGAGCAGTCAGTTCTGAAAAAGCCTGTTGTAATATCCTTACCCTTTAAGGGTTACAACGCCTCAAATGCCATCAAGTGGCGACTAAGATGTGCCATTGAAAGAACACACAATTTAACTGAACTTTTATGCTGCAGTCCCACAAAGACTATCCATGTTCCACGAGCAAAGGATGTCTTGCCATGGAATACCACATCAAATTGTTTTTACTAATTCACATGAACTTGTTGATGCAAGTACATTGGGCGAACGCAAAGGCAACTGGCAGCCAGGTCAGTTAAGCACCTGCCTAAATGGTTTCTAAAGCAGGAGAATGATATTCCTCGGTCTTCTTTCACAAAGCACCTCCTAGATAGTGGTTATTCGGTCGACCCCAAAACATCTTTTCGAGTATTGGTTCGGGCACGAACAACTCGAACACTGCACTACCTGAAATTAATCTGCATGCGGCGGGAGAAACCCGACTTATTCAAACAGTTAGACCAAGTGGTCAACCTCAGCTTGCCCGGGTTAATCTGGACCCTTTGATTTGCGCAATCCCTCAGCTTGTTACTTTTTCCATTTTCATTCCTATTTTGCGTTCTCAATTTGCTATTTTATTGATTAGTCAGAGTGCAGTATATGATGATCTTGCTGTTTTATATTGATTTTCTCCGTAGAAAATCAAATTTCTGTATCTTTCTCATTTAAAATCTCTGTTTTGCAACGACGAGCTTACATGCTAAATCCTCCTGCAGGTTAACTGTGAATCAACTGTGGATCAAAATGAAGTCCGTATTTGTGCATGAATAGAAAATTAGGTTACATTTTTTAGAATGATATTGTGCACAGAAGAGAATAGAACTCTACTCAGAGGTATACCTCTGGTAAAGCAACCTTGCAGCATGCCTTGACACCAAGTTGTGCTCCTTTTACTGTGCTACTGACACCTGACTAAATGGGGCGTTGGAAGACGGGCACAATTGCCCCAAAAGTGCCCAGGTGCAAACTGGGTATCACAGCTCAAATCGACTCTCACGTTGGTGATTGACTGGGAAGTCCTATTGGTCGTATAGTTGCCAAGGGACTGTAATCAACAGAACGGGAGCCAACAGAAGCGTCCGTGATAACACAAAGCGTATCCGTCCTTGACTGTGCTCATATACAATCAATACGACAGAGAAGGAGGAGCGCGATTGGCCGAGATAAAATCTAATGAGATCTGCAAATCACTCTTACTGATAAACAGCCTGTAGCCATAGCATCCGCCTCAAGGAGAGAATGCCAGGATGACCAAGCAACTTCTTACAAATATTGATCGATCAAAGTTTACGCGGTTTCTGTGGCCAGAGCGAATCTAGAGGAACTGCATGCTATAAGGTGAAGGGATGCGAGCAAGTGCTTTCCAGTGAGACCAACTCTTTTTTGGAATGTGCTCATTTTTGAAGGAGGGCAGGGGTATTCTTGTGAGCTCTGATATATCCGCTGAAAAAGGAATGGTTTTTATTCTTCCAATATATACTGAGAAGCCGGCAGAAGTAGATCCTCTTAGAATGGTCCACTCACGTTTGTGTCCTTATTTCTCCTGAGTCAGCACCCACCTAGATCCCCCGTTCAATTCTGCGTTGTTGTCTCCAGGGTCATGTTCATTTGCTTCCACTTGCAAATGAAGAGTTCATTATGGTCGAGGAAATATTCAGTAATCGAGAGTAAACCCGTAATTTATTATGTCACATGCACTCATATGGCCTCCGTTGTGCTGGTCAAGATTATACTCATGCTACCATTTTAATAAGGTCTTATTCAAAACTAAGGCCTCTAACTGTTTTCTTGCTTAACCGAATAGGCTTAATCTACAAGAACGAACGAAGACCAACCCAGCGCAGACAGATACTATCATCATGTTAATATCAGCTGAACCGGACTAGACAGCCAAAACAGAGAACGAGATAGCTCACGATGGTATCTAAGCCTTAAAGAACGTTCAGCACAAGAAGAGTACTCAGATAACATAACAATAAAGATCTCGAGAAGTGCATAAAAAGTGAGCAAGATACAGCTACGTATTGTTTAGGCTTTCAAAAGGTAAAATTGAAGTATCGAAATGAAAAATAAATCGTAGCGCCGAGACCAGAAATCAGAGTCGCGGCTTCGCAGTAACACAGCGCGTGCAAAGCGCAATCGAAGCACCGAAATAAACCATGCTCAAAGTCATGTGCAAACAAAAAACAATAAGGAAAATAAAAGAATGCAGTAATTTTGAAATCAAAAAACTGATCAAAGAAGAACGGCTAACAAGTAGAAAATAATAACAGACGTAACTGCCACTGCCAGACGCAAAAGTGTGACATCGGGAGGCGAGCTTACTCAACCCACGACAAGCAGCACTACTGACGTCTGTGACCTGATAGTCAGCATAGTAGGCCTTATGTGTGTGTACGTGAGGTGAACGTGTTCAACTAAGCGAAAAAGGCACCTCTGACTTCGTTTCACCAGCCCACGCATGCGTGCGTGACAATGCCAGCGCAAACGTGAACTACTATTCGGCCGTCAGAATTTTGCAAAATGACAGTTCCTTGGTCGGTCTATGTTCCAGACGCAGAAGCCGTCCAAGTACTTCATTTTCCGTTCGCATCAATCGATCCTAACTTCTTGCAGGCACTGACAGATTCTGCGCAGCTGAGCATGTGATCATGCCTCATCCCTACGCGCATCAAACAGCCTTGCTAGGACTCAATGGCATGCGCGTATTTATGCGACGTGTAGGCTGTTTGACGCACAGAGGGGCCTCCTAGGTAGGCCACTTTACGCACGTAGTAAATCGCAGGAGACAGTAGTGCCAACTGTCACTAGTGCTCCCCGGTTACGGCTGCGAGGTAAAGAGAAGCTACAGTGCGTGACCTATCTCATGAAATGTTGGCTGAAATTCTGAAATGCGTTTTCGATCAGGAAGGATTACTTGGTCGCGGTTGTGATACTGATTATCTTAAGGCATGCTCTTATAACATTTTGGACTCGGCAGGATGTTGACTTTTAAATGCACTTCTTTACAATCTCCTGTACAAAGCGTGCTCGGTATAAAATGACTACCTAAGTAGCATGCATTTTCCCATTGATTTTCGATGGTCTTGCAAATGCAAATGTATTTTATAGAAACCACGAACAAATATAGGCTTTCTCTTAGTCAATCAATAGAGAATCACGTCTTCTTTAGATTTTATACTTAAGGAAGGAGTATAATTAGGTTTTAAAAAGTTTCTGATTATGAGACTTTTTAAGTCCGCGATATGTCCATTCACATAGCATCGTACCTGGCCGTTTACCACTGCTTCTCATGAAATGTACAACATCGTCCGCATCCATTACAAAATTTTATAGACCCTGTATGATATCTCTTTAATGACATAGAAAAATATGGGATTTTCTTTACTCGGAACGCATGCACCTTGTAGAGTTTAATCACTAAGCGCTAATGCAACGAATGATCAGGCTCCAAATTTTTCGTAAATTAGAAAACTTTTTTAAAACCTAATTATACTCCTTCCTTAAGTATAAAATATAACAAAGACGTGATTCTCTATTGATTTACTACACGAAAGCATATTTTTGTTCGTGGTGTCAATAAAATATAATAGAATTTCCAAGACCATCAAAAATCAATGGGAAAATGCATGCAACTTAGGTAGTCATTTTATACCGAGCACGCTTTTTACAGGAGATTGAAAAGAAGTGCATTTAAAAGCCGACATCCTGCCGAGTCCAAAATTTTATAAGAGCATGCCTTAAGATAATCAGTATCACAACCACGATCAAGTAATCCTTCCTAATCGAAAACGCATTTCAGAATTTCAGCCAACATTTCATGAGATAGGTCACGCACTGTATCTATGCAGTCCAAATCGGCGTATCAATTGCCACGGCCCTTCTATGCATTCAGGCCGTAGTTTTTTCGAAATATTTCCCCCATCAATTTCCCACCGAGTTCCATTCACTGCTTACGACGTCTTTTGGGGACAACCACATCATGAATAAGTCTGAAATAGTAAAATGTCTTTATTAGCAAAATATTAAACACTGTGGGATTCGCTTCGCGGCGGGTGCATCACGAGTGCCATGAGTTTGGACCCCCAGGTCTGCGCTACGGGCAGGGCGGCGCATCTCAATCCACGACAGAGTCAACTAAAGAGAGATGTCGATGACTTCAAGAGGTCTTCCTACTTGAGGTGATCTGCACTGCTTTTAGCTAGAGAAATAACGCTTAAGAGGCCCCGTTGATAGGATTAAACCAGCCTGCTTATTATTCGGCGCTCACCGTTTTCCAGATGTTTTTTTGACAAAAGAAACTGCATGTCACCATACAATGGAACTTTATAAAGCGTTTTTTGCCTGTACATCTCAAGAAGCTCAACACGATGCTACCACAGCCAAATGACGCATCACAGTCTCACTCAAACCTAACGGTCGGGGCGGTTCGTAAAGTGCGCCCCTCCCCCCCCCCAAAAAAAAAACCATTTACCTATTTTATTTAACCTCACATGACCTTGGGGAAGGTAGGTGGGGCGGATGTTACGCGATAGGCATCTTCCCATGATGACTCATGATATTTCCTGAGTCATCGCCTCTACTGTAGGCCATTGCTTCTACGTCTATAAGTGGTTATGTTAGACGACAGTGAGGTAGCTGCAGGGACTATTGCTACTTTCAACAGCTTACTGATGGACCGCTTATGAGTAACTAACACTTATGCACTTCAACAAATAACTGTGCACGTTAATTTGCATATTGCCACAGCAGCCAGCAGCTACTCACTACACGTCTAAATATGACCAGCCATTAGCTTCATCCCCTAATTCTATTTCCTATGTGGCCCAGCCCTGTACATTTGATGCTAGTTTCTTCTTTAAACCACGCAAATGGCTATATGTTGTGCCGACTGTGTATAATTGCGTTCCTAATCTCAACTGGCCATGACAAGGACCATCTGCCGCTCGACACGTAACTTTCAGAAAAACTGCTTGTGTTCGGGTTGCATTTCTACACTCCATTATCATTCTTATTTAAACTAATATGCTACTGTCAATGTTTCAGTAACATATTTATTTGACATAAACTTAACATGTGCCGTTTCTGATACGGTCATAAAGGGCACTGACTATAACACTAAATATACTACTACTCCACTTCTAACAGTACTATCACTACGACTTCAACTCTATTCATCGCTTGATCATGCCAGAAATCCAATAAATGCACCGTTTTTCCTATCGCTAAGTTCAAAGAAGTAACTGATGACGAGGATGTTATTTGGTGTGTAGGAGGTGAGAGTTGAGCAAATGAAGGCGGCACGTAAACGAAGCATAGAAATTTCGGTATACCCTGTCTTTGTCGCTGCGAAGGAACTGAGAATCTCTTCTAACAACACCAAGAAGACCCGGAAATAGCCCTCTCTTGTAATGCCATGGTCAAATTCCAAGGTGCTGTGCTCTACAGCAGGTAACGAGCAGGTTCGGTGACTTGCATTTGATTTTTTTTATAATGACAGTAGACTTTCGCTGCATCTACTGCACTCTCTCTTCCCTCATCACACCTGTCTCTGTGTCGAGACAGAGTTAATAAACCGGAGGCAGGGGAGAGCGCTGGTGACTGGCACGACCGCAACCAGCACGACCGAGCGAACTACATCGCTCCCTGATCCACAACAAACATGTGATCAGGATTTTAACCAACAAAACAGCACACAATGGGTCAGGGGCTGAGAATGACTGGGCAGCCAAGCCCCAATCTACATGCTCAATGGAATGCATGCGCATCTACCGGAAGAGAAGCCCGCTCTGATTCCACGGGGTGATTGTGCTCGCGTCCTACCAAAACACATTTCTTACCCTGAGCACTCAATGACACTTAAAGCTTACATTCGCGCGCCGTAGACTTGGTTTCATAAACCACGGAAATTCGAGGTGGGAAATTGGAGCAGATAAAAAGGTAGGATAATTTTTTCAGACCCGCACCACCTTGGTAGGTTGTTCGCCCTCCATACCCGGGTACCGGTCGAATCGTCTTTTTATTAATTTTATGAAGAAAAACTAGGAAAAAATGAAATAACTATTTGTAATTTTACCTGGATTCGGGGATCAGATTATTAATTTTTGACAGGTTCTTTATTGTGTCCTGTAAAACACCCATCAGGTCGTCCAAAATAGCCTACTCAGCGACTTCAACTTTGGTACAAACCTGCAGTTTGTGTATCCGATAAATTGACATCTTCTGTTATTAGTAATCACGTGCCGATGTCTGTTGTATCTAGTGTAGTCTACGACAAATCACCCTAAATCCGTATCCTGTGGAATTACTTACGCAAGTATATCCAGCAAGCCGAAAAGCGTTTTGGATATTTTGAAGTGTTTTTCGCGACCGCAAATATTTTTCAACCCGATGGAAATGCCTAACTTGGGGGGACAATCAAGCCTTTACTGTGGGACGTGAGAAAGCGGTGGAATGTTTGATCTTCCGCAAGACGTTTCAACTTTTTAGCTGTCTGTCTTTAAGAAACTGCTGCCTCTTAGAAACATGCATCGACAATCGGCTCCTTATTTGGACCAAACACAACGACTGGAGCTCAGAGCACCACTAATGAAACACCGCCATAGATTAATTTATATATATGACAGTAATACCTCATGAGTGGGTTTGCTCTTCGTTCTCGTGTAAAAAGGAAGTACCTGCTCACCTAATTTAACAGCACTTTGCTGGACTTCAGCAGTAGTCCTCATAACAAGAAACCTGCAGATATTTCATAAAATATGGACAGCAGGATTTGAATTCTAAATGGTTCGCCTTTCCTGGACAAAAATGTATGTATTTAAGCCAAATTAACACTCCAACAACTGGCCCATCACAGGCCCAGAGATATCGCAGTCAGTTTAAGCCAATCGTGGACAGCCTTGACTTTGGTGACGATTGCATAGTCTGCCGGATTGTCTATCGCTGTACTCTCTAACAGTCCATACCAGAACCAACCGTTGCCATTCAGTGAAGGACAGAATAGTCCACCGCCACTGTCACCAGGACCGGCGCTCTAAATTGTATAAAAGGTATTTTAGACTGTAGGCTCGGTAGAAAGAATGCATAAAAACAAATCTATCACAGAAAACGTTCATTTGAAAACAGCATAGCAGAATTACCTCACGTGACCAAATTATCAAAATTAAATGACCTTAAGATGCCAGATTTTTCTAAATATCCCATTATATGTGTTCATGTTATTGCGTTATTAAACAATTTAAAACTAAACCTATCATCCTTTGCCAAGAAGTCCAGTTTGAAAGTTCTTGACTGTGGCTTTGAAGGAGAGGGGTAGTTATGGGAATATACACTATTGCTTACTCTCACTAATTATTAACTGCCTTCTTGTTTCCCGAGTAATGAAAGTGTGCAAGTGCACGGCCAAAATAGTTAGCGATTTCAAAGCATACATTAAATGTAATGGCAGAGGGATGATCTTCAGTTGCGGCACGGGACACTCGCCTAGTCGTGCCCTGGATCTCGATCTAATACCGTGCAGGTCGTCACAGAGTGGCTGCCAATTTAGGCAGAATAATATTATGGAGAGAATAATCGACACTGGAAAGGCCATTTCTGGTTTATTAGCCGGCAGCACATAGCCGCAGGTTTGCAAACGCCGAAGCTCGAACTTGCATTATGACGGTCAAAAGCCCAACGCTCGAACGCAAAAGGACAATGGGACGGGTATGCCCGTAACATGATCGGTGAGCGTACACCTACCATTGCATATATCCGATTGAAACCGACAGAACAGCGAGCCCCTAGCTCAATGGTTAGCTCATATGCCCAAATTACCAAAATTAAATACCCTAGGATAAATTGTTCGTCGGAAGACCTCATGACTAGTGTCTGTGTGCTTGCGTCATCAAACCAGCTTAAATCAAGCTTATCACACCTTGCCAAGATATCTAGTATTAAAATTCTAGACTGTAGCTTGCCAAGATACCTAGTTTTGCCAATAGAAGCGAAGAAACGAGTCCCAGGAAGTAGTCTTGAAGAAGGAGACATGATCGCCGGGACAAGAGCTTTATTAGCCTGACGTTGCGGATTCCTACTCGAATCCATCATCAGAGACAAAAAAGCAAATGATGGATTCGAGTATGAATCCGAAACGTCAGGCTAATAAAGCTCTTGTCCCGGCGATCGTGTCTCCATATTCAATACCTACAGTACCTGTGCTAACTCATGAAATGTCACGAATTAACACAGGTTAACGCCTTTAACGCAAAATCGGTAAACACTACGGCTCCCAAAGTATGATAGCGGAAAATAAACGATGTGCCAAAGAAATAAAGCAAAGTTTGG
>CACRXP010000344.1:307080-340868 GCA_902702965.1 Spirometra erinaceieuropaei | reverse complement strand
TCCGTATCAAACTTTCCTTCAGAAAACGGACTTTTCGTCCTTATTTCAACCAAATATACACAAATAACGACACCAAAAATACACTACATTGTCCACTATAATTTTGACCTCGGCATTTCATGAGTTAGCACAGGTACTGTAGTTTTAACATTCTAAACTGTAGCGTTATTGACTGTAGCTTTGAAAAGCTTTGAACAAGCAGGGAAAATAGCGATATTTCTTAATCCCACTAACAATGATCTCGCTTCCTATTTTCCGCGTACTGAAAAAATACGCACTCCAACAGCCGAAAGGGTTGGCAAGTTCGAAGGATGCCTTAAAGTTGATGGCAGAGAGATGCTTTGCAACTGCGATACGGGATACTCCTCTCGATGTGTCCTTGGGATCGATTTAGTGCCTCATATGCCTCCATAGAGAGGCTGCTAGTATAGGTAGGGCAAACATTATAGAGCTAAATAAGCGACATTAGAATGGCCATTTCGAGCTTATTATGTGATAGCAGCCGGCCGTGTCAAACCCAAGGTCTGTTGATCCTAAGGCTTGAAGCTGTGTTCTGTCGTTTAAAAGTTCAACGCTTGTACGCAAAAGCCCAATGCGAAGGTAATACTCCATTACACGATCAGTAGGTGCTCTTCAACCACTGTATATACCCCATCCTAATCGACAGGAAAACGAGCCCGCGGTTGAGTGGTTAGAGCTTTGGCCTCCTAAACAACAGGACGGGGACCCGAGTTTGGACGATTTGAAGCAAACTTGGTGTTGGATATGATGCACTCATGAGTAATGATAGGCCAGAAAAGTCCATCCCAGTCTCCCGATCCTTTGTCGTTAATGCCGTAGTGAAAATAAATACGTTTTACATAAAGTAAGCATCACCGCATCTTGCAAATGCGCTGTCGGTAAACGTTGTTGACGTTTGAACAGTCTTCATGAATTACCTTGCCTGCTGTTCCTATGCATGAATTACTCTCGGCATACTGGGAACCATATTCCTCCATGCAGCGTTCATCCAACTCTATTTTGACTTCGGCTTCCCTCAGCGTCTTTGGATATTTTTTTTCTCCGTTTGACCAGTCCGTGACCAAAATTCCCCAACCGACGTAGAAGCAGGGGTAGCCTGGTGGCAGCTCAACGTGTCCGCTCGGAAAACAAATCAGGGACACGCGATCTCCTTGACAGGTTTAGAGGAAAATTATGCAGATAGGTATGATACATGGAGAATTTAATAGGACGAGTAAAAAGCCGGCCAATACGCACAGTAATTTAAAGAAAATTAGGACGTTTGTGGTAAAACGAGAAGGAGGAAGACAATGAAGGTGGCGGTGAGAGGCTGAGCCGTAGTCGAGCAAAAAACCACTGCTGATAATCAAATACTTATACTTGATCAAAAAGTAGTAACATAGCAGTGCTATTTGCACAGCAGATGACAATGACATTAGTAAACATTTACGCCAGTAGTGCAACACGTTACCTGGAATAATAGGCTCGAAAAGCTTTAGCACCGCAATGTCGTAACCATCACCAATCGTGGTTATGTTGTGATTCGGATGAAGGGCTACATACTGCACGCGTCGCAATTGTTGAGAAGGATCGGCTCTCGTGAAGTCGTGAGCACCGACTAGCACAAAGAGCGGATGCTCGGACGTTATGGTCATGTCAATCAGGCCTTCAAATGGGGTATATCTGCAACCAATGGCACTGTCGACGCAATGTGCCGCAGTCACGACGAGGGAGTGACTGATCAATGTTCCCCCACAGAAGGGCCGATCACCATATCCATGGGACCATAGTCCCACCTTGAAAGACGGAAAAATGTTAAACGTTTAAATGCACAAGTCAAATTCGCCGCGTAGTACCCTGATCGTATTGATTTGATTCTGCAAAGGTTGTGCATCTTTGCCCTAACCGTGATGACTGATCTCTCGTGTCGCCTGGTTGCAATAAAGTCAGTTGTTGGGCATAAGCACTTATTTCGTGTCGCATTTTTGCAAATGGTCTTAAATAACCAACGTAGGAATAAGATAGTCATTTCTGCGTGAACATTTAAGGCCTTGGGTTAACTTGCATTTTTAAATACTTACCCTTGCATACGGTTTAAGTCAGAATTTTTGGCCAATATGCGCTTAATTCGCACCCAGCAGCTTACGAGACTCCGCGACAAATGTTGCTATATTCAAACAGCTTCTAGTAATTTTTTATTCGCATTCAAAACCACCGATGATAAATATGATGAAAAGCCTAACATGCTTAGTTATTCAAATATATACCAATTCTAGCACAATGAAATAGCCCAGTGTATACTTTGTGCAACTGTTCTACTGCAATTCAGGTATATGGGGTTTTACGAGACTTTACGTCATAAAGCAATAGTTAGCATAGATACATACTTTTCCCTTTGAATTACGCTCAGATTAAGTTAAATTCAGTAACTTTGGAGATTATTGGCTTGTTTAGAATAACAGTCGATATCACTGTCCGCTGAATGATGTATCATATTAGTGACCCCATATAGAGATACTATTTCGACTGCGCTTCCCTTTTACTTTTTAACGGTGGATTGAGAGATGTCCTTATCACTAAATCGTCGTTTGCTTACATGCCAGGGCCAACTGTGGGGCGTTGGACGGGTTTTCATTCTCGTGGCTTTATCGTTGTATTTCCGTCGAATGACAGGATCCCCGCAGGCAGTTGGAAAACCTCGCTCGATTTCGACAGCTTCCACCAGACCTGCGGAGACGTATTTACATTAAATTGTTATTTTAAATTTCGAAGTGGCGCTAAGCGGCATTAAATGAAAAGCCAAAAACAGGCTAGCTTCATGAGACTACTGACTTCCCTTTCCCATCTCTGACCAGTTTTTACTCATAAATTGATTATGCGTAGTTAATGTATTCGGTAAGATTGGACGTGGAGAGCATTAACGTTCGAGCAAGTACACAGGCCCCCGAGTGCATTGGTAAACAGTAAGATGACTAATTTTATGTCAGTTTGTCGCAGAAATCTTATAGGAATGCCTTTTTAGGATCCTAAAGGCGCCCTAACCCAGTTGTGATAATCAGCGTCATTTTTAAGAGAATTTTGCATTTCAGGGCTAATAGCAAACTGTACTAAAATGTGGAGTTTATAGTTTCTTATAAGGTGAAAGGCAATCAAAATGTTTTACCTTCTGTGGATTAGTCAATACAGGTATTTTTGGTCAAAACAAAAATGCTTGCTAAAGAAGACAGGCATACTACTGAATTTTAACGCTAAAATGCACAGACCATTGACGATGACCTCAAACAGAATGCAGAAAAACGCTCTAGCGAGCCAACGCTGCATTTGTGAACATCAAAGGCGCGGAGGATGTGCTGAGTCGTGAAGTCCGATTTCTGCTTTTATAGCACAAATTTTTTTTCATTCCGTGTAGTTTCTTTGGAAGGTTAAAAATAAGCCAACTGTGAATATTTACCCAATTTCGGTTTATATCACGCTTTTTATTCTATAAGTTCATCCAGGTAAACAACGCACCCATCAGCTGCAGACTTCAAAGTCCGCTCAGTCATCTTAAGTTGGGGCCAGGAAGGCTAGGCAAAACATGAAAAAGAAGATGCCAAATGCATCAACCAACTAGTCTGACACCACCAGCAGAACAACAGAGTTCGTATTTTGAGAACTTCGTTTGTGCAGCCGCTCAATCAGCCTCCGTCTGACACACGTGCGGAGAAGCAAGCAGTCGAATAACACTTTTTATCAAGGTTCAGACTAGATACAAAATGTTGTCTGCACTAAAGCGAGATCGTCCGTACCTGTTGAAGCCAATAATAGCGCTGGATTGTAATAAAGCTGGTTACCAGACCAAGTTTCTTCTAAAAACCAACCCCCCCTGGATTGGACTAAATTAATTCGCGGCAGATAGACTTTTGGCAATCGTATGTCGGATTCGTCCGCTTGCAGTGTTTCAACGCCTGCACGTCAAATGAGCTCGTCTGGCAGTTAACGACTTCATTCGTCAGATGTAGGTGCATCTGTTAGAATAGCCGAAACGCGTCGGGACAACGCAAATGCACGTGATAATTCGACCAACGACCATGTTGACCGGATGTCCCAGAGCATCGTGGGCATAGGTACGGTGACGAAGGCGCGATTTAGTTTAGAATGCTGGTAGATTTGCGCGAAGTCTTACGCACGCTCTCTTCACTTACCTACCTGGCTACGGTCTCACACGGTCAAGAAGACTGGAAGCAGGATCGGAAATAGTGGTTAACAGGGCTGTACATTCTGTCTACGTCCGCCACACACATGCCTAGACTGCTCAAGATGAACAAGGTCTGAACCAAAACAACAAACGGACGGCTGGGATTTCATGTCTTTATTTTAAAGAGCGCATTTGGGTTGGCGCTATACTAGATGAAAAGCGAAATACGGCCAGTCTCCCGAGATAAATGAATTTCCTTTTTCCAACTCTGACCAGCTTTTACTCTGCAGTTGTTGGTGCCCGATAAATGTATTCAGAAATATTGCACGTAGAAAGCATTAACGTTTGAGGAAGTAAACAGGCCTGGGCGCATTGTCTAACCGAAAGAATATTAACACCTGTCATATTGTCATAAAAACTCTTACTGAAATGTTTTGTAAGGCTTCTAAGCTGCTGGTCGAGTACATTGGAGCCATGCCTGCTTGCTTCCATCAACGCATATTTTCCTACCTGTCGCGTATTCCTACCCAAACGCACGAGCGAATCTGTAAACCAAATGTGCGAATTAAGACACCTGCGCTTTTCAGCAACCGTGCCAACTGAAATCAAAGTAGTTAAAAATCAGCATTTTATTAGCTCACTTTATTTTTGCCTGAACGATCATACTTCTAGCAAAATCTCCAAAAGTAATGGCTAACAAAATAGACGTTTTAATTCAAATTTAATAGTAATCGTCATTTTTAAAAGCATAATGCTTTTTCAGGACTAATAGAAAACTGTGTATGAACGTGGAGTTTATAGCATGTAAGACGTGGACGAAAATCAATAAGAGGTAGGAAAGTTAGTACAAGTTTTGCTGCCAAAACTAGATAGGCATACTGCTGGATTTCAAATTCAAATCAAAATGCCCAGACCATTGACGATGGCTCTAAGCAGAATGTGGGAAATCTCTCTAGCAAACCCGCGCTTCATATGCGAACATCAGAGTCACGGAGGATGTGCTGAGCCTTGAAGCCTGATTTCTACTAATATAGCGCAAGATTTTCCAATTTGGCTCCGTTTCTGTTGAGAAAAACGAATATAAGCCACTTGTTTTTTTTACTCAATTTCTGTCTGTATCCTTTCTTTCATCCAAAAGTGCATTTAGGTAAGCAGCGCTCCTATCACTTGCAGTGTTCGGGCCATGCCAGTCCATGTGGAAAGGTAAGTAAAACGTGCTAAAAGAAGATGCCAAGTGCATCGACCACTACTCTGATTCCCCCCATGAACAATATAGTGCCCATTTAGAGAGCATCGCTTATTTAGCTACTAAATCAGAGCCCGTCTGACATGCAAGCAAGCAAATAAACTTTTTATCCATACCCAGTGCTGCTTGCACTAAGCGTAACCGTCAGAAGCCAAAAGTGTCACACAGTCGCCCGGGTCTGCGCACAAAGAACCGGGTCTTCATCAAAACAACAAAGGAACGACACGGGTCTCGTGTCGGTGTGTGCGCACCATGGGCTCTTTACACAAAGAGCGAGCTTTTTCAAAGTTACTAGCTCATGTGCTCCACGAGGCTTCTGTCAAATAATGATTATCCGCTGTGTCAGAGACCAGGCTCTCAAGGCCTACACGTTTTGATTCTCTGTTTGGTATTATGAGAGCAAACGGCAGACTAAATTTTGGCAAGTCAAGCGGGTTCGATTAAAGTGAAACTACCGCACAGATGGATAGCGAGGAGAGGGGAATGGATCCTTCCTGTTTGGGATCTGATTGACATTCGGACTTACAGATCAGAGTCTGCTAAGAGTGCGCCACCAAGGTGGGTAGAACTAAACCTTACGACGGCATATAACCACAATACGGCCGGACCTCATGTTTAGTATTCAGTTGGTGTTCCTACAAATGAATGCAAGGGGGACTCAAAAAAGGTGCAAGTGCCCTTTACCTTCAGAAGTGCAGTTTGTACTCAATTAGCCCGCTTGTCGGTCAATTATGCGGATGCCTGCCCCTCCCCCCCCCCCTCCGCAGAGTCAAGTTTTGAGGCACTCATGACTTCCACAGCTGTCGATAGTGACTTAATGAAATTCATGTATACGTTCGTGCCGCCAGATCTGGTGTGGGCACACTAGGTACCCAATGCTGCCTGCACTGAAGCGTGCAGAAGCCAAAAGTGGCAGCTGAGTTTCCACAAAGTTGGTTACCCAACACAGTTTCGTTCAAAAACTATCCTCCTGAATTAACTCAAATGAATTATCGACAGATAAAATTTTTGCCAATCGAGTGTCATTTTCGTCCGCCTGGTGGGGATAGGGATGGGTAACTTAGGAGTAAATTAGCTTAGAAAGATGGCAGACTTGCACAGTGTCTTACGCACGTCCTCTCCTCTTACTAACTGGGCCGGGTCTCGTGCAGTCAGGAAGAACGGGGACAGGATCGAACGCGGTACTAAACAGGGCCTGGGGTGCGCACGATAAACGATATGTCGGTGTGAGTGCCATGGGAGACATATTAAGAAGGAACCATAGCAGTCCGACTCTCCGTCCTGAGAGGGACAGGTTACTTCGTCAATTGACAGCCTCCTAAAGCACGACGTTTAACGCTTCGTGATTTATTCAAGAGCGTCAGACCTGTGATATTGAGGAATTCGCGGAGGCGCCGTGCAGGTGGAGTCACCAGACTCGATCTCACTCTCTTTCGTATAAGAGGCAGTTAAAAAAACCGTTTGTGGTCGCTCCTACGATTCAGTGACACGAGATGACACATGTTACTTTCAAAACGTACGACACAATGTATAATTTCAGTATTCAATTATTAACACCAGAGCAACTGGCTTAGCATGTCTGCTTCAGTAAATTCTTCATTCGAAGTCGTACTTATCTGTGAGTTTTTATTTCGTGACTGTGAATGGTGGGAGTGGGCCCACCGATCGTGTTACGGAGCTCACTCGTCCCGATATGCCTTGGGGCTCTCCCTCGAACCCAAACATCAACCGCACAGCATCGCGTACTATAGGCAGAATAACATTCAACAACAGGTCGCCGGAGCGAGTCCCAGGTGTTGGATATAACTAGCTGACGACGGCTAACAAGCCAGAAATGGACATACCAATCGCCTTGTCTTTGTTCCTAAAATATATTCATGACTTACATCACTTAGTAAAGAATGAAGTTTAGTCATCTTTCGGGAATGGACAGATTTCTGTTCTTGTAGCTAAGCACAAATCTTGAAGGCAGATTAAATGCCCTCGTATCCCTTGAACTTAACTAATGCTGACAATGGGATTATGAATTACGTGAGCCTAGTAGCCATCTGGCGGATTCTAGGTTAATTACTTAGGAAATCCTGCTTGGGCAGTCAACTTACTGCATCAGATTTGGTGGATTCCAGACGTTGCAGTAGGTTGGGCAGGTAAACTAGACACAACTGTGATTAAACTCGCGTCGTCTGGCGGGACCTCGTAGCTCAAGTAGTTAGAGCGTTGGCTGTACTAAAACCTTCCCCTTACTGTGTGGGTTCGAATCTCACCGAGGCGCCGAGTTTTTCACAGTTGGGTCAGTATAAAAGGGAGCTTTGTCAAATCGAGCAGTGAAAGTACTGTCCTCCGTCAATTTCACAGTTTCTACTTGGTCCTCGTCGGATTCTGAGAGAAGAGTGGTTTTAGCGGCTAAATCGACTTATAGCCAGCCAAGTAAATTGTAGAATCTGCTATGAAAGTTGAAGTCCTAAAGTTCAACGGTGAGGACGACAGGATTTGGAAGCAGTTCAGCTGAATTTGATGCTAAATAAGCCGCCAGTTCAAAGGTCTTCCAGCAGAACACGTCAGGAGACCACTAAAAAGCGACATCCGCGTGGATGTCTGTTTGAGGGCGTGATGTCAGATCAGAGAATCAGAGGATGCCCTCATTTGAAAACCAGAGTCCAGTCGCCTGAAGTCTGCCTTCGTTTTCTCTCCAAACTGGAGATTAAGATGGAGTCAGACTTTTTCAAGAGCATTGCACCACCAGTGATGTCTGCGGTTCCAAAAAGGAATGATCTGCTTGAATCTGTTCACTGAAATGTGCAGAAATAATGGCCAATTTGGTGGTAAGCAGCAACTATTGATGACATTGCCGACTGCTGAAAATAACCGAATGCACAAAGCCAGCTTTGCTGACAACCGATCTCCCACCTGAAGGCGAGCCAACATGTAAAAGTTACATGTCTTCGGCAAACTGGTCTTCTCATCGGCAATACCCATGAGAGTTATTCGATCTCTGAGGAACAGATTAATTGGCATTGTAACCATAAGAGTTCGTTGGCCAGCTCACACACAGCCGAAAGAATGTGAACAAGGCACGGAGAAAGTGCCATGCGATTACCATCAATGGCACACCAGTGGCAGAGCGGTGAGTGACTGAACCCTGTGCGGTCCTATCATCGAGCCAAATCTCGGAAGACAGGAGTCAATCGAATGAGGGATTTAATGGATACAGAAACCGCGGTCGGCTACCCAGGCGGCGGTGGTGGCCGCTGCGTCCACTCATACCTACGACTCCTCCAGACAGTAGCGGCAGCCGTTTTTGTAGGCTGGTGGGCCAACCTCAAGCTGTCTCCGATCGATGTCTGTTGCATGTGCCCAGGGTTGATGCCTTAGTGACTTAGGTTGTGGCGGTGCGTTCAAGTGGCCGCATGTGCAGGCGCGACTGTGTAGACGCAAGTATGCCCGAGCTGAAGATGGCCGTGGGGCTTCATGTCAGCGCGACTTGAACGGCTCACTGCAAAGGGGTGAATGACCTTGAGGTAGTGAGGCCTTGGCCAATGACACCAGACTGGCCTTGATGGCTGCCAGAAACACATCTGTGGCAGCCGGCACTAATGATCGCCACCGCGGTCCTCTGGTTTCAGAGTGAGTCACTCTGCCGAAGATCCAGACTAAATGACCTTTGACAATTTCGTCCCATTTTCTTGCCCGGCCATTTCGTTGTACCCTTATGGAGAGAACGCTGCAGACGACTTCAGCGTCGAATGCGGGCATTGCTATCCGTTCGCAAAGCTTTTGAGTATTTATTTTGTATGCATACTGGTCTTCTCCTGTTCCACATAGTTTGACTGATGAGTGCAGTTAATAGTGAGTACAAAGTACTGATACGTTGTATTTGTTAACATTTTCAATTATTTTGTCGTTTTATGACGTTCCCCTTCTCTGCTGGTAGTTATATTTTGCCTTGAATAGTTGACATGTCATAAAGTCGTTTTGTGATTTAGTAGTTTTTCGTAAAATAAATTATTTCTCAGTCAATAAATAATAATTTATAAATAAAACTTTGCCTTATATTGAAGCTCGGTCGTATCTTTAAAGCAGTATCACTTTCGTGACTACGGAGTGGGCTTTTCGTGCGCTACAGCGATTTAAGTTCACACTTCGTGACCTCAACGAATCACATGTGAGTTGATTAGCTTTGAACAGTTTCTAACGTACGTCCACTCGCCGGTAAGACAATGGAGTAAAACCTGCTCGTTATGCCGGTGGACTCGTGGTAATTTCCAAAAAGAGTGTCTATTGCCGTGCCCTGACAGCCATGAAATAATTAGCCCTGGCCCCACCTAATGTTAACCCTAAGTTTAGTCTTAGTCCTGTTTCTAAACATGCATTTGTCATAATCCTACTTCCAAACCGAACGCTGAAATTTCACACAGTCCATTCCTAACTCTGTGACCTGTGCATTAAAAATAATTCCAACTGATAATTTTAGTTTGACTCAGATATCTGTTTTACCAAAGCTTTCCATATTTCTTACTCAAACATTTACATAATCAGTCGGGAATGTGCGCATATAAATCTATTGGCTTTCCGAAGCAAACAAGCTCCGTATGGGTGACAAAGGTTACGAACAGACAACCAACTACCTGGCCGAATTCTGCCGACTTATAACAGCAACGAGGAGGAATGACAGAGAATGCGGGTAAATTGATACAGTACTGATTCGGGCTTATATTGCCTTCATTCAGCCAGCTATAACTCTGGTCAGCAGCTGGGACCGGAACCACAAACATTCGCTCACTCGCCTGGCGCAGCTGGTCCACCAACGGGGTCTACCAGATGGGTCATAAGCACTTCATCGAACCGCATTATCTGTCGTCCCTCCTCGCTGCTATTATGACTTGGCCGAATTCGGCCTGGTAGTTAGTTGCCTGTTCGTAACCTTTGGCACTCATATGGAGCTTGTTTGCTTCGTGAAGCCGATAGATCGGTGTGCGCCCATTCCTGACTGAATAAATACCCGATCGGCGGCTACAGGTGATGACAGGCGGTGAGGCACTGATGAACTTCAGTTAGATCAAGTGCTTATGACCCATCTGGTAGACCCCAGTGGCGGACCAACTGTCTCTCAAGAGCGATTAATAACCAACCTGCAATAGTCAACATCCTTTCACAATTCGGTTGACCTTGAAGACACAACGGGTCACCCGTAAGGAAAGTTGAAAAGGCGTCCTCGAAAAAAAACAATTTGACTGTGCGTTTGAGTGGTGCATTGCCTTTGCCCACGGTTCTCGTTCTGCCGGCCAGTCATAACCCAGACTTGGGGGGTTAACAATTTATTGTTAGACAAAATCAATGAAGACGTTGAATTGCGGGTATGGCGGAGCGTCAAATACCTGCCCTCCGACATGACTGCAAATGGTCATGAATTTTGCACATTGCAGAGGAATATGTATGTGCGTTTTAGAGATCGAATTTTCGCAATACCGCATTAGCCTAGACGTATAGAATTTCGTTAGGATTATCGGACCGGAGTCAAACTCTTCAATTTTTTTCAACTTGCCCTTTTCTTCTGAGTTTCCGATTCTAGGCGCCTTGTTTATTTCTTAATTCCTCACATGTGCAAGCAAACATTGTCTCTGGTGACAATTTTAATGAGTCATATGGCAGTGTAAATATCAGCTCATTAGCCAGCACTCGTGATGAGATTGCGACAAATAACGCCTCGGACTCAGGCGATCATGCCGACGTCGAGCATCAAGAGGAGAGCTACTAATTAAGGTAAACATGTGGTGGGATAACAACTGCCTCCAATGAGTATACAGTAGGTGGGCTAACTCATGGAATGTCAACCGAAATTCCGAAAGGCCTTTTCGTTTCGAAAAGATTAGTTGAGTGGGGTTGCTAAATGAACCATCATACAACATATTTCTATAATAATTAAGTTACCTCTGGATGCCGGCTTTCGAACGGACTTCTTTTCGGCTGCATACAAAAACTATGCTTTGTAAAAAAATGGCTACTTAGTTAGCACGCATATTTCTCATTGATTTTCGATGCCTCAAAAATTTAATTGTATTTAGTGAAAAAGCATGTATAAAAATATTCATTTTTCTGCTCCTTCGATATAAAATTACGTCTTTTCCAAATGTCAAACTCGATGGAAGGATATAATTCGGATTTTAAAAACTTTTCTAATTCCCAAATAATTTTCAACGCGACCTGCCGTTACACTTGCATTCAGGGTTTCCAAACCACATGTCGTATAATTTCCTCTTCGGCATTAAGAGAAGACTATATGGAGTTCATAAAAGTTAACAGCGGATCTGAACTTTATCGTAAACTTTACAAGCAACATTAGTAAATGCAGAGATACGAAGTTTTTTGAATGGCCTTTTCACGGTCTAAAAAATTTCATTATTAGAAACTTTTTAAAACTGAATTATATCCTTTTGCCAATTATGAAATTTAACGAAGGCACACTTTTCTACCAAATGAGTGGAAGAAGGAATATTTTTATGCATGTTTTCTATGAAATGTAATCGAATTTTGAGGGAATCGAAAATCAATGAGAAAATTGCATGCTCCTTACGTACTCATTTTTTTCAGAGTGTAGTTTTTGTATGCAGCCGAAAAGAAGTCCTTTCGAAAGCCGGCATCCAATGGCAACTTAATTGTTATAGAATTATGTTGCAAGATGGTCCGCTTTACCACCCTGCTTAATCAATCTTTTCGAAACGAAAATGCATTACGGAATTTCGATTGACATTTCATGAGTAGGCCAACCTACTGTAACAATCCATGTCAATTGCGATATTAGAAGACGGGTTCGAGAGCATAGCTGCAACATCATGCGAATATAATTTTCGTTCTCGCGATCGCTTCTGCCTTTTCCCTATCGTAGTCTGACAGTTGATGGTGGAGTCGGTTTCACACTACCTATTATATACGTGAAATTACGCAAAATTCGAGATAGAAAATAGCCCAGAAACCGACCGAAATGGTCACCATCATGTGACAAATGGTTGTGGATAAATTTGATTTACAAACTCGGCGAAACAGTCACCATGACGCGACCGCAAACGCCCAACAAAGTGCTCCGACATTCGTCGTCCGTGTTTCAGGCAATATGCAGAACGACCCGACAGGTCCTTCATGTGACCTCCTCTGGTCTGTTGTTCACTTTCAGTCCTTGTTGGTGGGGACTTTTTAAATCTTGCGTTACCCCAACTATGTGGCAGACAGAGAAGACAGGTCCTTGTAGATCGCAAAGTGACATGTGGGATGGCGATTATTGCAAACGTGTTCCACAGCTTCATTTATTCGTGTGGAAGATGGATCAAGAGGGACCGCGGTGAGAAATTAAAGCGGAGTTTGCCGCAAATATTTCAATGAGCAAATGATTCCGCGCAGTTTCAGTTTACTGACAGTACGACAGACCTTGGAGTGCCAATAGTGGGCATCGAAGAATGGTCATCTGACGCGCATTTTTACAACTCAACGAACCCTTAGCCTCTAGTTCCTGGCACTGGAATTTTAGACAACAGACCGCGGCATCAAGTCTCAGGTGTTGTCAGACCTGGGGTTGGGTATGGCTGACTGATGGCGGCCAATAAGTCGGGTCTGGCCATTCTAGTCTCCCTCATTTTGGTCGGTAATGGTATTCTGCCAGTATTACTGGTCGTTGTAGGCTGTCGGCGGGTCTCAAGATTAGACTCCAAGGCACAACCGGAGTATTGCGTTCCGCAAAGCGATCGGTGAACGTCCCCCACTAAATGTTAACAGAGCTTCCGAAATGTTTTCGATCCGAAAAGTCCACTTAGGTAGGTTTGCAATATTGATTATCATGCAGCTCTACTCCAAGTTACTTCAGTCCCGTCAGAATGACGGCCTTCGAACGAGCTAAATTTCAGCCGTCTGTATAACCAACATTGTGACAAGTGACTACTATGCGGTATACATACACAAAATCATCACTTTATTAATACAAGTAGCCAGGTTTTTTAACAACAAAATGATTGGTCAGCGTGTGATGCTCACAGAAGAGGGTTTGATGCCGCTCACCTCCCCAAAGCGCCCCGCAGGGGCCTTCCGCTTCTCCTCGTCAGAGGGCGAGACTGCCACCTCATCCGCCCTATCCTTTGTGATTACTAATGTGGTATGCATTTTTCGTATGGACTCTTGATGCTCTCATATACTCAAATATAGAAGGCATGCATAAATATCTCCTTTCTTTTACACAATTGTTGACAAATTACGTCCACTTTAAATGTTGTACTGAAAGGAAGAGTAACATTTAGTTTTGAAAATCTCATGCAGTTACAAGCGAAGATGCGAGTTCGAGGAACTAGTAGAAGCGATCGCTGGAACAAGGACTTTATTTGCCTGATATTTCGGGTTCTCGCTCGAACCCATCATCGGAGACAGTGACAGAAACGGGTGCTTCGTGCACAGGAAGTTGCAGTCGCTATGCTACTGCACACCTATGATAATTAAGCGCTCTCCCCTTCATTAACGATTGTTGTCCGCTGGTGCGCTAATTGTTTGATGGCCGGCATGAAAGTTGTTAGTTACTGAAATCTCATCACCCGTGTTGGATTCTGGCAACACAGTTGCGTAATGACGCTATATAGGCTTGTTGAGGCGCACTGCAGTGAGCTGGAAGACAAGACAAGTTCAATATCGACGGGTTTTCAGAGAAAATGGTTACCGGCTCAACTTCGTCAACCGGTGCATGCGCAAAGGAGACGAGCGACAAAAGCGTACCGACCCCAAATTCTGACGAGCGATCCCGCACATCAACAACGTCTCCGAGGCCGTCAGTCGCCTTCTTGCACCACTTGAAGTTGGAGTCGCACACAGATCGGAGGCCACCATAGGGCGCCAGGGGATGAGACTAAAGGACCCACCGCCACGGCAAACAAATGGAGTCGTTTACCGGATCTGGTGCAATTGCGGACAAAGCACCTACGTCGGAGAAACTGGAAGACTGCTCCGGACGCGAATTGCCGAACACGCGACAGCGGTGCAGAGAAATGATGCCAACTCTCAGGTCGCGGCCCATTCGACGAAACCCGGCCACACATTGGAGTTCGATGGGACCGAAATTCTCGCGAGAGGGGATAATCGCGTGAGCTGCAAGTTGCTTGAGTCATGGTTCACGGGACCTCAGTCTATACTGCTAACATCTATCAAAAAGTGCAACGACATCCCCACTCCATATCCCGTGTTGGGGCCTGGTCTGGCCAGAGTAATCAACCACTCGGGAGCGCGCAAGCCCGTGAGCCAGATGGTCGAGCTATCATCACGCCAGCATCCAACACGGGTTATGAGATTTCAACAATTAACAACTTGCATGTCGGCCATCAAGCAATTAGCATACCAGTGGGCAACAATTCCTGATGAAGGGGAGAGCGGTTAATTACCATAGGTATGCTGTAGCATAGCGACTGCATCCGATAGTTGCTGCAACATCCTGTGCTCGAATCACCACTTTCTGTCACTGTCCTTGATTATGGGTTTGAGCGAGAATCCGAAACGTCAGGCGAATAAAGCCTTTGTTCCCACGATCGCTTCTAATTCTTATCAGCCCTTGCATTTCCCGGATGCTTTTGAACTCGTCTTGCCGCTACACTTGCACTCATTGTTTCCAAGCTCGATGTTGCATGCATTTCACGTAACCGAAATTAAATATTCCTATATGTTAATGAGAAGATAGCATATAAAGCTCCAAAAAATTTTCAGTGGATATGGACCATGCTGTCCACTTTATAAGCTACCGACTTATCTTTTGTAAGCACCGGGAATCAATAAAATACTTATTATTTAAATAATGGTTACTCGCAGTGTTAATCTCGCCGGTGGTGGAGGGGGCTTCACCGAAGTATTTCCATATTATAATTTAGTTAAAGGTCGTTTTCCAGACTACATATATTTCAGTTATCTTATTTCTTCTGGATGAAAGTATGTCAGAAAATTCCGAAAAGTTAGAAATGCATTGTAACTTATTCCAAAAGCCGTTTGAGAATAGCCGATTTTTTCAAATGACTAAGACAAGTGCACAGAACGACATGTGTCATCGCCGATTCATATCCGAATCCTTCTTGATTAAATAGTCCCAATTTAATTAAAGAGTGCAGGATGAGAGAACATTTCGCGGCGTGCTCTGTCAATTGCATCACTGGGTTCATTTGGTCTAGTTTAAGCATGCTTAAATGAAAACGCCTCATCTTGTGGGTGGTTCTACTTGGAACGATAAGATTCAAACTCTCTACTAAGGCATACCCACTTGGGATATCCACAAAGAACCGGAGGCAACCAGGAGTAAACCACTCAGGCCGTTTTGGGAAGGTTCCTTTGGGGAGACTACTACTTGAGTATGTGTTAACCTGGAACCTTCATCGTCCGCATGCGCTCCGGGACGAAAACCCAAGTCCCATACTGCTTGCCGTTTTCAGTGAGGCTCCCCGACTACCATAAAACCCATCCCTACTTCTACTTCCCCACCAACACCAGCAGACCTACTCGAGTAGAAATGGTCATCGTGCCGTGACTGCATGTGAGATTTCGACAGTGGTTTGCGACGATGTAAACCGTGGATCCCACAATCGGCCGAGCGCGGGGGCGATGACATGCGTCTCAATTACCTTGTAGCAGCAGTCTTGCGCAGCATCTACCGCACCCCGTCCTGATCTGACAACTGGGCCTTATCTCACGACAGAGTAGAAAAGACCGGAGACGGGATCAGGTGCAGCTGGCTGGCACGGCGTAGACCCGTACCTAAGCGCGCTACCATACATCCCACTGCATGCCCGAGACCAAGATTCCACTCGAAAATAGTTGGAGGATGACATAAAGGTCACAGTATAGAGAAGTCGCTGCGGCCTGATTCTCCGTCCTCAATGAAGGACCGACTGATCCCGACGGTGGACAGCCTCCCCGCAAGCCACGAATTTAGCGTACCGTGGTAGATCTATACGTGTCATACTACTTATAGGGAGGAATATGCGTAATCATCTCACTGAGCCACCTAATAAGGCAGTTCTACAGTGAAAACAACTTCGTAAAGCCAGACAAAGCCCACGCCAGTTTTTGATCCAAAAAAAACCAACCGCCCCACAGACGGCAGAAGTCAGACCAGTAAAAAAGCATTGTGTGTACTTTATTGTATCAAAGCAAAGAGCATAAAACTCACAACATGTGAATGCAGGGGGAGCAGTGATGTACAATTCCCTTTAACACACGACAAAACCTCATTGGAGGAGACCACCTAGAGTGTGGAGTTAGGCTGGACCGGGCGTCAGGCCAAAACGCTGGGCACGTTGTCGCAGTTTCTCGGGATCCACTGAGGTGGAGGAGAAGGAGGAAGTAGATGATAAGGACGACGTCAGACCAAACCGCGCTGCCCGAGCGTTTCGCTTCTCCTGCTCCGCCTTCGAAGTCGGCTGACCGGCAGTCACAGCAGTCATGCCGAACTTCTCGAGGCGTCTGGCTTTTTTAATCTCATCATTTTCCTACATACGTAAAATTATCACTTAATTAGTACAAGTAGTCAGTTTTTATAACGACAAAATAATTGGTCATCGTGTATTGCTCACAGAAGAGGGTTTGGGGCCGGTCACCTCCCCAAAGCGCCCTGCACGAGCCTTCCGCTTCTCCTCGTCTGACAGCGAGACCGCCACCTTATCCACCGGCAACCCGAATCGTTTAGCTCGCTGGAGCATCTTCTCTTCTCTTAGCCCGTTGGCCGTAGGACGCGCGCCACCAGTCGACAAGCCAAAACGCTCGGCGCGCTTGGCAATACGCTAGAAACAGACAGAAACGGCAGAAACAGTAAGAAACTACTCAGTAGGGAAAGCCAGTAGTGTGCGTCTAAAAATATTATTAATCAAAACAGTCAAAAGGGAGCGGGAGGGTCAGACATCAAAACCAAGTATCTGAAGAAGACTCTACTGTGAAAAATTTACCGAGCTTGTCTAATGACAGCTGAAAAAAAACCAGAAACGTGGAGCACACAAATCAATTACTTTGGCACTCCAATTGTTCGCCTTGCGGACATCCTTGTCTGCTTCGACAGTAAAGAAGTCGTCTACGGAAGCCGCGTGCCCGCTGTGACGCAATCGATCGCGGTCATACTGAGAAATCTGTCTCCAGTCGTATACATGCACATCGACTGGGAGTGAGGAGACGAGACCACTTGTCCCACATAGACACTGAACGCAAGACTTACATTCGCATGAGTGGAAACTCGCATCTTTGACACCTGACAGCCGTGTGTTCTTAGAAGCAATGCACCAGTAGGCATATCAATGTATACGTCACACAAAATGCTCAGACGCAGTCAACCTCCACTGCGTAACACAATACAACTAACGTTTCTTGGCAGGACTTCAACTAACAAGTATTATTTAGACATAGTCGATTATTTAACTGAGTTTGCGTTCTGCTCGACGAGAGGTGGGGAGCCGGTCTAACACGTCGGGGATGGTCAGAATGTCTTCAGTAAGTGTACCTGATACAGCTGTGATCATGCCTGATCTAGCCGGCCTCGATAATGTCATTGATGGCACTTCTCCACGCGTGACTGTTCGCGGCAGCAGTGGACTAATACCTTCAGTCTTCGCTCATCACACACGCGCACAGCCCAGCATTCACAACCGTAAGGGAGACTGGGCGGCCGGAAGCAAAGTAAACGGGCATCTGGGTGGTGATTTAGAAATCACATTCGGTCCCTGGACACATTATACAGTGAGTGACCGATCACATTAAATGTTGGCTAGGATCCTGAAATGCGTTTTCGATTAGGAAAGATTACTTGGGCGCGGTTGCAAAACCGATTATCTTGCAGCAAAACCTATAATACCTCGGACGCGGCAGGATCAGACGTGCCGCGAACAGTCACGCGTGGAGAAGTGCCATCAGTGACATTATCGAGGCCGGCTAGATCAGGCATGATCACAGCAGTATCAGGTACACTTATTGAAGACATTCTGGCCATCCCCGACGTGTTAGACCGGCTCCCCACCTCTACCGGCGCGTTGAGACGCACTGCAGTGAAATGGCAGACAAGGTTGCTGAATTACAATATCTTCGACGGGTAATGAGAGCCAATGGTTCCCCGCGCAACTTTGTCAACCAGTGCATACGAAAACGACACCAGAGACCAAATCCAACCGGCCCCAAATGTTGGCGGGCTTTTCTGTACGTGAAGAACGTCTCGGAAGTCGTCAGTCGTCTTCTCACTCCAATTGGAGTTGGGGTTGCACACCGGCCGGAAGCAACCATTAGGCGTCAAGTCATGAGGCCAAATGACCCGCTGCCACGGCAGGAAACGTCTGGAGTCGTTTACCGGATCTGGTGTAGTTGCGGACAAAGCAACTATGTCGGAGAAACTGGGAGATTAGTCTGTACGTGAATTACCGAGCACGCAGCAGCAGTGAGGCGGGGAGACGCTAACTCTCAGATGGCGGCACACTCGACGGGACCCGGCCATATTTTCAAATTTCAAGAGGCGGAAATCCTCGCAAGCGGTGACAACCGCGTGAGCCGCGAGCTGCTCGAGTCGTGGTTCTCAGGCCCGCAATCCATCAACAAGCACAATGAACTCCCGGTACCCTATTCCGTACTGCGATTTTCCCTGGGCAGGAGAATCAGTCACGTGGAGAGGGCGCGCGCGAGCAATTATCCCAGTGATAGTAACTCAATTTGCCGAGCAATCGTCACACCAGCATCCAGCACGGATGACGAAATCACGGCCATTAACGACTCGGACTCGGACGGACAAGCCACCACCGCATCAATTACGACCGCGGCGGTGTTTGCGAGAGCTGTTAATTACAGCGCGCACATGGTCCCACGGCAGCAACGTGCTATACATACTGCACTCCCTGTGCCACCATCACCTTTATCTGCGAATGTCTCTAATGATGGATTCGAGTGAGAATCCGAAACTTCAGGCCAATAAATTTCCTGTTCCAGTGATCGCATCTTCGTCTTCAGAATTCAATGGGTTTTGCTTTACTTAACCTTCTTAAACCTTTATCTCTTTAATGAGTGTGGTCTGTTTTTATGCACTTGCGTACAGACACACCACCAAGAAGTTACTGATATTTCGGATTAATTTTGCTTCAGGAAGCACGAGTTAAACTGAGTATCTAGCTCGGCCATGGTCAACCCGCGCTGTCCGAGTTTTTTCGCCACTCTTTCGTATTATAGATACAAATCGCGCGTCTACTGATAAACGTTCAGTAGCCCGGAGTTGTTTAATCTAAAGTGCAGTCAAAGGAGTCAGGGGGAAGCGAACAACATAAGGGTAGACTTGCCTCCTCCTCTGATGTGACATGTGAAACCGATGTTGGTGCTGTAGAGTTGGATTTAGTAGGAGCTGGTGGCTCAACTGGAGGCGGAGCAACTAGGGTGGGTTTTTTAACTGCCACAGTCACTCCATCGTCTTCTTCGACTGCCTCCTCCGCTCGACGCTTGAGGCCACGAGTTGCCTGCTGTTTTGCGGTCGTCGGTGGCGGTGGCGCAGGTTCGTGGACGGGAGATTCCATCGGGGCTTCCAGAGAAACCCCTATGTCGGTCTCTGCTGTGTCACTCACGTTGTCCAACAGCTCTGCCTCATCGTCTGGTTGCAGCGTCACAATGGGTTTGTCTGGGGAAGCATACAAAAAAACAGAGTTCAGGGGAAAGCCGAAACAAGGTGGCATAATTTAACGGTTCCAAGCCTGCTCATCATTTGCTGTACTCAATGGCGTTCTCTATGCATAGGCGTCGCAAATGATCTTTGGAAGAGCGCGCCTAAAGCGGGGGCTACATGAAATCCTACTCTGGCTAACGACATCAATGCTTAGATCCCACGGGAGGGTGGGAAAGGGCAGATACTCGGGTGTCAGTAGTATAAGTACGTGAAATACCGAAAAGCTCTGAGTGCTTAATCTGATATATTCTATGCTTATTACCCCATTGCTTGATCTGTGGATAATCCCTGTCAACTTCTTAGCATCAGCCGTTTGTAAACAAAACTGTTTCAGAGAATGTGTTTGTCCGTTTGATTTGAAAGCGCTTGAATATGACCGTTTAAATGCTGCATAACGAATAAATCGCATTACGTCACAAAAGGGATGCTAAAAGAAGTCACAACAAAGAAAAAGGAGACTGTGGATGGCCATTTCTGGATTATTTGCCGTCGCCAGCCAGCCACACCCAGAGCCAGGTTTTGTCGCACCTGAATCTCCAGCCTAGCTATTTAGTCATCGTGCGTTAATAAATCCAACGCCCTACCAACGGGGCCACGGACCCGTTGGCCTGTCCGTTGTGTTGACAGTTCGTTTACCGGTTGGGTTGCATTGAGCCCCAAGGCAAAACGGTACGAGCATGTCCCCTAACCCCATCGGCGAGCGTACTTCCAACACAAAAGTAGTACGGTTTTTCAAGACAAAGAAGACACAGCCAGGTGACCACAAAACTTGACGAATGTGTGAAAGTCAAAGATCCAGATTAGTCTGGAGTCCGTACAACGATCGAGAAGACTGGACGCAGAGGGTCCAGGAATGGTAAAACATCAGTTATAAGCTACTAATCTTACCGCGAGGAATCAAACCGCATTCAGTGAAACGACGCGGAAGACGGGGGGATTCTGATAAACAGGTGCATCGACTCCAAATATAGGTTGGGTATTAAAGAAGACTGCGTGCAGGCCACACAACTACCACAACTACTACTGCCACTACTTGGGCAACTACTACTACTGGCCATCTGTGAGAAGAAGAGAACACAGTTCGTAAGAAGACGGATCAGATGCTCAAACAGGACTGGCCTGTGCTACATATTATGGCTGGACGGCCACTTATACGAAATGCAAACTCACCATCATGACACACAATGCGCTCAACTAGTTCAAGTTTAGATCCATTTGTCGGCAGGTCGAGCTCACTGCAGATCTTCTTTAACTCGGCTAACTGGAAGGGGAAACCAGACGTAAAGTTAGTCAGGAAAGTAAGTGTTAGGCAGGAAATTTACCTTGATGAGAAGTGGAGGGGTAATAAGGTGTTTGGGTAAAGGACTTTCTAGTCAAAATAGTCTAAAACAAATGCAGTCTCAAAAAGGGAAGGCGCGAGCGAAAGACAGAAAGAAGGCCATAGTTTAGTTAAAATCCCTCCAAAAGTTAAACTCATAGAAGAAGCTTGCTACGCGTTCATAGAAGGGAAGACGCTTTCAATGGTCAAAATTACCTAACCGGTCATCGCCAAGAAGTATCAGGACGCTGGGGCCGAATGAACCTCCGATGACGCCATGTAAACATGAACCAGGTGCTCTTGTCTCTCCTTGCATGTGATAGTCAGCTCACCCTACCGCATAGGTCATTATTGTCCCAGAAAGGAGAAAAATGATCGACATGGAAGCCCAGAGATACGGGTTACCTAGGCGAAAATCACGTCAATTTGGAGGACGTAGACGAGCCAAATGATCAGTGCCTCGTGGGAATGTGTCAATTCGGTCGTTTGTAGAGGTACGAGGTGAACCTAACTGGTCATTTTTCACACCTAAGTTGTTTGCCCCATTGCTCTAATAAAGGCACAGAGCAATAACTTCCCTTCCTCGATGCTGACTTCTTCTATTATACATCGGTCTCAACCTCCGTTTCCATAATCACAATGATTACGCAGCAAGACCGGGCGAGGCTGGGCGCCATGGATGATCAGACAGTCAACTCGGGCTACACATGCTACACACGTGCTGCTTTCTCTTCACGCAGAAATCAGACTCAGTATGTCCTGGCAGTCTTATCGTCAGGGTTACTAAAATGACTCCTTGGGAAGAAATATAGCTTTCAGTGTCAGAACAGGTGTCACGCCGTTCAAGGCATGGGAGTTAGGACGTGACAGGTTAAATGTGCACCCGTTGTTCAGTCGGGGGGAAAGGATAGGGAGGAATGACCCTACTTCCCCCCCCCTTCCCGTTGTTTTCCACTGACGTCAACATGTTAGAAATCCCGTAGATGAGTTGGTGCTTTGACTGACCAGTTGGTTATTCGACTCCGTATCACGAATCGACGCAGCTTAAACTAAACGAAATAAGCAAACTTCACTCTGACAGCTCAGGCCGCATAAGGGGGACTGCTTATCCCCCACGTAGGCGGGCACCTCGACCTTATAGGGTATTTGTAGCACAGAATGCAACAAGGTCCACTACTGCCTAGCGAGATTGGTGAGGCCGCAAACTAGAAGTGAATCTATGGCGTAATGAAGGTGTCGATTTAACTTGTGCATGGGCTTTGTAATTCTTAAATGTTGGTCCTAAGACAGCGCAGACCATCGTAACGCATAATCGAACGGCATGTACAATATTGTTGGAAAACAAAACCCCCTAGGTGCTTTGTTGATCAAATTTCCCTTGAGTATAATGGGACTCCATGGTAGACAACATGCCCCAGTTGCGGTTACATGTTGGATTCAGGTCGTCCTTCGTCCGAAAAACAGCCAAAATCACGGGACTGCAGAGTTCGGTGGCCTGGAGTCCTTCTTTAGACCAGAAGATCGTGTCCACGTGTTACACAACCGCTGCATGACTAATCGTATCGAGTGTTAAGGTAAATGGACTGCTGAGCAAACAACTTTTCGGGATTCTGTAACGTCCCGTGATCTGTACAGGGTTGTTTGAATGCTGTGGCACTTTTGGCGCGCGGGCCTAGGTTGGAGATGGCGTAGCCGCATGTTGGTGAAGATGATCGGTGTCCCTTCCACTCTCTTCCGCCGATCCCTGCTCCGTATCGTGTCGTAACGTTCGTACCGCTTCCCTCACTACATCGGCAACTCCCTCGGCCCTTCCCTGCAGTTGCCCCCAGCGCTGCGCTCCCCACCGGTTTTCCAGCTGGCATGTTGGCTTCGCCTCTCCATCCAGACAGGTCACTCGACTGTTGTAACTCATCCCGTCTGTACTTTTAACTGTCATTATACATCTTTTCCATTCCCTTTTCTGTTCATTATATCTTCCGTCCGCTGATCGCTTCTTCTTCCTTTATGTGTGGATGAGTATCGTGAACTGCTAACCATCGTATTCAGATCAACACATGCCAGGATCTCTTTATCGATATTCCGTTACGTGGTTGTGTGCTACCCTTGACGTCCTTGGCCGCTACAATTCTACAAAACGTCTAGGTATTAATGTAGGCAAGGGGGCGTTAGGAGTTTGCAAACGTTCGACTGCATACATCGCACAGTCTCGCGATTAACGGTCTGAAATTAAGGTAGCGCCGCAGGGGATGTCTGTAAGCTACAGGGAAGCCTTGATGGCTCCTTCAAGTTTGAGACAGTCGATTTCTAAAGTGTCTCCGGAGAAGGCGAACTTCGATAACTAGCGTGGAAATGCGAAATAACTAGAAAGACCTTGTCAGGTGGCTGGATCACTAAAACAGTCAACAGCAGTTATAATTCTCGTCGATAATATATAACTATAAAATTAAAGAGAGGAGAGTGGTTCAAGTGACTCAGATATCGTACTGCAGCATGCCGCCTCCATTTTAGTTGTAATCGACATACTTCTCAAGTATTTGCGGTACGGTGAAGGGAAATCGAAAAATGCTACCAACAGGTAACTAAACTATGAAAATAAAATGCATTGGACATCGACCACCGGATTAATCCAGCAAATCCATCAAATGACAGTTCAGTAGAGCAATTGAGCATGAGTGAAAGTTTATACCGCACCTACGGAAAGGCCTACTACAGTAAGTTAGGATTTGTAACGTGTATAATTTCAAAACAGAAACCTGCCTTTAGCTTTTTGAGTTCTTCAGAAGTCCTGATCGACATCCTCTAGTAGTGATCAAACAGGGTAGCCCCGGATGCCACGGTTGCAACAACAACCAATCACAAAAGCATCGCATAGTTCAACCTAACATATATGTTAATTGATGAAAGTATTTATCTGCCGAAAAAATGAGCGAAAGGTTGTAAGAATTAAGCTTTAAAATAAGGGATAACATGAACAATAGTAAAAAATGAGCGTTTTGTGACCAAAAGACTAGGAAACGTTAACACTTCTAAAATACATGAGTCATTGAGTCGCCGAAGGCCGGCCAAAGTTTTTCGGCAACAGAATAGCATGGTAACTGTTCATCAGAAAATCCAAAAGCATTTTACCCAGGACGTTGGCCGAAACATTCAGCAGAAAGCTTAAATGAGTGGAATAATGCCTGGGATAACAAATGAGCGCGGCGCAGCCGACTACATCGCCATAATTGGTGAGAAAAGTAAAATAAATCCGCCCACATGTAAAAACGCAGAAATAACGATAAAATGATATGTTAATTTTCTGCCCGAATCTTCTTGAGCACGAGATAGAGATAAACAAGCGAGTGCTCAATGGTAGTTGAGGAATTTTTATTTGCAAGCCGACCAGCGCAAATTATAAATACCAGATAAAACAGAAGAAATTATGCTGCATTCAACCCATAGTTGTTGAAAATTGGTGGAGAGAAGACGCCAAATGGGACGCATGACGGCATAATGAGAAAGTCCATCGCCGTGAGTGTTCCCTAGGCATAGTTTAATTCTTGGCATTGGATTTTTCTATGTGCCTACTCGATGCTATCCTTTGAGCAAATTTTTCTCGCTCTTTGTACCAAATATCGGACTAGATTTCGGTGTTTTTGTAGGGCTATGAAACTAGCGAAGTTGGTGTATTGTCCAGACTAGGTTTTCTTCCTGTGAACGCTTCTTCGGACACTCCCGTCAGGTCTCCTGCTTTAAAGAACATCAAAGAAAGGGATGGAACCGGCCGTTTGGGTCTCCAACGTGAATATGATAGAGGGAAGTGCCAGATTTATAGCGCTTAAGAGGGCATCTACGTCAGTTTCTGCTGTCGCAATCACAACGATAGCATGAACATAGCGACCGTAATGTTTTTTGACCTCATTGCTTAGTTGAAATCTCCCCAATTTGCCCATGAAGACATCGGCTAGGAGAGGTCCAAGAGACGAGCCCATAGCAACGCCGTCTGCTTGTTAATAGAGTTCGTTGTCAAACAGGTACTGCATATTTAATGTGCATCATAGTAATAGTTCCTTGAGTGTCCTCGTCGGAATTCCTTTTTCCTGCTGATTGTTCGATAGAAATTCACAGATGTATTCAACTGTCTCGGTAACGGGAACGTTTGTAAAAAGTGACGAAACGTCCAGCAAGAACATCATCATTCCATTGAGGTCAAGGTCTTCAATGTCATTAATGACTTCAAAGGTATCTCGATAACTGCGTGGTGCTAGCTGATGCTGTACAGGCTTGAGGTTCTCTACTAACCACTTTGCTATGGCATGATAGGGCGAGTTTCGCATGTTCAAAATCGGACGGACTGGCAGGCCTTCCTTATGGGTCTTAAGTAGACCATATAGTCGAGGGATATGTGTGCCGACTGGTCGGAGGTGTTCGAGTTCACGGTCACTTATGTAACCCCCTGTGTGGAGCCGTCTTAGATAGTCAGTCAGTTTCGCCTCTACTTCATCCGTACAATCTTTTTTTGTTTGTCTACTTTCCTGAATTTCTTCTTGTCTGATAATGTGGACTGTACCATCGCTACGTTGTCCGATCTGTTCATTATAACGACGCCTGTTTATTTGTCCGGTCGAGTTACCAAGATATCTTTGTTCTCTTGAAATTCTTTTAACTTTTGCGCATGTGCTTTTGTCAGCACTCCCCGACATTTTGGCCCTTGTTCAGGTACCGATAACTTCAATTCACCAGTGTTGATTTAAAGTGTTGGATACTGTCTGTGGAAGCGGGCACTAGATCATAGGTTTGATTCCATAGGTTATCAAACTGAGTTTCCAAGTCTAACTGATTAACTTTTCAACGAGGTATATGGAACTTAGGACCAGGGGATAATACTTCAGGCGATGGTTTATCATTTGTCCAATGAGAGTCATTGTGTACGTACCGACCCGGATCTATTGGAAACCGTGATTGTGGTTTCATCTCATGTACACTTCTAATAATTGCAGAACTTCTTGCCTCTCCGCGTTTTCTTCCTGTGGATTGAGTGTAGCTGTCGAATTCCTGTCTTTCTTCATCTTTCAGTGTGTCTATGACGGCTGTGCGTTGACACACGTGACGCTTCAGTTCTTCTATCTTTACGAGGTTACTTTTTTATTGATTTTCAACGTACAATCACACTCATTGGACAATTGACAAAATATTGCTTGAAGTATTATCCCCAAAATTTTGTATACCACATTCCCACACTCAGCCGGTGTTTTAAGGCGAACTTTAATCGATTTGTCTTATCACTGACGTGTTTGTACTTCTACCCCCTTCCCATATAATTGTATGGGCCGGACGAGAATTTATCGAAAACTACATATACTAGCCATCTCGTCGTTTGACTATGCAAAGGTTCTGACGCCGTCCCGTCAATGTAGTACTGGTGTTTTTGAGAGGCATTTCGGCGCGTGTTCATGAGACGTTAAACTACAAAAGCCATCTGTTCGACCAAGCACACAGTTTGTTGATGTTCGACTGCAACTTCTCTGCGTCATCATCACATTTGACTTCACTCCATATTTTTATGTCATCCGCGAACATGAGAGCCTCGCAATTCACTTCGCTGATGCAGTCATTACCATAAATCAGGAAGATTACTGGGTCTAAGACAGAACCCCCTGGGACATCACTTTCAACCATTGCCCATCGCGAGGTAGAGTTACCAACAACGATTCTTTGTACTCTGGAGGACAGAAAACTCCTGGTTCATTTAACCATTCTTCCTTGAATTCCTACATCCCAGATCCCCTGTAAAAAAAGCCTGTGCGGGCCTTCTTGAAATCAAACTGGCACAAACTGGAAAACCCTTATCGGTAGGTCGGTTATATTTCTCGTGCGAGTAAAGAACACTCGTTTGGCAGGAGCGCCCAGGACGAAGAACATGTTGGGCATCACGCAATATTTTGTTTTGTTTCCAGACATTTCATCAAGTGTCTTTTGAAAATGCGTTCCAATATTTTACACGCCATGCAAGTAAGAGTAACGGGAAGATAAATTCCGCAGTCAAATCTTGAGTCTGCTTTGTGGATCCGAGTAATGAGTGCGCACTTTCATTCTTCAGGGAGCTCGCACTCTTCAAATGACTTTTGAAATATTGTGGATAATGGTTTGCACATATCATTGGCAAGTTCACGAATTGCTAGTGCGGGAATTCTATCCGGGCCAAGCGATTATGCGGGTTTCAGGGGTAGGAGGGGGAGGCTACTAGAAGGAGAGGTTGGTTGGCGAACGAATGGATGGGCAAATATAGAGCTAGGTTCTCGGGTGAAGACGGAATGAAAGAATTAAGAAAAGATAGGCGCTTTAATCTGGTCATCAGTCTCCACATTTCCATCTACAGATTTAGCGCACGGATAAACTCCTGAGTCATTTTTACTACTTCGCATACAGCCATATACAATTTTCGGATTCTCCAACGAATTTTGAAGTATGTTCAGTCGGAACTTCCTTCGAAGCTTTGAGGAGTGACTTTTACAAAACTTTCGGTGCTGCTTATATTCCTGTAAGTGTCCTTCGCAGACAGTTTTTCTGTAACGCCTCCACAGACGTTTTCTGTTTATGACAGCGGCCTATAAGTCCGAGTTTATCCATGATGGGCGGTTTGTCATTGTCTTGCTTCCAAGAGGACGAGTGGAATAAGCAATCTGTTTCAGTAAGGAACTGAAAGTATACTAGTTGTCGTTTGCTCGACCATGCAGTTCAGTCTCCCATGACACAGCTGCCGCTTCCCTTCTCTTGAGGTAATAGCCCACTTATCAAATGTTTCTCTCCAATGTTTCTGTCTTTCACCTCAGTTTAAGTTGTGACCTGTAGAAATAAGCTGAGATATCAGCTAAAGTGAGCGATTTGCCCTTGTTTCGAAGATCACAATATAAGTGATATCTTCCTCCTTTTGTTCGCCTCACAGGAAGTCGCAATCAGGGGTTTAAGAAGGTACTTGGCTCAGTTAAGTTCGGATTCCTACGCAGGACGACTTCAGTGGGCTTTCGATATCATGCTTTCTTCAGTGAAAACTTACCTAAAATACTGAGTCGGTGTTAGCTTAAAACGGTTGGTTGATACAGGGCTTCATCCGGAAAGAAGGCTCTTTCTTCTGCTCAGTTGTAGCAATCGAAGACATGGTGAGGATCACACATGCAATCGAACAGATCATCTCGGGTAGCACTCAAAATAAATGTGCAGCCATGTACAATGTGATCAGATCACAGTACAGTCGTAAGAATGAGAAAGCGCATTTGTTCACTGTAAGTCGGTACGGTAAGATTGCGTATGCCAAAGTGCTTTTCAGAGCTGACTGTCAGTAGCCATGCTCTAAAAGTTTGTTTCTAATAATAATAATATTATAATAAAATTATTCTTATTCTTTGCATGCATATCCGCGTTATTGGTTTGTAGGGGTAAACTCAAAAATTCGTCGTCCTCAATCCGGAAAATCCGGGACGCACAAAGCAGACTGCAGTTTAATTGCCTATAAGACATAAGGAATAAGCCAAGCACATTCAGCCTCTCCTGGTTACACAAATTCTTTAGATCGTCGACCATCATCGTTGATTTGCTTTGCACGTGTTCGAGTAAGTCGAGTAAGTCCTTCCACATCCATGGTTAATTTGCTGGCATTCCCTTTCCCAGGTGGGGTCTTGCAAATACGTCAAAACGTCTGCAACGGATTATCCGCACAAAGCTACTACTTTACAACAAGGCTACCGAAAAATACGCCTTTCAAGAAGGCATGTAAATGCACTTGTCGCTTGTTTAACTATATATTTCCTGCTGTCACTTCGCCTTGACGTGCTTGCTATTTCATTCCAAAAGCTGACCTCTCTTTCGACTTTGGCAGGCTTCTGTTGAAGCGTCTCCGAAAAAGTTGAAATCTGAATAAATAATCTTATTTTTCCCTTGAGCTCTCTATAGAGTACGTTTGGTTTTCTCCGGTTGTTTCTTTTAGTATTTGGTATAGTCGCGCACTACGATTGCGGTTTCAGAAATCTCGCGCGGACTGATGCCTGTTGTGGTCTTTTTCCTTTCAGTAATATATGTGAGTTTGTGGCCACACTATCTTGAAGAGTTTGGCTTATGGAATGTTTTTTAACGCTTGATTTTCAAACGAGCCTATGCACTGTATGTAGTCCTAAGAATTTTTGCGTTTCGCTTCGTGCACATCATGATGTAATGCCCTGCCGACTTGTAAAAAATAAAGCAATTTCCAAATCATATACCGATAACAGAAGGTCTATGTCTGTTTGTCACAGTCGACCTCGTTGAGCTTGGTTATGACCTTAAGCTGACTTATGACTAGTTCGTTTCTAAAATTGTTGTGCACGCAAACACCACAATGGTGAGAGGGTAGATCCATGTATTCTCGACATATGATCGAATTTTCGCGACGAGTTTGCCGAAAAAATGCGTTTTTTGCCATTTTATTGCTATCGACTCGGCCTCTGTCTTCCAGGCTTCTCGGGAAACTACGATATGCAGTCGACTCTCTAGTCTTACGCAGTATATTTTTAAATAACACGAAACCCTTGATTTCGTGTTATCAATGTTCATCGGTTTATATATTTCCGTCTGTTAGATGTTCTTTTGGAGCGCCCATATTACCTGAAGGCCTAGACGCATTCCCTTACGAAAGCTACGATAACGGTCAAATGTGGGAAGTTATACTGCAAAGAGCTATAAAAAAAGCCTATTATATGTATTGATCAGACGCAGTCCATCAGTGGTGTCCGAGTTACTTGTCTTAAATGTTTGTGGACAAGATGATATATACCCCGGCCACATAAAAAATAAGCCGCCAAATAACGATAATTTTCTCAAAACTGCTCCAAGCTACACGGAGTGTATTTCTTTTCCCTAGAAAATTAGGCTCTTTGCTTTTGCAAACTTCATCTTTGTAGTCACTGTTGATCTGTTGTAAAATATCGAAATCGGCAGAACTGGTTGTTTGCATAAGCGACGGCAGATGAAGCCTAAGTATTTTCGAGGGGGGTCCAGCCTTATCCTTTTTCCAGTTCGCCTTACATCTGCCAGAAGGGTATGCTTTGATTTTTAGTCCATGTTAGGCTACGAATGTTTTATGCAGTCAAGGCTAAGTCAAAATACTTCCACAGCACTAAAATGACACTCAGATGGCGATAGCATTTGTTTTTTGTCCACAACAATGCAGTTTGGTAGATAAAGCCCGATAAAGCATTGGCCTTACTAGCAAAACGCCGAAGGTCCATTACAATGTTATAGGTGCTCCGCTGACTAAAGGATGAAACAAGGCGCATGAAGAGTTAATCGTAAACGCGATAAGCAGCGGTGCTCGCGTAACATTTTTCATAAACTTGTAGATTAGTCTGTTTCCTTGCAGCGTTACTGATTGTTCCATCAAATACTCTATTGCGTGACGCCTTTATACTATTTTCTGCAGAAATTACAGTCCACAGCTGCGCCTTAGAAGACGGCCGGTTTTCAAATCCCCACAAAAACTCTCGCTTAATTTAATTTTACGAAATTTCCGTTTACCTCTTAAATCTAAAAAAATTAATGAGATGGCCTATTCCTTCTTTCTGTAGATTTACTTGCCTGCATATGCCTCGCAGCCAGTGCCTCATCAAGGTCCAATAGTTCATGGCAGTATTATAGCGGAATGCGGCAATTTTCTTCTGCACACGGCACCGTCCGCTAACAGTGCTCTGGAAATTTCCCCAACGATCACCGTTTCCGAGCAAACTCTCAATTCCGCGAACAAGACCTGTCTGAAAACCCCATCCGAGTTGTTGGCGTACTGCAGGCAGTTGTACACCAGCGGGAACCAGTCGGCAGTTGTTGGCGTTGTTGCTGGACCGTCGATGTTTCCACTTTCCTCAAAGATGGGTCAAACAAGGCTGCTTCGACCTTACTGGTGTTTATGTAGGTCAAAAGTAGTTTGTTTGCTCTCTAAACATTTACCTGACTTTTATATTTCGTGCCTGTTTAGGTTCATCCAAATCCTCTCTCCGATAAAGCATTTTCGGCATCCCGATATAATTCCAGGGTCGCATCTTTCGAATTTCAGTTCGTTTTCGAAACTCCTGCAGAACTTCGGGTATTTTAAATCATTCGTCTGGTGGAGTCGTTTTACACAGCGTTTGCGGATCCATCAAAAGCTAAAAAGTCTCCGGCATTGAAATATAATCTTCTACTCCAGCTCTCGGTAAACTGGTATATCATAGGCTTACGAAGCTTCTGAAACCGATATGTGGATGATGTCTTCGTTGCCATCGATCAGTATCAGGTGCTATCATTCGAAAATTATTTCTAGTCTGACTTCCTGAATATACAATTTACGATAGAGTGGAAAAATTGACTAGCTAGCCCATCTTTGTGTCCTCGTCCACCGCGAATATTGTGGCAATTTATGAACAAAATGTTGACGAAAGTCACAGGCAGTGTGCGTAGTGATTGTAAGCACCAACATCCAAATTAGCCAAGAATATATCTGTGCGAGGCCACTCTGCTGGCAAGTTAAGACGCACTGCAAAAAACTGACATTTTTAAATAAAGACAGTCCGACGACAGCTAAGGGCAAGAGCACACTAGGGGCAGGTAAAGCCGAATCCAAATGTCAGCAGGCGTCTCCGCGCGTCATGAACGTTTCGGAGTCGGCTATCCGCCTTCTCACCACTTGGAGCAAGCTTTAATACGTCACTTCGACCGTCGCGAACGATAATGTCTACCATGTTCCCCACAATATTGTGGGCGCAAGACAGTGACGTACGCGTGAATTAGTTTGTAGTGGTAAAATACCTACAAAACATTTGCCGCACTCTATTTTCGCTCATTAATCCTGGCTCAGTGATAAGTCAGAGTCAGGTCAACCGGAGGCAGGATCCGGGCGCAGGTGGCTGACATATCGTGCATTCACGCCTAGGCGTGCCGCCGCATCCCGTGGTTAGCACACAGAACCAAGATTTCGTAAAATAAGAAAACTGGAGGGGGCGGAACGAATCCAAGCAATTGAGAGTTCCATAAAGCTCACATTCGGAAAAATCCATTGAAGTCTGATGTTCAGTCTACAAGCCGACGACGCCACACACGGGGTTAACTGTAAAGTATGAGTTGAATCACCGGATGGAAAACTACCAGGCCACGGCTTTTATTGCACCGTGATATTTTCAAGTACATCAAATTGTTTATGGCGAGTCGACTTCTTTCTCCTCTCTCCCCCGTGCACTATCCGATAGTCGAAGCTGGTCTGCCAACCTAAACGGAGAAAGGCTGAGAACAGGGACTTACGCGGAAGTTAGTTCAAAGCGATAGTGGCCTTTTACTGCTTCTGCCACACTCTCCCAATTCACAATGACAGTGCTGTCGAATTTAGCTATATAAGTGGCAGGTGTAGGATCATGAGGCGGTCGTGGGGGCCCTGCAGCAGATAGGGCAGTCGTCCCAAGAAGTCGCTCCGAATGGCAGATTCGACGCCTGCGTTTCATCACTCTGTCTTTGCGCGGCTACTCCAGATGAAGGTGTAGCGGATACCTACCTCTTCCAGTTGGCCCCGTTCGGGTCTCTCTGAGAGCAGTCAATGTGTGCCTTGTGGCGTACTAGCTCTCTCACGACAAGCGCCGTCCTTCGTCCCGGCCGATCGCTCTTTGGATTGTCTAAAAGGGGACAAAAATTCCAGTCGGCCAAAGTGAGCGGACGCACACTTGCAGCTTGTGGGAAGGACGATGAGGACAGGAGTTGTTGTTTTTTTGATTGTTTCGATCGTGGGTTGTGCATCTGCGAGCCGCAGTCTGCATGCAGATGACTTGACCCCAGTATTTGTTTACAGCACGTTTTCTAACCCATTCCTTCGCGAGTTGTTAAACAATGCTGCCAAAAAATAGGGTTACTTAGGCGGCTGCCGAATTTTACTATGGTCAACGTCTTGATTGTGTGACGGAGCGACTCGCGTAAGCTTGGACCGTCTAAGGGACTAAATATTACCATCTCCGTAGGGCTTTTTGAAGTGGAAGGAGGGTGGAGGGGAGATGGGAGGGAGTGGAGTTGGGGAGTTGGGGAGAAGGAAGGGATGGAAGATAAGAGAGGGATGTGCGAAGGACGGCGATGGAAAAGGAATCACCGTTGGTGAAATAGGAGTGCTTAAAGGCTCGGATACGACCAGATACGACCTTCCACTAAATGCGAGCATATGCGGAAGCTGCAGGCCAGAATTGGCATGCGTTTGTCTACCAACTGCACTCCCATGTGTCCATCACCTCCATCTGTTGCTTGGCGCTTGGGAAATCCTACAAACACCCTTGAGACTTTTCTTCCCCCCTCTACTCTTTCGTCCTCATCTCACCACCACCACCACCACTACCACCACCACCACCACCACTACCAC
>CACRXP010000344.1:194588-306992 GCA_902702965.1 Spirometra erinaceieuropaei | reverse complement strand
CTTCTTCTTCTTCTTCTTCCTCTTCTTCTTTTTCTTCTTCTTCTTCTTCTTCTTCTTCTTCTTCTTCTTCTTCCTTTCTTCTTCTCCCCATCACCATCAACACCAGCATTAATCAACCATTTTCTTGTTTCTCCCTACTAGTACCACTAAAATAATAGTGATCTCCACTAGAGGAACTTCATGCCACATCTGCGTAATTGCAGCTAGGGCCGCTATATGATTCGCGAAATTTGATAGCTTCCTGTTGACAGTTATCAACATTTTCCATTGCAGCAACGTTTGAAGAGCGGCCCACACTCCACACACCATCAAACTGCCAATTGAGTCGTCTGCCGGCGGCTTCGCCGTCCACAGGAGGCGATTCACCGCCGCCAAAGTGTCTGAGCCAACCGGAGTGGGAGATTCAAGCCAGGACGGTCTGCCATAAGGACCCCAGTCGACGTCTCTTCTCTGCCTACCCTATCGGCCCCTGTGACATAGATACAGGGTCCATCGAGGCCTTACGACTGTTTTCCGGAATCGAATTTGTGTGCTGTGGTCAAGGTTTGCCTACCCCTAGTAGTCCTTTCGTTGAAAACTTTCACACCAAAGTCCAGAAATCCTGTAGGTTGCAGAAATATAAATGGGAATTGAGGGAAATATTAGGTGCGGTTGTGAAATAGATGAATGGGGTGAAAGAGTGTGCTTCTATTCCCGGATGATCTGACTTTCAAGTGCAACATTTACGACATTGAGGAAAATGACTGAAGCACGGGTGTAATCAGCACCACCGACGGCAGAAATTAAACGGCCGATCGATTGCTCGGGAAAACGCCCAGAGACATTAAAAATTCACCGGACTGTCCGTAACCTCCCCGCGCGCCTCTGTCTGCCAGTCGATCGATGATGTGGCCGAACAGTATATGCAATTTTTCATATCCGCCCGGCAAATGCTGGCGTGCCCAATAGACTACGTCATCAATTATTGCCTGTTAGTGAAGGACGAAATAAAATCAGCATATTTTCTGCGAAATGTATATTTACGAGTAAAATAAAATCGATTAGAAGTGGGCTGTGAGGGAGAAATTATGTCTAGGTTGCATCTTTTTCGGTACTTCTCTGTCTGCTTAATGACTGGCCGGCTGGGGTCCTAGATTGAGACGCAAGACACAACAGGGTGAGTGTGATCTGTAACCTCATCACTGTTGACGATGGCTCATAAGCCTGTAATGTCAAAAAGGTTTTTTCACCTATATCAATAGCCGCTGCGCTGTTGCTGGCGGAGGCCGAGGCTAAGTCCCAAGACACGACGGGACGAGTGTGTCCCGTAATGCGGTCGCTCAGGACAGCGCGATGGATAATCACGATGAACATGTCCCCCGTCCCAACCGAAGTAGTCCAAAGCTTACGCATCAGAATTTTGAGGACACCTATTCTCTGGGCTACTGTAGCATTTTCCTTTTCTGGGCTCAAAAGGCGAGTCTCCTATGGTGCGGGTGACTGCGTTTTAGGCCTTACGATGTGAAGCTCTGAAGTTCAGAAAGCCGCACCTATACTCTATCGGCTGCGCAACACAGCCCGCAGATTTAATAATTGGAGGACGTTGGGCAGCCAACGCAGGGAACGCCTTTTAGTTGCGCGAGCTCCATGCTCGCCACAGTCCGCCTTTGCGCAGCTTCTTGATGCTGAAATTGTGGACTGTCACACGTGTTTGCCGCGATTCTGAGTATTGGGCATGCCTTTCCCTGACATCCAGATTATCCTAACTTTGTAAGACCTCCAGGGACATGGGTGCTGTTTTTGCAGCCAACACTTTTTTCACTCCTTACTTCCTTTCCCGTTCCTGCTTGCCATTCTGCCGCGGATTTGCCAGACGACTGGCTGTAATGCGTGGGTCCTCTAGAACAAACTTCTTACTGGTCTGCTACCTTAGTGACTGGAGCAGGCGTCTAACAGAAGACTGTGTGACACTCTTCTTTCATGGTGGGATATTTTTCCTCCATTCCGAACTCTTCGCCTGCAGCTGGGAAACATTGAAGGCCTCAATCTGCCATTCCAAGAAGCGTTGACTATCAACTATCGCATTTCCGATTCTAACTTTAATTTTCCACAGTAGGTGGGCTAACTTATTATATGTCATCCGAAATTCCGAAATGCGTTTTAGTTCCCAAAAGGTTAATTAAGTAGAGTTGGAGAACTAATAATCAAGCAGCATAATTCTGTAATGATTCAGTTACCCCAAGATGCCGGCTTTCGAACGAACTCCTTTCCGACAGTATGCAAAAACTATACTCCTTAAAAATGACTTCTTAGGTATCATGAATTTTTCTCATTGATTTTTAGTGCCCCTAAATGTCCAATTATATTTAATGGAAAACATGCATTAAAATATTCTTCTACTCATTCGGTAGAACATTACGTCTTCTTCTCATTTTATACTCGAAGGAGGAACATTATTCGGTTTTAAAAACAGTTTCTAATTGTGAGATTTTTTAATACCGTGAAACGGACGTTCATAAAACATCATGTTCTTGCATTTACCAATGTGGCTTATAAAATTAACAATATGACCCAAATTCATTTTAAATTTCATGAACCTCATATGGTCTTCTCTTAATACCATAGAGAAATGCATGGTTTTCCGTACACGGAAAGTATATGGCTTGTAGTTTGGAAACCGTAAATGCAGGTGTAACGGCAGGTCCGGTTCAAAATTATTCGGGAAATGGAAAAGTTTTTGAAAAGCGAATTATACCCTTTATTCAAGGAGAAAATTTGAAAGAAGACGTAATTGTCTACCAAATGAGTAAAAGAATGCGTATTGTAATGCATGTTTTCTTTGAAATATGATTGAATGTTTAAGAAAATCGAAAATCAATGAGAAAAATGCATGCTATTTAAGTAGTCATTTTTTACAGAATATAGTTTTTGCATGTTGCCGGAAAGAAGTTCGTTTGAAAGCCGGCTCGGTCTCTATCTCACTTCAGTTTTCGCAAGTCCCAGGATTTTTGATAGCAAGACAACAGAAGGTGACGGGAATTACGTGTGGGTAGCTGACGATGTTAAACAGTCTACCGACGTGTCTACCACATGACCCAGACTCCGCAGTAGTATGGAAGCAGGGACGGTGGCTTGCGCGTGAACTAGTGTATATTGCTAGTGAACTTACACACCATCTAACACACCCTCTCAATGTCAAGACAGGATCAAGATGACTTGGAGTGGGGAAGGGCGCTGGCGGCCGGCGCGTTTGGAGCTGCTCCTAGACGTACCGCGTAAACGGTTCCGCAGTGGTTACATTCACAAGGAGCCATAGTAGACCGACATTAGACCCTGAGTAGGGCCGATTTATCCCCCCAGTTGGCAGATTACCAAGTCGCAACTGCTCGAGAGTCGTGTTAGTTTCAAGTGGCGTTTGGTTAGTTAGAGTGAAAAAAGGTAGGCGGCCGATCTGAGCCAAACTGAAAATTGCACTCATTCCCCTACTCCAGATCTGGCTTAGTCTAGGCGACTGGAATAAGGTAGGGCACAGTGCCTATCGTGACGAGAGGCCATTTCTCTCTCTCGCCTGCTCCACACAGGCTTGCAGTCCACTGAACTTGGGGGTGGGGGGAGGGGCTGTAACAAAGGCCACATTAAATGGGCGCCATTACAGCTTGTCCTTCGTTCAGAGTTGTTCTGCCAGTTGGCAAGCAGTCTCCCAAGCCACAAAACTTAACACGTCACGTATAGTTTCGGACGCCTCATCGTCGGATAACAGCGATGAGGCGAGTTCTAGGAAGCAGTTGGGAAAGGAGATACGTGATTACTGGCTTAAGGGTTTTCTGTGCCTTACATTTCGGATTCACACTCGAAGTCATAATCAGAGACGGAATCTGATAACAGCACTCTTTTGCACAGATGTTAAAGCATGTATAGGGCGCTGACGGGCTCCAGGACACTTTTTTAATTTCGGAAAACCTCACCAAAATCGAAGGCCGGTCGGATTTGATCTCTCATGTCTCAACACAGACGAGGACATCGCAGCAGACCAGCTGATTGTTTTTTCCCTTCAACGTAAATTGTATGTCCGCGAAGATGCTGTCGAGATTCTCTTTGAAAGTCAGAACCTGATTCTGCTCAATGACGACAAAGACATAATCCGCTTTCTGAGTCCAGAATTTCGTTCTGTGGTGTTGGAGGACTAGCCAGGCCATGCATTGCAGGAGCGCCTCGTCTATGAGTCTTTAAGTCGGCGAATCCATAGACGTACCTCCCACCCGCCCATAGATAGTTCTGTTCAATTTGAAGTACGTCCTGAATCAGAGCTATATGAGCACAAGCATCGGCAGTGATTCCGGCAGCTGCTAACGTTGATGTGTATGCTGATGCATCTCAATTCTATCTTTTAAATACTGCAATATTTGCGCAAAACATTTCTCTTATTTGATTCTGTTTCTGATGATGGATTCGAGTGTGAATCCGAGACGTCAGGCCAGCAAAACCACTGATGCAGCGATTGTCCCTCCTCCATTCCAAGTGCTTCAGTATCAACTTCTCACAACCTCCCGTGTACTTTTGAAGTGCTCAGACCTTTCGATCGGTGAGTTAGACGATTCCGCGCAGTGGTCAACACGTCCATGTATATATATATATATCATTCGGAATATATATATATATATATATATATGCAGAGTAACATTTCCGACGCGCCCCTGTACGGCTGCTGGTTGGGCTTGAGAGAGGTTCCCAAGGCAAAACGGGATGGGTGAGATCCTTAACACGATCGGTGAGCGCCTCTCTACCATATATATGTGCAAATGCAGATAAGAACTATCGACAAATGCAAGAGAGAGCGAAATGGCCGTTTCTGGTTTTTTGACCATCGTCAGTCAGTCACGCCCAGCCCCAGGCCTGCAACCTATGCGTTCGGTTAGTTAGAGGTCCAAAGGTCTAACCACTGAACCACATGCCCGTTTCTCTGCAAATTGCTTTTTGGCGCGAAACTACGTATCTTTGGGCGTAATCGTAAAGAAAAGGCGTCCACGCGAATAGTGGGCTTTATTCTCAGACGTTTCAAAAGAAGACAAGCTTCCATCATCGGCGGAAAGTGTATTACAGCGTAGGTGGTGGAGAACCAGTGCGAACTGAAACCCGAGGGACCTCTCATCGTGCTTGAACGCAGTCGCGCGTGAATAGAGATCGCGCATGAGCGCCGATTACGCGGTCTCGTCAGCCAGATAACTGCATAGCGCGTCAGAACTGGCGTTAGTAACACTGGCCACGCTTATGCGGACAGTTTGGAATAAGGGCGATATATGAGCACATTGGACAACAGATAGCAACAATTCGGACGATAACAATGGTCGTTGCCATCTCGACGGGTTGTTGGGAAGAGTATTTGTCATTATGACAGCAGCTGTCCATCCCCGCGGTGCTGTCCGCAGCATCAGTCTTGCAGACGACGGCATTTTACTATGAACATCACTTTTACCATACAGTGAGATGCTATACTAAATTTTCCTCCGATGATGAAAGCTTGTTTCCTTTTGAAACGTGGGGAGACTAAACCCATTGTTCCCGTGATCTCCCTTCCTCATATTAACGTACAAAAATCTCGGAGAAAAGTGGAAGAGACTAAAGCCGATCAATACGGACTGACACATACGACGGCAGCTTACTAGCTGAGGCACCAAATGAGTATTGATTATGTAGCACGTTTGAAATTTTAATTTTTTTATGCACATTTACTCTAGTCTGACGGCGACACGGGGAACCGACGTCGAAAATTTACTCAATAAAGTTTCTCTCTTTCCCAAAGAACGTACTTGATTTCAAATTATATTTCTTGGGATGCCTGCGTTCCAATATACATATGTGTATATAGTTAAGAAAAGAAAATTCTCTGGGAAACTGGAGTTCTTATTGAGCTAAGTTTGAGACTGGTCCGTCAAATGGCTACTCGCAAGTTTTCATACGTCAGTACATGAAGCACCAGCAATTCAAAGGGAAATGCATTTCCAATACTACGGCCCCCGGCACCAAAAGCAATCACCGGGCGTGAAAAATGTATCTGAACTAGTCGAAAGGCGACTAAAAAACATCAAATGCACATGGCACACTAGCTGGAAACTACCTTACGTACACGGCTTGTACATCCGAAGAAGAGGGTTGGCTACCCCGACAAGAAAGATGTTGTCTGCAAAATCCCATGTACTGGTTGTGATGTCGTCCATTATGGCTAAACTGAAAAATCTGTCTCAGCCCGTATACATGAACATCAGTTAGCTGTGAAAAGTCGCGACCATCTATCCCAAGTGGCCATGCACAGAATGGACGCCGTGCGCGAATTTGCGTGGGAGAACACTCGCATTTCAGAAGCCGAAGATGCGACCACTAGAACACGAAATCTATTAGCCTGACGATTCGGACTCTCACTCGAGCCCATCATCAGAGACAGTCGCAGTCGCATTGTTAACGCCTGCTCAATAAGGAAAGGCTATGACTTCCTGGAAGCAATGCACTCAGAAGAGGCATGTACAAATCAGAATATCGATCCATGTGTCATATACAGATTCGTTAAGAAGAAATTCAAACTAGCATAACCAATCCTGTAGAGGGGACAAAATGCGATTAACATGTATTGGCAAAGACGTTTACTAATCGTAAATCCGTTGTTTAAATTCAGCTAAGATGCCAATTGCTTCTGTAAACCCATAGTCTGAAGACAAACTGATGGACTGACCTCGAAAATTGACACAATAATAGTTTCAGTTTCCCAAAGAATGCCCTTTCGTAATTAGATCTCTTGGGATGCTCGTTTTTCAATCCATTTGTGGGTTGGTTGGACTCGAGGGAGCCCTAAGTCACAACGGGACTAGTGAGTTCCGAAAAAAGCGATCGGTGAGTGCTCATCTACCATTGTACATTCCCGATCGCAACCGTCAGGACAACGAGCCCGTCGCCCAGTGGTTAGAGGCGTTGCACTTCTAACCAACAGGTTGCGGGATCAAACTCCAGGTGTTGCACAAATCGGGATCGGCTATAACTGGTTAACGACGGCTACTAAGCCAGAAACGACCATTTCAGTCTCCCTTGTCTTTGTCGGTAATGTCATGTTGCCTATATCATGTACCGCTGTGCGGCTACTGTTTGGACCCATGAGGCACAACGGCACGAGCGAGTTCCGTAACACGATCGGTAATACTATTTTGTATGTATATATATATATATGCATATGGGATGGTACCGAAAAAGACATGGGAGACCGCAATGGACATTCCTGGCTTATAAGCCGTCATCAGCCAGTCATACTCAACCCCAAGTGTGGAGTACTTGAGATTCGTATTCGAAGTCTTCGGTCATGGAGTTTGACACTACCATTTAACCACGGGCCCGTTGTCCTGTCGATTGTGATCGAAAATATCTATAATGACTGATGCATACTCACCGATCAGGTTACGGAACATTTTCCTGCGCCACGTGGATGTAGTCATGCGAAACGATGGGGGGAGGGGGAGGGAAATTAGGATCACTTAGGGCAAATCCAGGTTTCGCAGCTGTTGCATCGAATGTTACACAAACTGCTCCCCACGATGATAACACAGGCATCGGATGCATAAGTCGAATCGCCTGGCTTTTTTGGTGTTTATAGTTCTAACCACAAAGAAAAACGCGTCCTCAGTTTAACGTTGCTAAAATATTCAGCAAAGCATTACCCCCAAATCATGTCCCAACGATAATACCGAAGCCACGTACAGGTGAATATCTGTGATTATTTACCATAGAAGTTAACATTTTTCAACGCCGGCCGGTAAGCTTCGTTCGAGAGGTAGGGCTGGTCATGTGGAAGTGGGAACTGTATCCAAGAAGTACCTTCCCGACACTGACGAAACTGATGTGGGAATTTTAATCTGCCTACTTGCTGAACCTGTTGTTTTCACGAACTACAGTCCATTATTCAGGCGCGCGCAGGCCTTTCGAGGTAAGTTAGTTGCTCTCAGAAATCAGACTGGTGCACAAAACCCCCCACCCCTTTTCTGTCTTGGTTCCAAACCGCATATAGCGTTTAAGCCAAACCAACCGACTAGACCCTAGGCAATTGAAGATTTAGTCAAAGCCTCACTTGTCTATTTTGGACAAACGCAGTCAGGGCGAACTTTGAAGTTCCTTCTTTTCATCTCACCCTTTACAGCTACGGGCGACGCCCAAAACCGCTTTTATCACACCGAGGTTGAACTATCTCTCGCAGTGAGTTGAGATGTTTCTTTCCAGCCTTTTCTCTGTTTGTTTTCCAATGTGGGTTTCTGAACAGTACGTATGGACGGAATCATAGGAAGATTGATTCATCTACCGACGTATTCGACGTACGTTAGGTGGATTAAATACTTATTACTTTCCAGTTTGTAAAAAGATTAACAAATACGCAATGTGCAATAAATCAGACATAAATCACGAATTTTACTCGAGGACTAACTTTAAAAACAGTCCGAGGAAGACTGCAGAGACGATGATGAGCATTTTCGGCCCATTAACTACCGTCATTTAGGCACACCCACATTTGTATTTGGAAATAGGCCAAAATATTTATCTTTTGTTTCGTACACCTTCGTGACTTACTCCTTCGCTCGTCGTCAGGACAACGGACTAAAATAACTGACTTTTTAAACATACCTAGCAAAAAATGTTATGGTTAGCTGAAACTCGCTCCAGTACGTGTCCCCTGCATTCTCTCACTCAGTGGGGATTGGCAGTGACATCAAACTCGATACTTCTACTGATGCCCGCCTACGACTATGTTTCTAGCACTTCGTAGCTCTGTTTTATTGGGCATACGTCAGATACGTGCTTTGCGTGTTCATGGTCATTGGAATTTCGGCCTCTTGAAACTGAAAATATGGCCGCCGAATGAGCCGCCACCTGAGAACTAGCGTCTCCCCGTCTCATTGCCGCTGCGTGCTCGGCAATTCGGGTACGAAGTAATCTCCCAGTTTCTGCGACGAAGTTGTTTTGTCCGCAACTACACCAGATCCGATGAACGACTTCTGAGGTTTCCTGCCGTGGCAGTGGGTCCTTCGGTCTCGAAATTGAATGTGTTGCCCCTTGCGTTCTTTGCATTTGCGAATCCTGTGGTGTACATCATTTCTCAGTTGTCAGCATGCGCTGACCAAAACAGATTACGATTTGGTAGTTGCAAGAAGACTTTATTTCAGACGCCGACCGAAGGTTTTTCGATAGAACTTTGTTGCGGTTAGGTTGAAATGTAACCCCCCTTTAAATCAACCGCCCTCCACATCCCAACACTACTCCCATGTCATTGATGAATCGTGCTCATAGTGCTTGTGAAAACGCTTTCGGTAGAGCCACTTCCCCTGCACAGCGTACACAGTCCTAAACTGTGCAACTTCCACTAGACTCTTCAATTGTCCAAGCGTTGAAACCTGCCCACGAAACCATAAGTCAATATAGTTTCAAATTCAAACATAACAGTAGAAGTATATCCCAGTATTCCGCCGTATAAAGTTACCAAGGTCTATTTTCCGTGGCGTTTTGGCGTACGTTGTCACCAAATAAATAACTAACGTAAGCATACTGTCAAATGCATTATTTTCAGGATGTATAGCTGAAATTCGGTTCAAGGAAATAAGTTTAATCGACCTGCTGTCGAAGGTATCATTTATGGGGCCGATGACCAAGCACTGACGTCTACCGAGCGCAGGCGAATAATACCTATCTGGATATAAATTTCTGGAGGTTTTTATTAGTGAAGTTTTGTCGCTGCTGTTTTGACATTGGTGTAGGAGGGACATCTGCACCAGCGTCGAATTTTCACGAATTGCGCACATTTTCCATCGTCGAGCGTAAAGCAAAGCCCATCATTCTAAGTTCGAACATATGTATTTGTGCAAGGGCATCGAAAAAATTAAATTTTAAAAAGGCTAGAATATTTTTAAAAGAAACGCGTTGCCTATACGTTCGGCGATTTGTGAGAACAGTTTTTCAGATGTACCCTAGATCTGCTATCTCATGAAATGTTGACCGAAATTCTAAAATGTGTTTTTTAAGTCCAAAGGTTACGTTTGTAGCGTTATAATATTTATTATCATGTCGTATGATGTCAAAATGTCCCAATCGCATCAAGAGGCGGGCTTTTGAATGAGCCATTGATTTATGATGCCCTTATAAATTCAAGGATATTTTGTGGAGAACATACACAAAGAATTCTAAATTTTACTCATTTAATAGCAACTTACGTATTCTTCATATTTTCTGATGAAACAAAGAGTGCATTACCTAACCTAGCGGATGGAAGGTTTTAAAATTTACGGATGATTCCTACTCACTCGCAAACCGACACCAATGCGTGCACTCGCAATTCTTACTAATAAAGAAAAACTCCAATGGGATTGAAATTATTTTAAAAAGTGTTAAAGGTAATACTATGTTTTTCAAAAACGCTATTTATCAAAAAAGCCTAAGATTTCAAAAACGCCAGAAATGGTTATGATTGTGTAAACTTTGCCTTGGGATGTACGGAAGGCCTGTCTAGGAAGAAACCTGAGAATATATGACAGCAAAAATATAAAAAAATGTTTAACAATAGTCTTTAAGTGAAGTTTACATTTAAATCAAATTGTATTATTGCGTGTTGTTTCGGACGCAGTTGGAACTGTTTTCGATAGAGTCTTGCTGTCGTTGGGTCGAAATGTATCCCCCCTCTAAATCAACCCCCAGACCACACCCACTTCCGGGAGCGCAGATTCCGCACCTGATCTCGTTCGATGACGACGAAGGTATCACCCACATACGGGACCCAGAATTTCGGCCTGTGTTGCCGGAAGACCAGCGACTCAAACCGTTGCAGGACAGTCTCTGCAATGAGTCCCGAAATCGGCAAATCCATTGGCATGCCTTTTACCTGCTTGTCGATTGTTCTGCCAAGAGTGAAGTGCGTTTTGTGGCAGATCTTCAGGGGCTGGAGGAGTTGGACGTGTCTGAGGGGATTCTCCGTCTCATCGTATTTATCTTATAGGGGTAGTTTGATGGTCTCGATTGCCAGGTCCTGTGCTTTAGGAGTAACAATGGACGTGACATCAAAAGATACCATGATTTCGTTTGGCAGGGTTTCCAAACTTCTCATATGGACGTCTGTTCTGTCGATGTAACCTCCATGTTCCCTATAGCGCTCTAGTGCGATTATCTCTCTCCCTACCATTCATTTAATCGGAAGACGGGCTGGTGTAACCTTTTATTATGTATGTGCAGATGTGTATGCATGTGTAGATGTGCTAACTCATGAAATGTCAACCAATATTTTCGAAATGCGTTCTCATTTCGAAAAGATCAATTAAGTAGTGTTGTAAAACTAACCATGATGCAGCATAAATCTATAATGATCCAGTTACCTCAGGGTGTCGGCTTTTGAAAGAACTTATTTTCGGCCGCATACAAGATCTGTACTCTACAACAAATGACTACTTAAATAATAGGCAATTTTCTCATTGGTTTTCGATGCCCTTGAAAATTCAATTATATTTCATGAAAAACATGCAGAAAATATTCATTCTTTTGCTTATTCGATAGAAAATCACGTCTTCTTTCAATTTCATACTCAAAAAAGTATATAATTCGGTTTTAAAAAAGTTTCTAATTGTGAGATTTTTTTAATACCGTTGAATGGCCGTTCATGAAACGTCATGTATGTGCTTTTACAAATGTGGCTTGTAAAGTTAACAATATTGCTCAAATCCACTGCTTAATTTTATGAACCTCATATGGTCTCCTTTTAACACAGTAGAGAAATGCATGCAATATTGTTAACATTACAAGCCACATTCGTAAAAGCAGATACATGACGTTTCATGAACGGCCATTCAACGGTATTAAAAAATTTCACAATTAGAAACTTTTTAAAAACCGAATTATACTCTTTTTTGAGTATGAAATTGGAAGAAGACGTGATTTTCTACCGAATAAGTAAAAGAATGAATATTTTTATGCATGTTTTCCATGAAATATAATTGAATTTTCAAGGGCATCGAAAATCAATGAGAAAATTGCATACTATTTAAGTAGCCATTTGTTGTAGAGTATAGATCTTGCATGCAGCCGAAAATAAGTTCTTTCGAAAGCCGACACCCTGAGGTAACTGGATCATTATAGATTTATGCTGCACCATGATTAGTTTTACAATACTATTTAATTTATATTTTCGAAACGAGACCGCATTTCGAAATTTTGGTTGACATTTCATGTGTTAGCACATCTACTGTATATACCATCTCCCATATTTATATGCCAGAAGGACTGTCTAAATAGATGTATTGAACTCTATACAGCACTGTTTCCAGTCTATTCGGCCTTCATTCAGCCGCTCATGAATCATTATATGTGTCTATGAAAAACATTAACTCTGAAATCATCATCAGCTCGCTAAATATGGGCTTCCTTCGTCTGACCTAAAGTTTCGGCAATATGCTTACTAGGGGGCTGGCTTTGTTTTATTGGTTATTCCAGTTTTACGCGTGCGTGATTATCTTTATACAAAACTGTCTCAGGCGTCTACCATAGGCGCAGTATCCTATCTCTATTGGAGGAATCTTGCCTTGGGAATTTTGCTCCCAGTCGAATGGTAAGAAACCTCTGAAGCGATTGCCCGTTACCTAGATCGCCATGATATTTGCACCGCCCACAAGCCTGGTACCGTCCTTGCGTGCATCGTTATCTCTCATGTAAACTATCCCATCGTTTATGAGCACTAATCTCACGCTAATGGCTTTTGCGTGCACATTAACCATACGGGTCGACGTTCGGTGACTCGTATTAATTAACACAGACTCCCACCGTCGCATTATCACCAGCCTCGTCCTCCCTCCCTCACGCAAACCTGAATGCCTACCGCTCCAAGTGGGAGGGTTTTGATGTGATTGCCATGGTCACGCAAAAGAGAAACGGGGACTCACACCCCAGCACAGGCAGTATAAGCTGTCACGCTGGCCTGGACGCTCACTACGAAGGTCTACGTGTTACTACCCACTGATCCTCGGGACACATTCTAAGGCAGAATCTGCAAACACGTATGTCATGTGAAGGTGCGATCACATTGAAGATAGGTTGGTATCACGTCCGCATTGCTGGTGTTGGGGGGGGGGTGGTAATGAGGGTGGTGGTTGATGGGGACATCGAGACTGTTTCCACCGTTGATGGGGTCTGGGAAGGTGGTTATCAACGTCACGGGCATTGTGGTGGGCGTTACAGGAGGGGAGGGGGTCGACGACGTCGGCTGAGGCGTCGGGGCAACAGAACCGTGACCACCGGTTACAATGGTAGCCACCGTGGTAGTTGGTGCAGGGTTGGAATTGCCGGGTTGTTATTGCCTCGGGTTCAGAGACGTTCCAGGAGGCCGACCTGTGCGCAGAATGCTTGCTGCCTGTATGGGCATGTTGAAAGGGGATTGGATGTTGACTTTGTGGATCGGAAGCGCTTGGTAATTGTGATCTGCTCTTCTGGCCTTTGGCTGTGACGAACCGGTTTGATTTTTAGATTGGGGCTTCAGTCTTCTTTCCTCTTCTCCAGACTGGTCGAGACTGGACGTGCAGATTTATAGATTCCTTTAGAATTTTCGCATCACATCTGCAGGAATAACCTTTTAGAGGATTTATACCGACAAAGGTAAAAAAGCTTTAAATGACTATTTCTGGCTTATCAGGCCTCAGCCAGCCATATGGACCCAAGTTTTTTGATAACATTTGAGAGACGATCTCTGACGTAAGGAATGACCACGCCACCGAAATTTGAAGAAATAAGGAAAATGTTCAGCTTACCTACCTCCGCTGATAGTGACCGTCGGTTGTGTCATTGATTTATACGCTCGGTGCCTGATAAAGTATCTAACAGTTCCATCTATATATGACAGTTTGACCGTCGCGTCTGACGATGTCCACACCGTTTGCTCCACAGCAAGGTGATGCAGACACGACGATTTGCGCGTGATCCAGTTTATAGTGAACGTAGACTTGCGCTGCATTCGTCTTGTGCCATTCGTCTTGCAGCAAGCATGAAATCCAGTTATTTCACCCATGAAATGCTTTGGGTTCAGTTCGAGCAACAAGTGACGCCGATTTTCGAGCAGTCGGCTTCAATAAATATGGTGCTAAAACACTTTCATAGAGCCCATATGCCGATTTATTGATTAAATTCTACCCGACCTAATTTTTCTCATATTAGATCGTGACTGCGGAAAATATTTGTGAAAAAGGGAGTATTCATGCATAAATCGCTCGCCTTGGAGTCTGTAGAAGTAGAAAGTTGCTGTCCGTATTTAACAAGGATGGGCATGCAAGTCGAAATTTTTTTCCTGTCTAGCCCAATCATGCGATTTTCTTTTAACTCCTTTCCTCTTTCAACGCAGTTTGACTTCGCGGCCAGCGCAGTAGAGGTAAAAAGCGAGGATCCTACCGCCAGTCAGCTTACCGCCCTGCACCAATCGGCCGTTCAGAAGCAATCGAAATTTGAAGAACAATTCCTACGTCTGATGCGAAGTACAGATGACAGACGCAGACAGCTGGAGAATATGTGGGCCAGCGAGGCTTTTCGTCTAGCACATGACGCCCACCTGAAAATCTACGAAAGAATCGAGGCTATCAATGCAACTCTTAGTGTAAATATTAACTTTCCCCACCCCTCTCTCTCTATATATACATATATTTATATATATTTGCAGAATAGTATTACCGACAAAGACAAGGGAGACTGGAATGGCCATTTCTGGCTTACTAGCCGTCGTCAGCCAGCCATACCCAAGCCCGAAGTGTGGAACACCCGAGCCTCAAATAGAGGCGTGGACTTCTAACGAACAAGTCGCGAGTTCGAGGCTAATAAGCCAGAAATGGCCATTCCAGTTTCCCTTGTCTTTGTCGGTAATACCATTTTGCCTATTTATCATGCGCCGCTGTGCGACTGCTGGTTAGGGCTCGAGAGAGAGCCCTTAAGGCACAAAGGAACGAGTGAGTTCCGTATGAACGATCGGTGAGCGCCCCCTACCACATATATATATATGTACTATTTTTCCAGGACTGCTGTTAGACTTTTGGGTCATTTACAAAGTCAGTTTATCATTTAACCGTGTAGAGGTAGTGTTTCTGTGGTTGGCTGAAGCCTGCGCCAATGCACTAAGTGACTTTGGCGGGGGGGGGGGGAGGAGGAGTCAGGTAGATGCTGCAAAAGTCTGCCTCAACCTAAACTATTTTATGTCCAAGCCGCCGTCCCGCGCGCAGTCCTCAGATCACCCAGTGAACGCCTTCGCTCGTGACAGCGGAACTGTCATTGTGATACCGCTGGCGTTCACTCGCTTGTGTTGTCAGGCAGCGCATGTGGGAAGGTGGTTAAGACCGCGTAGTGACACCCCCTCCCTCCCCCCGTCGGCTGTCTGAATGCCTCTGTCCTACCTGGATTGCTTTTTTCCCGAAAATACGCATCGCATATTTCGGCTCAACCCATCCGCTTTTCCTCTGTATTACGCAGAATGCGCGCAAACAGCTGGAAAAGCTTTGGGAGGACGACAAGGCCGAATGGATTCGTCTGGAGAATGCCGAACACTCTCTTCTGGATGCCGATTTCGAGCCAGAAGACAAGGCAAGCGAGGAGGAATTTGAATATACTCTGCAGGAACCCCAGGTCCAGGTAAGTTCTGATATCACCTGACGGGGACTCTGTCACAAAGGGAAAAAAGCTCCTCCTCAAGCTTTTCGTTCATTTCCTCGGGAGCAGAACGACGGCTATAGTAGGAGACACTGGTAGCAGCAACAACAGCTGTTTGCCGGCTTGCACTTGGCTACAACTTCATCACAACGAAACTGAGGACACGCATTCAGAAGCTCGTTGGGGCAGGTTCACAAGTATCCAAACAAAGTCTGTACCCTGCAGTATTGTGTCCAACATAGTGATTGGTTGGGCGTATGCCATGCCAGTATCAGCAAACCATGGCCCTCGCAGCCTAGTATGCGCTGGCGGTCACCTGACACCTGGTTCCCTGCTGGTAGATGGGCTTGCGCGCCCGCTGGGCATACACGTGGTGGGCATGGCTGACCAGTCATCATCCTCGTCCTTCTGGGGTGTTGTTGCTGTTTTTGTCGGTGAAAAATCCTGGTCAAGTGTATGTTGTGGACCAGGGGGTGCGGTGGCAGGCCTAGGTGCGGGTCCGGCCGTGCCAGCCACCTGCGCCCTCCCCCGCGTCCGGTCTTCCTGACTCTGTCTTGACACCAGGTCCTGGTGGGGAATAGGGAAGGGCGAGTGCGGTAGATGCTGCGCAAGTCTACTATCACTATAAACAAATCACCCTGCCTGTTGCACCCTGGTGTGCAGCACACGGTGGACACCGTCGTAATCGATGGTCAAACTGTCAACTGGTTAGGCGTCTGGGAAATTATGCTAAAATGTAGATGTCCGGAATGTTTAGTGCAGATGGTTAGACAGCAGCCTGGTGTCGCGAGTACGCGAGTCACGAACCACTGCTCATTTTGGGGAGAATTTGCGAGACAAATGAAGTGAGACAGGGTTGTGTGCCTGTTCCAACTCGCCTTCACCGCCACGCTGATGGACACCCACTGACAGCAGTGAACAGGCGTCGACGCAAACTATCGAATGGACGGAGGCCTGCCCGTCATTCGGCACACACAGTAAACTACGAGAGTTTGAAGGGTCAGTGTACAAGACACCTCATTGGCAGATGATCTTGCGGTAAGCCTCACGTCGAAAATGGAGAGGTAGCTGAGCTTGGACCCACTTGTCTCCAGCTGCAAAAATACCAAACAGGGCATAGCACGGAGTAAACTTGGTCATGTATCAACTAGTGCCAGCAAAGGGCAAATTTTTTAACTCCTGTAGCATGTCTTCCAAGAGTAGGCTCTTTGAGCACTACGCTCAACACAGGTGGTTGGCCAGCCTTTTTGCAACGCACTACAGAGGGGAGGTCTGATGCGTGTCGTGGGAAACTGCCGGAAGTGGGACGATATGCGTGGAAACTCCCTTCTTGAAATCGTCGATACTACAGACTACTACTACTACTACTACTACTACTACTACTACTACTACTACTACTACTACCACTACTACTACTACTACTACTACTACTACTACTACTACTACTACTACCGCTACTACTTCTTCCTCTTCTACGTTTTACCTTAAATGTCCCTGAAGCACCCAACGTACCTGCCATCTTTTCACATCAAGCCGTTTCTAGACCACTGTACCTCATTCTCAGCTTGTGGCTGATGGATACTGACGACGAAAACGATTGTTAAATACTGCTTTTTTGATAAGTAGACTATAAGGGTATTGTTGCTTCTTAATTTCCTCAGAAATTTACTGCGAAGAGGGTCTATGGGCGCAGGCCGAAATTTGATGTATGAATATCTGGACCGAAGTCCATCAACCACATCGGATAACCGCGTAATATTCATTGCCGACAGGCAGCTAGTGGCATATTTTAAGGTGAGCAGATACCATACTAGCAGCACAGGTACTAGCCAAAAGCCCGCCCAGTCGTGTTTCGCCGAGATTCTGCCGCTGGCATGGCACAGCTGCGAGGGATTCGGCTCGTCAATGGCTCCCCCAGCATTCCCCCGTCTGTTTTCTGGCAGATACTCCAATTTAGAAATTGTTGTTTTTTAATATCCTCAGAAATTAACTGCGGACTTATAGTAATTGAGTATATACTAGGGTCTACGGAGGATTACGGTCGACACGCAGGTTAAAAATTGGACCAGATCTCTGGATCCGGTACGTAAACGAGGGCGGAGCGTGGATCACGATGGAAGTCAAAGGAGCTGGCTTAGGTGAGTTCGCGGCCACTGCCGCTCAGTGCGGGCAGAGTCCTAATTACTGCAGAGCCCGACTGCGTCCATACTCGACCGCGGTTTCGGAAAGATGCGCAGCTGAGGCGATGTTCCATCCTGGGGGCATACCAGTCCATGAAAGTCGAAACTGCAACAAGAATGGCCGTGCACTCGTGGCTTGCACAGGTAGAACCTCCTCAGGCAAGTAAAATACTTGTGGATACAGAGGACTGGTTTGAATGAAGTCACTTTATTGCTTCTATCGAGCCGGAAGGATTCAGGAAGCTTGAACACGTGCTGTCCCCCTTCAATGCCTTCGGTGGACCGAAATGGACGTTCGCATTCTGTTCGGACACTAGCGGCTGATCATTTTGCTTTAACTGTGTCCAGATAGCAGCACAGTTTTTGTTCTCTAAAATTCCCTCTATGAGGACTTGTTTTGTAGGGCTTTTTTAAATAAGCATACCAGCTTATCGGATGCGAAGCAATCAAGACAACTGGAGTTTCCAATCTGTTTTGCCGACCCCTTTAGGCGGGCCTGTCTAGCGCCTTCCGCCCGCAAGAAGAGTTAGTCGTTGCATTTGCGCTTAGTGATTTCCGTCTAAAAGGTGGATGCATTCCGCGTAAAGAAAATCACATATTCATCTATGTCTTTAAAAAGATATCACATAGAGTCCATAACATTTTGCAATGGATGCGCACTGTGTTGTACATTTGATGAGGAGCAATGGCAAATGGACAGGTACGATGCTATATGAATGGTCATTACGCGGTCTTAAAAAATCTGATAATTAGCAAGTTGCGGTTCGCTGTGTCTGGGGGAAGGGGTGGCGAAATAGCGAGATTCTACATCTCCCAGTATGGATTACCGGCTGTTGGTAGATCTTGGGCGCAAGTTAGTAAGCCGGGCACGCAGACCTTCGTAATGAGCATCCAGATCGACATGGTTGTGTTCGAGTGCCATGCTTCGACGAATTTTTTTGAATTTGCAAGACCATTGAAAATCGTGGGAAACAATGCATGCTACTTAAGTAGTTACTTTTTAACGAGTACGGATTCTACAGGAGATTGCATTCAAAAGCAAACCTCCTGCTGAGCCCGAAATAATATATGATTATACCACAGGATAATCAGTATTACAACCACGCCTAAGTAATCCTTCATAATCGAAAACACATTTCAGAATTTCAGCCAACATTTCATGAGATCGGTCAATCGCTGTCTTTTGGTGTTGGGCCTTAGTATGACCGGTCAAACGTTGCTCCGGCAGTTCGCTGTAGTAGTTGTGTGGGCAGAAAAAAACGACCGAAGGACCTACCCCTTTCCCCCCAGCATGAGGGTGGAAGATGCGGACGATCAGTGCTCCGCCGCTGCTGTTTCTCTGCCCCCCCCCCGTCCGCCGCCCCCGCCCCCCAAGCCGCTGCCGATCAGCACCCGACGATAAGCATAATGGAGCCACTGTAGTCGTCTTCTCTCCCTCGATCGTTTTCTTTCCCTGTCCCTTGGACTGTCTTATCAATCCGATCCCCTGCTATTTCCTCTCGCGTGACCTCAGGTAAATGCAAATGCAAGGAGGGGGGAGGCGATGACACGGTTGTTGACTAGCTGTCCTCTCCCGCACTGGGCAGTGTAGCTCAGGCAGCACGCGGTCCTTAGCGCACAACAGTGCAGTTTAGAAATAGCATCCCACTCCCCACCTGTCGAGCCCCTAACTGTCGTCCCTAGATAAGATATAAAACGATGATTAGTAGGACCATCTGCAGTGTTCCATCCTGTACAGACTTAAAAAGCGGCTGCTTCGCAGAGCAGACTGCTGTGCCTAGTTCAGTGGCGTATTCTCAACGTCTAAGAAAGTTGAAGCCCTGCCAACCCCTTCTCTCAGATTAAGATCGACACCGGAGAAGTCTCACCTTTACTGTACATCGGCGCATTCCCTACTATATTAAATCTGACGTACTACCATACTATAGCAACGAGTTAAAAGTCGTGATCCGGAATTCTCCCAACTGACCGGATAACTCGGTCCTCGTGGTCCACATTGCGTGTAGATGTGGCGTGACGGAGTCTGAGCTAGGGAGTCAGACTCAATGGCTTCTTCCCACTGCGGCCTTAATGGCGCATCGTATATGAACAAGGTCGTGCGTGGTCCGCGTAGATGTCCGGAATGCTGCCAACTGACCGGATAACTCGGTCCTCGTGGTCCACATTGCGTGTATATGTGGCGTGACTGAGTCTGAGCTAGGGAGTCAGACTCAATGGCTCCTTCCCACTGTGGCCTCAATGACGCATCGTATATGAACAAGGTCGTGCGTGGTCCGCGTAGACGGGCCGCTTAACTTTGTCAACCACGGCGTCTAAGCGCACTCCTGGTCGTTTTGATATTGTTTTGCCATCAGAACCTGATAGTCGAGGGAGAAGAAAGTGTGGCAAGCGCCGCGAAAGTCCATTTTCAACACGTTCAAGTCACCGGTGCTGCGTCCTCTCCGTGGGACGCACGGTGGAAATCGTCGCTCATGACAGTCGGGCCCTCATCCGCCTTCCGTTTAATGCTTCCTTCGGATTATGCTCCTGTACCCACGTAAGTTAGGTTGCTCTGAGCAAAAGAACCCAGGCATGTATTTCTTTAATCTTCTGTGAAAGCAGGATGAAATTGTAGGAGGTTCTGCCCGTCAATGCTTTCCTTGTGATCCGCTCCGTCGTTTTAAGAAACAAACCCATTTTGGAAGGGACGCCTTGGGATTTTCTGATATGCATTGATAAACTCTCGCTAGTGATAAGGGTATAATACCAGTGTCGCAGCACTGATTTGCCACGAATCAGTGTGTTATCGCATTAAAAATTGATGGCTATTGAATTAAGTTGCAATATTTCCATGATTTTATTTTGTCCACTGCTTTTTGTGTTGAGTGTGTCAGTCTCCTCCATTGCGATGTGGTTATTGATTGTTGCTGTTAGTGCTTACCGCATTACTTACGATAGTACTAACATTGACGGCACATTTACTAGTATGGAAAAACTCTGTTTCAAAGACACCATAAATAGTAGTAGTAGTAGTAGTATTCCGTTCGTAAGAAAGGCGGACGGGGGGGGAATAGGTAATTCTAAGATTTGCGCCAATGTATTCCCGCCTTAATAAAATCCATTGGACTATCCTGATTTGGGGACGAAACACGAGTCTCCTGTTTGCCTGAGCTATTTTGTTTGTAGCCCTCACCGGTGGTCGTTCGTCCATCGTTCTCCATGAAAGTCACAACGGTCTGCTAGCGCAGTTAAAACTCGCGCGTGCCTTTGTGGTAACCGTAATTTATGTGAAAATTGAATTCCCGTCATTTTGAGGCGTGGCTGAGGCGTGTAGGTAGAAGCCCGAGCGCGCTTAGATTCATTCCCCACCAATCAATCCAGCACACAACCCATTTCATACACGAGTCGTCACTGTGTCCTCAGAATAGTGTTGGCTGTGGTCGTCGTCGTTTTTTTGTGGTGGAAGCTCTGAGTTACACGTAGCCCACTCTCTCTTACCATAATAATATTTCGGTAAAAGGGCGAACTCAAGTGAAATAGGGCTGGCACAATTGGATGCGCATGGATCGAATCTACAGTTAATTGGTCGCGGCTATTTTGCAAGTTAATGATACCATAGAGATGGACGTGAGCGTCAAATCGAGCGAGAGAAGCTTTATCTTCACGTGCAATTCAGCACAGTGTGGGGGTGAAATCACTGTTAGATGTGCGCCATACTGTGCACTTAAAGCGGTCCGCGTTACTGATGCGTTGGACCGACACCAGTGGAGTAGGAGGGGACGGGCTAGATCGGAGATAGGAATGCGCACCCATAATAAATGCCAACAAGTGGGAATGTGATGGCACGCCCAGGTGTCGGCTCACGTCGCGGGATTTGGGATGCGAGATGTCCCCCGCCCGTTTCTTTTGTTGTGTAAAACCGTGGTCAGTGTGCGTTGTGGACCAGGGAGTGGAGTGGTACATCTCTGCGCCGGTTGTCGCAGTGCTAGTCACCTACGGCCTCTCCCGCTTCCGATCTTCTTGACTCTGGACACTGATTTCAGCTGGGGGAGGAGGAGAGAATGCGGTAACTGCAGCGCAAGTCTGCTATCACTTTGAGTTAAGTCACGTACAAATCATCGTCCCTATTCTCACCCTGCTGTGAAGCACCCTGTGGACACTGTCGGTCACGAAGGTCGAACTGTCGTGTGCCACTAGCATGTGCTGTCCTCATTTTGTATTCGGTGCGTCGGTTTACACTGTTAAATGCGTGTCACAGACTATATCACACCGTTAAGATTGAAAGCGACGGCCTAACAACTAGCAATCGACAGGGCAAACGTATTATCAGCCATAACCGAAGGGACTGCGGTCAGAAGTAAAGTGCAAGTAGCCCTTTCAATCTGCCTAGTTTCCATTAATAATACTTCTCTATCATTTCTAGCACGTTTCTAAAAAGACCATCTCCGTTGGTTCATGACCACCACCACCACCACCACCACCACCACCACCACCACCACCAAGAAGGTTTGACAGTTGTGTCTGCATTAACTTTTGCAAATGCCACCGAATTTAGCCTCTCAAAGCATCGAGTTACGAACACGGGTAATAATGTTGACAGCGAGGTGGGGCGAGCCTGGCACCTCACAAGCTTTTTCTAACTGGAATGACCCCGTCTCCAGACGGTGTAAACCCTCGGCGGCCCATGAAAAAGACGTCACCCGCTTTCTGCCCCGTTACGGAGTGATTTAGAGCAAACGCAAACTGTTTCTCACCGTCTCTAGTTTTAGTCTCAAACTTTGCATTCTGGCCTTAAGAGCACTACCAGAAATTACAGTCAGTCAGGATGTACGACCGCCAGGAAGCGCATAAATTTGCATAGTGAAATTTGTGTAGAGGAAGAATATTTAATCAACTGGCTTTTCGGATTTTCTGACGAGATATAAGAAGGTACTGTACAGGGTACGGAGGGTACGCTGTTGCGCATGTTCCCCCCTTCACCTAATTGAGTCTTACTCACTCAGGGTGGCAGTGGTACGTCAGTGCGCTTTCTCACTCATTTTCACTGACCTGCTATTGCCACGGAAGTCGCCTGGCAGGACTGGCGAATTGTTTGATTGATTCCCAGCCGGTAGCCGCTCTTTTTAGGATTTTCGGCGACCAAGTGACGAGTGGTGTCATATACTGCGTATTCATACACCCTGACCTTTAGGAAATCCAACACCTTACAGCAGTCACGTGAGGACAACGCTCACTGGTTTGCCCTAACTATATGACGGCGCATTGGTTCTTTCCGTCGCATCGTGATTCCGACTCAGAGATGCAAAATCGTTGAAATGAAGTAATAAGAGCTAGAGGTGCCATTTCAGGGCTCTTTGCTATCGTTACCTAGGCATATTGCAGCATGAGGTTTGGGATGCTTGAATATTGAATGACGGTGTTTTCCTGCGGCTGAATTGGCGGGGCACTGCGCTTGATCAGCAAGCCCTCCCGCATTCCACGCCCAGACCGTAGCTGACTGACGATGGGAAATAAACCAGAAATGACTTCTCCCAGTCTCCCTTGTCCCAGGTCGATAATGCTTCTCAGACAACTGGCTTCTCCTGAAGGGCGTCCTAGAGGACCCTACCTGAAGGGGTCTATTAGCCACACATTCGGTCAGGCTGTCTTGCCAACTTTAACTTATACCCGAAGTCCCAGTTCCTCAACTTGTCATCCCCATCCTTTTTGTCACATGCCGCGCTCTCTTGAGTCACAAGAGCTCAACTTGGCAGAAGACAAGTGCTTGTCGACCCAACGGCGTCCGTGTGGGTTAGCTCATCTTGTCAGGTGCGTGTGTACTCGCTGGGTGGCTTCATGTCTTGTATGTGTGCCCAAACTAACTCACGTCATGCCAGTAGGTAGAGGCAGCTTAGCGTGGGGTTTCCTCATTCATAGAACAAAATTTCACTAGTGCAAACACCCTGCACTCTAAGGTCGTGTCGACCTAACGTGGGAGAACGTCGGCTTTCACCCTGTGAGTCTTTCCTCTCCGCACACTTTCCCCAATTCATAATTTTTACGTACTGCCGAAAACGGACTTCTTTCATCGAGTATGTTTTCAGGCCTTGTCCAATTTAGACCGACATCACAGCTACATTGTTACTTTGGGTCAGATGTGGTTATATAGCCTCACCTGAAGTAAACAGACCCCCAACCACCTGTAATACGAGACCGGTGGTAATTGGGGTGGTAACAATCGGGAGATGGCACCCAAAAAATCCGCCTAAAAAAGCAGGCTGTCTTACGGGAGAGGTGGTAATGGGGGTTTTATGGGTGGTTGCTGGTCGAGATGTGCGATACTAGCCGACAGAAAGCCTTATTTGAACAGGTGAATGATCGAAGTTGGCCCGCTCTCCGTTCCGTTATTAAAAAATGCGTCGCCAAGCGCAGTATAGTGGTAACGGATGAGTGGAAGGCGTATAATCGTCTTCCCTCAGAAGGTTATCTGCATTTCTCTGTTAACCACTCAAATAACTTCAAGACCCCTACCACCGGACGGTACACCAATGCCATTGAGGCATACTGGAGTAGACTGAAAAGGAAACTCCACGACGGAGGCCCTGTATGTGGTCGAGCTGTGTGGGCCCAAATAGACGAAGTAGAGTATCGTCTTTGGTTTGGCCTCAATGCCATGTCTTTGACAGATGCCTGGAAACTGTTCCTGTTCCATGTTGTGTAGACTTATCCTATTTAAAAGTGATTTTGTTTTGTAATAAACTGCCATAATGCAAATGTATGCCGTATACTCAGGTGTATGTGTGTAACGGTGGGGAAGGTTGGGTAATAGCGACGGTCGTCCATGTAACCTCCTGCGATGTTCGTCCGGCCAGCCCATGTTAGGCCGTCGCGGAAAGTCGAAGTAGTGCGTGAAAGTAGGCCTGCAACCGCTGATATAGCATGAAGGCGTTTGAGTCCGCTGTTAGAGGTATTATTTCTAGGTAACGGATTTTTTTGGGTGCCATCTCCCGATTGTTACCATTGGGGTTTTACATGTAGGGCCGGGGAACGCACAGGCGACGAGGCCAAGTTATTGTATGCAAAAGAAAAGCTATTGTGAATGCACGGTTGTACTTTGCGTGGTTGAGAAATAGTTGCTCTAACTCCTCTAACCCCTTACCCTAACCCCTGAGCATAACTCCTCAACCCTAGCCCCCAAACCTTACACCCAACCCTTACCCCGGCCACAACAGTGTTGTGTCCATAGCCACGTCTTACCTTAATTTGGGTTGATTGTGTGAACATTCCAACTGGCAGGCCTTTACAGTGAGTGACCGACCTCACGAAATGTTGTCCGAAATTCTGAAATGCGTTTTCGATTTGGAAGGGTTACTTGGGTGGGGTTGTAATACTGATTACTATGCGGCATAATCCAGTAATATTTCGGACTCGCCAGGGTGTCGGCTTTTGAATGCACTTCTTTTCGATCTTCTGCAAAACCTGAACTCGGTAAAAATGACTACTAAAGTAACATGCACTTTTCGCATTGGTTTTCGACGGTCTTATAAATTCAAATATATTTTATAGAAAAGATGCACGAAAATATTTTTTCTTTTACTCATTTTGTGGCAGATCAGGTCGGGTTTACATTTTATGCTTGAAGACAGAGTATATTTAGGTTTTAGAAAAGTTTTCCGATTTCCGAATAATTTAAAGCCATATCAGCTGTTGCATTAGCGTTTAGCGATTTCATTACATGAGGCGCATGTTATCCGTGTAAAAATAATTTATTCCTCTATGTCTTTAAGAAGATACCATTTAGATTTCATGAAAGTTTGCAATGAGTGCAGACTATGTTTTACATTTCATCATGAGCAATGGTAAACAGACAGGCACGATGTTGTACGAATGTACATTGCACGGTCTTAAAAATCGTTTAATTAAAAACTTCTCTAAAACCTAGATATACCCTGTCTTTAAGCATAAGATGTAAAGCCGACCTGATCTGCCACCGAATGAGTAGAAGAAAGCATATTTTGTGCATGTCTTCTATAAAATATATGTGAATTTATAAGACCATCGAAAACCAATGCGAAAATGCATGTTACTTTAGCAGTTGTTTTTTGCCGAGACCGGTCACTCATTGTAGGTGTTAAATCTCGTTCAATTGGAAGAGAGGTATAGCAGGCACTTGGCCAGGTACGTGATGCGATCGAAACCCGCAAGTTTCTGTCCCTTTCCAGCCATTAACCTTGTAATAAAGGAATGGGAAGACGTCTTAAAGGCCGAAAATAGCTAGAGGTCATTTGCAAACGCCTTATACCAAAGTCGTCCAGCTTACGAGTCGTGGGCCACCAAAATAACGTCCGCGGATGTGCAGGTGATTGCAACCTTTGCACAAAAAGCAGGGTCTTCTATACAGCGACCAAGAATTCAACACTTTTGTAGTCAGTGCCCATGCGTTTTCTGTTTTGAGGGACCAAGTAACTTGCTAGACTGGGGTTTACAGGTGGGGAAATCTGCAAACTGCTCCTCCCTCAACCGCTGCCAGGGTTACTGGAGTTATTCGTAACTTTGAAAAATCTGGGAATGGTTCATCGAGCCCAAATGTAGAAAGTGCTGTAATAATTATGCCGAAGTATATTTGTCCTCTTCTTATCTTTGCGAAGCCAACCCCTGAGAGTGTTCTTGCTTAATGCGACACAGATTCCTCCAGGAGTACAGACCCCACGGTCACAAAGCAAAAGGCTCGCCTTTGAAAGCTTTAAGCGGATTTTGTCTGTCGTGAGAGTGGTTTACAGACGACCGTGTACAGCATACGCACGCCGAATAATAAGGCTCATTATATTTACTTCCAGTAGATGCCGAATTCGTCATCTTCCCATATTTTGTGCATACCATTCGGAATGCTCACCGTAATCCTGGACTTTTTTAAATTTGCGAAATGCGCTGAAACTTTGCTTTTTGTTTCTTTGTGGCTAAATTAGACTGACGTGCACTGAGACCTGCGGGTGGCAGTTAATATGACTTCTGCAGGACTGAGGAAGTTACTCAGTCAAGCAGAATTTCTTTGTCTTTTCAATTTCCTCGCAAATGAATCTATCCGGGGCAATCTAACCTGAGCGTAGGGGATGCGTGCAAAGGCGTCTTTCTTAACTTTCCAACAAGGTTGTACAATGTTGGTTATTCGGCGACTTCGTTTAAAACTCCCATTGCAGGACCTGCTGAAGTTCGTAGCTGATCGTAAGCATGTCGAGATGAAAATAATGCACCAGTTAACTTACTTTCGTCACCGTTAGTTGCTCATAAATGGAGGTAAAGCCTATTTTTGAAAGAATACCGTCAAAACGGGACCGTCTCGAGCTTATTAAGCGTCATCGGCCGGGCGCATCTGAACTTCAGACCGGAAAGAGTGTGTTTCAACCCAGTAGAGTTAGTCACTGAGCGTTTAAGTTAAACGCTACGCTGCTCGACAAAATGTTTTAGCGCGTTCTCCTTAGTATTCGAACATGTTAACAGTCACGCGACTGCCCTGTGGTCGCCCCCGGTCGCACGGCTACTCACGATTAATCAATACGTTGGGAGGAATGCCTCGAGGGTTTGACGGAATGGGCAGCTCCTGCCCACATTTAGATCGTCAAATTACCACTAAAGCTATGCCCACACCCTGACTTCTTGCAGGCTAGCCCTCATCGGAGTAGGCCATTTGGGTGTGGCCGTTAAGGCTGTCCCACTATAGCGGCCGAACACGTCGAGATTGGCATGCAAACACACACACGCGATAGTTCGACCGTCGATTTCGACGATGTCCACCGTATGCCCCACAGCAGCAGGCGGTGGAAGCAGGGACGGTGACTTGAGCAGGGGTTTATAGTACCCGTAGACTTGCGTTGCATTTACCACACTCTCTCCTCCTCCCCCGCCTGAGCCGAGTCAAGAAGGCCGGTGATTAGGGAGGCCGCAGGTGGATGGCTAGGACGAATCCGCACCTTGGCGCTCCACTCCGCACCCCCTGGTCCTCTCAACAAATGACCAGGATTTGGACTGCCAAAACCTTAAAGGGCCTGGCAGAGGTCCCATTGTGTGCGACGACTGCCGATAACAGGGTCTGCCAGCGCACCCCGTAGATGTTGGCTGTTGCAGAAATTACACTGCCAACAACGATTACTTCCCAGGGCCTCACACCGTAACTTAAAATACGTTATTTTGTGAAATTTACTTGCTGTTTATTGTTTAATTACTGCTCACATTTCCGTTGTCATAGAACAGCGTAGTATAAGACTTTCGGCACAAATCCAGGCCATTTCTGTGTTTTCTTTCATTTTGTCAGCTTACTGTCCAGCATGCTGCCCCACCGTTGCCTGCAAACATTGCGGACCGAACGACTTCGTTTTTTTCTGGTGGGCTTCTTTTATAAAAATATCCCTTGGAAGAGGCTTTGTGCTTATTGCATTAGACACTCCCCGTTTTCCTTCAGCAAGGCAACCCGCGCATATAGTCTGCCCAAGGGAAGCATTTTTTACTCGCAACATTAGATAAGGAACAAATTGAACTACCGCACTGATCAGTTCGCTTATCCCGCACCACGGTATTTACCAACCACTTTTTAGTATTCCACTCTCAGAGACTGTAAAAGAACGGGGATGAAGGAACGTCTTGCAGTGGAAAAGGTTGGGTTACGCATTGCTGCAGGAATCTCGAGTAACGCAAAACTGCAGACAAATGCGAGCGGGAAATTCGGCAGTTTCGATTGGAAGTAACTTAACATTACTCAGGAATTTCTCCATGGTCCTAAAGAACTGTTTCCTAAGAACATTGAATCGCATTAGCAAGGCAGTTTTTGAGGAAAGCATACCATTCATGTTTAGGCATTATTTTACCACAACCAAACGTATGGCACGATCCATAGTCTACTGACAGGTAAGTGGGGTCCTTCTCAATACCGTTTCCGTCTTCTTTTTTAAAATAGTATTCAACCTACATTCAGGAACAGTGGCCTAGAACTCCTGCTGCTCGTTTTAATTGTTTTGAATTTCTTACCTGTTCAATCCGTCTCTCTCTATCTCTGAACGCAGATTGACAGAATCCAAACGGCCCTGACCCGACTGCTCACTGCCATGACTTTCTCGGTACAGGAGAGTGTTCGTCACCTCAACGCCATTCGCCAGCACGTGCCCTGGTACCTATTGGCTCCCGCTGTGCCGACAGCCTCAAATACCGCCGGTGACACCAAGACGGATGAGGCTTTCATTGGTCAGTCAGCCAATCTGACCGTGCTGGGACAGATTCAAAGGGAGCTAGTAGACCACGTGGCTGTTGCGGGCTCTGCCATTCAGCGACTAAACGCTGTGAGTTCTCCCACTGTCTGGCACGCAGTGCACAGGTGAAGAGGTACTTCAAACAGAAGCAGAGACGCTAGGAGACTGGCTATGTCTGGCTTGCCTGCCCTCGTCAGTCCACCGAATCCGAGCCCCAGACCCCGGGGACGGGAGGCTCGAACTCAAGTCGAGGAAGCATTCTTCAGTCATATGTGGTTATGTAGCCCCACCTGAAGTAAAAAAACAAAACCCCAGCCACCTGTAATACGAAGCCGGCCAGGGAATGCACAGGCGACGAGGCCAAGTGGTTTTATGCAAAAGAAAAGCTACCAGGAATGCGCGGTTTAATATGAGTGGTTGAGAAATAGTTGCCCTATGCCTTACCCCTATCCCTAACCCTAGCCCAATTCCCAACAGTATTGTGTCCATCAGGTGGGGCTACATAACCTCATCCTACACATTCTTGATCCTTTTGAATTGCCGGCATTCAAAGGCGCTTGGAAGGGACCCATGCTTGACTATAAGTGGAAGTGCGTGGGACTTCCACCCAGTGCTGGACTATGAGACTGGGAAATTTTAAAGGCGAAGCGGTGCATCCATGTTACGTCTCATATTGAGCCCAGATCGCTGTTCGCAACCTATCTGAAAGTTTGACATTCACACGTGCCGACATCCACCGCCCGCCCCCACAGTGGCCGCACATTCTCCTGCTCTTTACCGGCGCTGCTCCAGTGGAAAGAACAACTTCAAGACCACCGCCGCTAATATCAACTCAGAGGCGCAGCGAATGGGGTCTGGCACCTGTGGAGTTAGGAACGAGCGCATTTACGGTAATAGCACACGTAAATTCAGCCTTGATTGTCGCTACACCCACGAACAATTACGACTGTCCAGGTTCTGTCTGTGATTCCAGGAATTTTAGATGTACAGTAGGTGGGTTAACACATAAAATGTCGACCGAAATTCCGGAATGCCTTTTTGTTTCGAAAAAACAAATTAAGTAGGGTTGCAAAACCACTCAGCTTGCAACATAATTCTATAATATTTCAGTTACGCCTGGATGCCGGTTTTGAATGAATTTCCTTCCGGCTGCATGCAAAAACAACACTCTGCAAAAAACGATTACTTATGTAGCAAGAATTTTTTTCATTGATTTTCGATGATCCTCAAAGTCCAATTATATTACATGGAAAACTTGCATAAAAATATTCATTATTTTGCTCATTCGGTAGACAATTACGTTTCCATCCAATATTATGCTCGAAAGAAGGGTATAATTCGGTTTTCAAACATTTTTCCAATTGCCGAATAATTTGTAATCCACTCTACCGTTACGCTTGGATTTAGGGTTTCCAAACTACCAGCCGTCTGTTTACCGCGAGCGGTAACCTGCACATTTCTATACGGTAGTAGAAGGGGACCATGTAAGGTTCATAAAATTTAGCAGTAGATTTGGTCCATATTGTTAAATTTACAAGCCACATTGGTAAATGCAGAGCCATGACGATGTATGAACGGCCATTTCATGGTATTTAAAAGTCCTGCAATTAGAAACTTTTTAAAACCGAATTATGTCGATCCTTCGAGTATTAAATTAGAAGAAGACGTAATTGTCTACCGAATTAGCAAAAGAATGAATAGTTTTATGCATGTTTTCCATGAAATATAATTGGACTTTTAGGGGCATCGAAAATCAATAAGAAAAATGCATGCAGTCATTTTTTTACAGGGTTTATTTTTGCTTGCAGCCGGAAGGAAGTTCATTTGAAAGTCGACATCTTGGTGTATTTGAATTATTATCGAATTATGTTGCAGGCTGACTAGTTTTACAACCATTTATAATTTATTTTTTTGAAATGAAAAGGCATTTCGGAATTTCCGTCGACATTACATGAGGTAGACCACCTAGTGTATAAGGAGAGAAAAAGCGCGATATATGCGTCACAGACTTGGTGGTCCTCGTTGCGGTCCTTGGAGCTTTCTTATCGTAGCACATCTACTTTTTAAAGATAACATGCTAGATTAGATTTTAGTTGACGAAGTTTTAAAAAAGACTGCCGTTCACGTTGACTTCACCTTCGCCACGGAGTATGAATAGCTCAGGCCGCCTTAACAGCCAGAACAGACCATTTCATTCTTAGTTGTCTCCGTTGGCAGATCGTCGATATGCAAACCCCCCGCGAGGTCTTTAGAATCTGAACTCAAAGGCCAACCGGGATCGCGCCTATTCCATGCTACAATCAAGATTGGATCGACGAATCCCGCTTTCTCCTGACTTCTACATAACAATAATACACCTAGGCAGAATTTTTCTTACCGACATTATCCTTTTTACGATGATGATGATAATGATGACGACGACGATGATGGTGATGATGCTGGTGGTGATGAAGACGACGACGATGATGATGATGACGATGATGATGACGACGACGACGACGACGATGATGATGATGATGATGATGATGATGGTGATGATGATGATGATGGTGATGATGATGGTGGTGGTGGTGGTGGTGGTGGTGGTGGTGGTGGTGGTGGTGGTGGTGGTGATGGTGATGGTGATGGTGATGATGGTGATGGTGGTGATGATGATGATGATGGTGGTGATGGTGGTGGTGGTGGTGATGATGACGACGACGACGACGATGATGATGATGATAATGATGATGACGACGACGACGACGATGATAATGACGGTGGCGGTGGCGGCGGCGGCGGCGGTGGTGTTAAAAATCTTTTAAAGACTATCGTTCCATGACAAGCATTGTACCATCACTTTTGTCTGTTAAGCGTAATCCCGTAGGTCAGGGCAGCTTGCCGCCACGATTCTTTATTATCTTGTTGTACGGAGAGGAATTGGCCAGACTCCATCTCCAACTTTGACAAATGGCTATAATTTAACAAGCAGCGAAAGTGGCAGCTCATGCCATGATCGAGTCTGCGCAATCAGTACCACTTAAATCCCTACTTAGTCTGCCGTATTCTATGAAAATTTTTAAGCCGCTCAAATATAGATTTTCTTGATTTTACGGTGATCTGAGACCCTCTGCCGACAGAATCCTGATCGTTTTCTTGGTGTTGTGCTCACCGATACACGGATGCGGGCCGCTCGTTTGTTTATTCAGCATTTTACCGGTATAACTGCCTGTTCCGACTCCCTAGTATTTTTGGCCCTCCTAGGTCATGGGTCGAGTCTTCCGAGAAGGCAAACCGGCCGAGTACTCTGTTAATTTGCGTGCGGCATACAAGCGCCTGTCCGATGAACTGAACACAGCCAAGACCGCGATGACTGAGGCCAAGGAATTGGCCTGGCAACAGATGCGTCAGATTGTCTCCGGAAACGGCGCAAACCTCATTGATGTGGACAAGTTCAGCAAGCACTGGGCTCTCTTCTCGCAGACCCTGGCCGCCTCACGGGATACGGCTTGGCGCAACGAGAGTCATCGTAGAGAGTGGTTGGAGGCCACTCAGTACCTCGATCGACTTCTGATGGACTTGCAGCAGTATACCACGGTGGGTGACTGGTTTATTTTCAAACTAATCTCATTCCCCATTCTGATCTTCCTCGGCCAGTCCCAGTTCGCCTCAGGTGCGTTTGAATACTCTTTCTTTGGAATTCATACAGGACTGTGAAATATGCAGAAGAATGCAAATCACTTAGGGAGTTTGCCGAGCCAAGCTGGCCAGCGATAGGACTTAACACACAAAGAGGACACGCTACCGTGTTTACTGTAACTTCAGATTAAGACTCATCCCAGTTAGTCTCTGATTACAAAACTATGTAAGGCGAAAATTTGTCTCTATAAATATCACCATCTGAAACTGATCGTAATCATTTTTGCCGTACCTATAACTCAAAAGCTGTCCAACTAGTTCATCGAGGCGTAGCGAAACATCTAGTCAGATAGGCGTAGGAGGACGTCCCTTGGGCGAGAATTAGAGGGTAGGAAAGGTTTTCTTACAAAAATCAAGAAAGTTACTCTTGCATTTTTAAGTTTATGTCAACACCTCGTCCGCGGAGGGCACTCCCCAGGGGGCGTTTGGTGAAGAGGGCGAGGGGTTGTAGAAAACCTTAACGTCCACGACCACCTATCCATCTCTCCCCAAATGGCCTACACTTTTCCATAATATCACCTCTAAACGACTGCTACTGCGGTCCTGCGACTATTTTAGATTCGGCAATTTGCCTCCTCGGCCGACTATTTGGATAAAAGGGCTTCCATTTTCGTCTCGTTGATACTCGTGGTGGTGGTGGTGGTGTGTGGTTGTTGTCGAAAATGAGAAAGGGGGACAGGATGATGGTACTGTAATTTTTTTTCCAGCATATTTAAACATTTATGTCTCAAAAATCCTTTTGGGGATTATAATTAAACTTCTCGAAACCGAATTTCTTCAGCGACTCTGCGGTCTTCTGCACGTTCCGATGGACCCACTGGTGATCCGAGTATTTCTGAAATCACAGTAACTCGTGGAAACACGTCTTCACGCCTTTCGCTAGTATTCCGTGTGACGTGATCTTTTACTTACACATTTGATTCCTGGCTGCTAAAATTAGCAATTCGGAACTCAGGGCCTGCATTTGCCTAAGAGATTAGCAGTCAATACCAATCTGTAAGAATCTGCAGCTAAACTTCTCACTCCAATTCCAAGGAGTGCTACAGAGGTCATTTAACAACTCTGGAGGGATTTATAGTGAACCTAAATAAATTGCTGAATTATGTTTATCCTTTTTACAGCGTCCTATCATGCCGCACACGCTTTACTTCAACTGCACACTACTTGGCATCCCACAAGCAAGAGCTCCCTCCAAAATCTAACGCCTCCACTGCCTTGAGACTTGGAAAAATCCCCGACATATAGGGACTATTGCCACGCACAAACTGACTGGCCAGCCAACGACAAGCCTCTTCATGCGCATTTGACGTTATCCACGTTTGTGTAAGGAATTGTGAAAAAAAGCTAGTGACATCGTAAATGCTTTTAGCGATACACCTAAAAGCCCCTCTTCGCACAGACCTATATCATTTCATTATTAGGTCGTAGGAGAAAAAGGGAATTGCACCCAATCAAAAAGTACCGGGGCATCATCGTACAGGCGAAACCCCCGCCCTAAATTTGCCGTAAGAACACTTTGCCAAGCGAGTCACCAGGGGAGTGTTTGTTTGCTCTGCTAACCCCGATGTAGGGCAGCAAACGCTCTGAAGCCCCTTTCAGCTGTTTTGTGAAACGCACTTTTTTGTTTTTTAGTTAGTACTTGTGTCGGGCATATGGTAAGGTATATTTGAGAAAGCTGGATATGAAAAAATCGGCCTTAGGCATTTGACGAGCGGGAGTTTTTTATTCCACTCAGACCGCTGGCGTGAAAATCCCGGGGTGAGTTAGAAAATATCTACCCTGCAGATTTTTCTTCAATCACCTTCTACAGCTCATAGCCGTTGCTTTTCAAGGCGAACCATTCATCAGCGTAGTCAGATAAGGATATTGAATGACGTTTCAGGTCCGCAGTAAATTTTCTTTCAAAGTTTTTCCACGCTGCTGGCCCCTTTTATACTTTTTCCAGTTACTTAATTAGTCATTCGAGCAACTGGAATCGGCGTGGTCACCACCAGCACTGTTCGGCTTTCTGGTTACACCAGAGCACCCCTCAGTTTTCGTTGTCATGTTCTCATGCACCGTCTTCTCGCTTTATCTTCCAGAAAGACACAACCACAGGTGTGCAGTACAGCCACATCTACGGCCTGATCGCAACGACCCTGGTCATATTTGTGAGCCTTCTGAGCCTTCTGATCTTCTTCGGTTGTTACCTCTGCGTTTGTGTACGCTCACGGGCCAGCCTGTTGGAGCCTACTGCTGCGGCGTCGGAAGCTGCTGCCGCTCCTCCTCTGCCCAGTCTCTCGGACCGCCTGATGAATCGATTCAAGTCCTCCCTGGGCGGCTTCCGCCCTGGGGGCAAAAACAGTCACTATCGGGCCTTCCACGTGAGTCCCGCACTGTTCCCGCCCAGCTACACTTTTTTGTTACCGGCGTTGCTGTGTTCCATCAAGCGTAGCGTTCTGCTTGACTGTCTCTGACGCCGCAAGGGTTGGCCCTGAAATTGGTGACTTTTTGTGTCGGTGAGTCGAAGCCTTGTGGCTTGGCGACCCCGCCGGGAGCTCAAATTAACGCCTATAACGTGTGGGGAGGGCATGTGGGAAGAGCCTACGACCGCCGTGGCAGCTAGAAGATCGATCCACTTGTTGTTTACTTATTTAGTGTGATTTATGGGTGTACTTTCTGTCAGAAGACCGTGTTGTAAAGTTTGAGCGATTTTCGGGAAATGCTGTCGGACCCATCCGGCTCGCCGGTCGCCATCTGCAGCCAACTGGATGAGTGAGCTTAGTGTGAACTTCCCAATTTTTCGCAAAATACAGTAGGTGGGCTTACTCATGAAATGTCAAACGAAATTCCGAAATGCGTTTTCGTTTCAAAAATATTAATTAAGTAGGGTTGTTAAACTGGTGAGCCTGCAACACAATTCTATAATAATTCTATTACCTCAGGATGCTGGCCTTCGAATGAACTTCTTTCAGGCTGCATGCATAAGCTAATCTCTATAGTAAATGACTACTCAATTTGCATGCTTTTATCTCATTTATTTCTATGCCATTAAAAATTCGATTATATTTCATGGAAAGCCTGCATAAGTATATTTATTCTTTTGCTTATTCGGTAGAAAATTACGTCTTGTCTAGTTTTATGCTCGGAGGGACATAATTTTATTCTAAAAAGTTTCTGATTATGAGAATTTTTGATACCATGAAATGACCGTTCATAAAACGTCATGTCTCTGCATCTACTAGTTTTGCTTGCAAAGTCAACATTAAGGTTCAAATCGGCTGCTAAATTTTATGAACACCATATGGTTTTTTCTTAATTCTGTAGAGGAATGTATTATTCTCCGTACGCGGAAAAAACGGCTTTTAGTTTGGAAACCCTGAATGCAAGGGCAACGGCAGGTCGGGTTCGAAATTATTCGGGAATCGGAGAAGTTTTTAACAACTGAATTATACCCTTCCTTTGAGTATAAAATTGAAAGAAGACGTCATTTTCTAGCGAATGAGCTAAAGAATGAATGTCCTAATGCATGTTCTCCATGAAATATAATTGGACTTTTAGGGCATCGAAAATAAACGAGAAAAATGCATGCAAATTAAGTAGTCATTTATTACAGAATGTTGTTTCTGCCTGAAAGAAGTTCGTTCGAAAGCCAGAAACCTAAAGTAACTGAATTATTATAGAATTATTCTGCGAGATGATTTATCTTATAACTCTGTTTAATTAATCTTTTCGAAACGAAAACGCATTTCGGAATTTCGGCATTTCATGAGTTAGCCCACCTACTGTAAATGCACCCGTTAGAAGATACCATCCACCCTATCGTAACTTACCTACAATTCACTAATTTGCACTTTTTTAACAGTTCCACTCCTTCCCTGATGCGCACACAGTTGCTACGAGACGCTTTCAAAGGTTGCAATGGTTTTCCTTCATTTAGGAGCGGGTTACCTTTGTCAGACCTGGTTTTTCAACGGTAGTGTGGTGGTTGACTTCCGCCTCAAAACCCGGGCTTTTTTTCCCTGACGCTAGCAGTCGCCTAGCGACGGACAGTCAATAAGCACTAACAAAGGGCAAGTGCGGCCGACGGGGCGACAATTTCTGGCCCAAACGCGTGACTCCAGTGGTAATAAAATTTAACGGGGCGAGGTATTTTGAGACGCTAGTCCTGCCTTGCTCACTCTGTACGAAGCAAATGGCGTTGCGCTGCAGTCACAGTCGCAACCCACGAGGGTCTCGCGCCTCCTTGATAAATTTGCTCACCTCACTTCAAAGAGCTCAAGACAAGTCTGTGGCCTACTAACAATCAGCAATGACCGTGAAACGACCGTCTGCATCAGGCGTGTCAGGAGCTCGGAGGACATTGTACGTTTTATCCGGGGTATGCGCCCTGCGGGACAATTTTGGTTATCGCTAGCAGCCCAGGCGGTTGGCGGACAGAATAGGGTCAAGTAAGATTCCAACAACAACAAGTGTGGACCACGCGCCTACATAACAAGCATGCCAGTGCAATCGTCTCACCAGAATCCAGCACGGATGACGAAATCACGGCAATTAACTACTTGGACTCGGACTGACAAGCCACCACCGCATCAATTACGACCCCAGCGGTGATTGTGAGGGCTGTTAATTACAGTGCGTCTACGGTCCCACGGCTGCCACGTGCTATAAATACTGCACTCCTTGAGTCGGCATCACCTTTATCTGCGAATGTCTCTGATGATGGATTCGAGTGAGAATCCGAAACGTCAGGCCAATAAATTTCGTGTTCCAGTGATCGCATCTTCGTCTTCTAAGCATGCAATTGTTAATATACCCGATCAAAACCGACTAGACAACGAACCCGTAGCTTAGGGGTTAGGGTATTGGTCTCCTAACCAACAGGTCGCCGGATCAAGCCACTGACGTTGCAAAACCTACGGTTAGGTATGACTGGCTGATGGCGGCTAAAAGGCCGGAGATGGCAATTCCAGCCTCCATTACCTTTGTTGGCAGTTTTTCTGCCTACGCATACGGGTGTGTAGAGGAGTGGAGTACCGACGACGACATTGCTGACTTGAATGGTCATTTTTGGCTTTTTTGTTGTCATCAGCTGGTCTTACCCAAACCCTATGTGAGAGACCTTCGCCTCAAACCTGTGTTCGTTATTCAACGAGCGTTTCATATATACATATAATGGTAGGGGGCGCTCACCGATCGTTCATACGGAACTCACTCGTCCCTTTGTGCCTCTCGGGCTCTCTCGAGCCCAACCAGCAGCCGCACAGCGGCGCATGATATATAGGCAGAATGGCATTACAGACAAAGACAAGGAAAACTGGAATGGCCATTTCTGGCTTATTAGCCAGATGATTAATTGATGCATGCATCAACCCGCATATCGATTTAGATGCCACATACAAAATCGTTAAGGACAGATTCAAACTGAGTCAGACAATCCCGAGATGACAACCTTAACCAATCATGGACTCCTTTTGCTAGACTCAGTCTAAAAGTTAATTTTTTTTGCACACCCGTTGTCTGAAGACGAGCTGGGGAACCAGTCTCGAAAATTCACAATAAAATTTTGCTGTTTCTCAAAGAACTTCACCTTTCTAATTATATTTCTTGGGATGCCTGTTTTTTCAATATATATATATATATATATATATATATATATATATATATATATATCGATATGCGTATATATATATATATATATGTTGAATAACTGACGTGGTATGCATTCAACCTTTGAGTGAGGAAGTTGACCTGGCCCACAAATGCAGATTGCATGAGAAGCGTCTTCTGGCCTTCGAGGTGCGCCACTAGCGATAGGCTAGTATACAGTTACGTTATGTAGGTTTGTGGAGTGTCCGTCGACGGTACCACGTACTAATTCCTTTCATGGCGCATATGCATGTTCATGTTGTCATTTATAACGGAGAAGATCAGGAGACTGACCTTTAGATACTGTTCCTGTTAGTTGCATGCCAGTTTGCCTCCCTCTTCCGCCAGTCCTTACTTTTCAATTTTTTCGTCCATTCTCCGCTTTCTAAGTGTCTGTATTGTCACAGCGCATTTGGTTTTCGCTTATTTCCTACACTCTCCAATCACGCCACTTTCACCCACTGGTGCCCCTGATCCTATTTGCTGTTCCGCCCTTAAAATGTGATTCCCCCTTAAGACGAGCAGCATTCAGGGGTCACCAGTTGAGATTTTTTAACAGCACTGGACTGTAACACGTTCGCTTATCTAGATATCAATAGTTCACTTAACTTCGACTCCCGTTTTCTGCCACACCGAACTATCATTTTTTCGTATCGGTTAGCACTTGCCCGTCACAGTGAAGAGCTCGGCGTCGTATCAGCCCATTCGGGAGGACATCCTGCACACAGTCAGTTCCTCGCCACCACCACCGCCACCGCCGCCGCCGCTCACTCCGTTCTCGCAGAATCGGTTTGGCAATGGATTGACTACCGCTGCCTATGCCGACTTCTCATCACCGACAAGTGAGTTTTCATGCTTCCATCCCACCTCCTTTTATGGTGGTTAGGCTGGCTCCCACGCATCCTGACTCAGTCCGACCACACACACCGGCACGCAACATCCGATCGGTCCCTCTTGCGTCTCGTCTGTTTGTGTGTTCATGACGTACTACTAAAAGTCGTGGCGTAGAAGGTTGCTGACTGGCGGAATAACTCGATTCGTCTCAGCGCTGAGAGGGGTAGGACGCGGTGCATCCATCTCAATGTCGCTTTTATGGAGCTCTCTCCCGTGGGCGCAGACGAGCCCTCACAACCGTGACGTGCATATTCAGGGTGTCAGGGTAGTGTGTGGCACGCGTAGACGGGTTATTTCACTTTGTCGGTCGTTGAGGTTGATCCTGCCTCCGGTCTTTCTGATATTACCTTTCCGTTGGAGCCGGTCGGGTGAATTAGGGGACACTGCGGTGGATTCTGCATATGTCTGTCGTCATTATAAGCTAACTCTCACGCAAGTTGCCGTCTCGGGTCTACTCCACCGCACACAATGGGCCATCTTTCTTCACGACGACTGAGTCGTCGTGTGTGTGTCGGACAATCTCCACTGATGCATGCTAGAGAAAGGGGTCATAAAGTCGATAAGGCAGTGCAGTTAATCATGACACCTTCCTACTGTGCAGGCTAACAACTGAGGGCACGGGAAAGCAGTTCCGGGGTTCATCTGGTAACATGGTGTCTGCGGTTGTCTTGCTGGATTTCAGCTCGCTTGTCGGGACATTTCAAAAAAGTCGACTTTCGGCCAATCCGTAGTTGCTGTGATGTTCCATGCCCCTACTGCGTCTTGAATCTCAGCACGTTTAGTGAGGCGTCCGTTCTGGGAATGCGCGACCAAATCTGTTAGTCGCCACTAGCTCCCATTGCGTCCACAAGTGGCGAATAGGTGTCGCCTCTCTGGTTTTTAGCATAATTTAGATGAGAGTTAGTGAAGTTCAGAAACTTACGGGAATTGGCATGGCTAAGTTGAAGGGCAGAATATCGACGTAAATTGGTTGACCTTCCTTATCTTGATTGATAGACTGACTCTACATCCTTTTCATGTTTCTACACTAATGTGTCTCACCTAAACAAACAGCTGTCCTCCCCTTGCTTTAGATTAGTCTTTTTGATTAAATCGCTAAATTCGTCTAAGCAGAGTCCACTTGCGAAAATGAGAGTCTGACCATCGTTGCCGACGATGTCCATCGTGTTCCGCCCCTCAGCAGGATCGGCGCTGGGACGGTGACTTACGGGTAAATTACCTTATGGTTACAATAAGCTTGCGCTGCATCTACCGCACCCTCCTCTCGCAAACCTGGCGAGAAGGCGGAGGTGACTGGCGCGACGTAAACCCGCATCTAGGCGTGCCACAACACCATCAATTCTGCACAAAATCGGTTAGGATTCCATACAACAAGAAAGGACGACGGCTCGGACCTCGGCTGAGTAGGAGTACCTCAGACGCCACATTTAGGAACCGATGCAGTCTGAATTTCGCTTCACCAGTCAGCCATTTCACACAGACACACACTGCGCTGACAGCACCGTCCTAGTTAAACCGTCAGTTGTCACATGTTTTGATTATATCAAACACGTCAAATTGCTTATAGTACGGAAAATTCCCTGACAGTCGGCCTGACTCTCCTTTCTCTTTCGCGTGCAACAGTTAACTGTCCGAGCCGGTCAACCAACTCTTTATGAGATTTGGTGAGATGGTTGACAGAGCTAACAGTGATCACTCTACGCGTGCCACACACATGACCTGCCCCTACCGCTGGCTTGTGCTGATGCGTGCACAGCTCATTCGTTTATTATTCTAGTTCTATGGCGGATGATATCTTTCTTAAACCTGATTTGTGAATGATAAGTGTCTCGAGAGAGGTTAACTCATGGTCTCGCGTTTTGCTTTGCATGAGCTTCCTCAATATTATATTCCACAGTGATTCACCGTAAGAACCTTTCTCAAGTATAACTGCGTAATTGAAACCCAATCGTTAAATTTTTGCCACTACTCACTGCAACCTGCACAAGGCATTAGTGTACCCGGGCAAGAAACTGCGGAAAAATCCTGATTTAAGTGCCGTTTTGATGGGAGCCGTTGTTGTTGAATGTGCAAATTAATATAGCCATCGGCGTCTGTTTGACGACTCGAGCGGCAAAACACTGAAAGGAATTCGATGGGTCGACTTTTAAACTACACCCCGTTGCGAAACGTTTCTGCTTGCGCAAATGCGCACTGGATGCTTGGTGCCTAATGGATTTGCAGGTTGTTAGAAGTTCTATCTACACTAGAAATGTACCAGCTCGTGAAGCTTCGACCGAAATTTTGAAATGCTTATTTAATTTGAAAAATATTACTTAAGTCGGGTTTTCGGATCAGTTATTTTGTCGCATTTCCGGAGAAACCCGAACTATGTAAACAGTTAGACCACGTAGTCAACCTCAGCTGGCCTGAGCCTTTTTGATTTCCGAAATCCGCCGGCGTGTTTACTTCTCCATTTTTATTCCTATGTTGCGTTTTGAAGTTGCCACTTTATTGATTAGTCTACGTGCAGTATACGATGACCTTGCTGTTCTACATTGATTTTCTCTGTCGAAGTTCAAACCTCTGTATCTTACTCACTTGTTATCTGTGTTATGCAACGACAGGTTGCAGCTGATAAGCCGTCGCAGAAGTTAATGGTATCAATAAATTCTGCTGTCCATGCCTGCTTTAAATTCATTGCGGGGAAATATTGCTTCAACATAACCGGATGCTTCGTGTCTAATGGATTTACAGATTGAAACAAGTTCTATCTACACCAGAAATGTGCCATCTCGTGAAGCTTCGACCGAAATTTTGAAATGCTATCAATTATTTTGTCGCATTGTGTTAAGATGTTCCTGTCACGTGAGCGTCCCGCCTATCCCCAGAGCTCCTTATCGAAACTATGTTCCGCAAGTAACTACTACTTAGAAGGCGTGGATTTTCCCGTTGATTTTTGTTGCCCTTATAAATTCAAATATACATATACAATTATGCGGAAAAATATTCCTTCCTTTGCCCATTTGGTAGAAAATTACGTCTTCTTATAATTTTGTACTTGAAAAAGTGCATCTTCCTGTTTGAAAGAAGTTTCTACCTAGGAGATTTTTCAAGACTGAAATGTCCAATCACCAGCATCGCATTTATTAATGCCGATTATAAAGTGGATGGCGTGGTTCACATCCGTCACAAGATTTTATTAGCCCTATTTGTCACCTTTATAATATATGACTTTCCTTGCACGAAAAGCATACATGTCGCTGTTCAGAAATCGCAAATACAAGTGTAACGGTCTTTTAGGTTCAAAATCATTCCGAAGTTTAGAAGGTTTTTTAAATTCGAACGACACCCTTTCTTTAAGCATAAAGTCTGGAGCGGAGGTAATTTTCTATCAAGTGATAAAATAAAGAACATCTCTCCATATGTTTTTTATAAAGTATATTTGAATTTATAAGGATATCAGAATTCAGTGGGAATAATCCATGCTGCCCATATAGGCATTACTTACGGAGCATAGTTTACGTAAGTAGTTAATAGGGAGCTCTTACAAAAGCCGGCATCCTGATGTGACTGGAATATCTTAAAATAATGCGACGAAACATTTAATCTGAAAACTATACTTTGGTATCAAAAACATATTTCGAAATTCCAGTCGACACTGCATGAGATAGTTTATCTATTGTATATATGCTGTTCTGATAGCTCTGTATTAAAATTTTGCGGAACAGCATTCTGTCCATTTGCGGCAATTATTATGCTCATAATTGTAAACTTAACTTGTTATCGTTCGTTCAGAGGAAGGACTTCACCCGCACTAGGTGAATCAAGTTGATGAATCTCTACAGCGACCCCTCCAGGAGATGCGTCAGACCAACAAGGAGACCCGATTAGTGTACAACGTCAACTTGTTTGCGCAGGTCTGCCTACCTCTTAATAAGTGCACGCCCAGGCGCATGTCCATGCCGCGCCTGTCATTTGTGCTAGACGACTGACTGACTCGGTTAATGGACATCACGAGCACCAACCTCCGTTGCCCCTCAGAGTGGACGCATCATCGGTGACTTGCACGTGAATTAGTTTCTGATGGGGCAGGCGTTCAGGATATTATTTCAGGCGGCCTCCGTGCCGATAGCTGGTCTCTATTTGCCACGCTGGCAATGTATCGAGGAAAGGATCCAAAGTACCTCATCGGAGCAACTAATGTTAGATTTTACGGAGAAGAAAGTGAGTACTTGGCCAAATTTGCTGATGTTCGACAGGCCGGCTTTCTCACTCCAATCTCTTCTGTCAATGCAAGGGATTCGGTACTGTTAACAGTGCTCCACGCCTGCTAGGAAGTTCAGGCGAGCCCCTTTCATCCCCAACGGTGATTACGCCGCCGACGAAGCTTTGCCGTTAAAGGCCTCTTCTTGAAGCGCAGTTGCCCTTTGATATCTGTTGTCGCTACCAAAATAGAGACAAAGTACAACTCTGGAAAAGCCATAGAGCTGTTTGCCGCCTGCCCAACACATGAAAGTATCCCAACGTGTCTGCTTAACTTTCGAGCGAATATTACCTGTCGTGTGAACTTGAAGAGCTTCTGGTAAATGTGACCTGTATGCGTTGTTTGCCCGAGGAAGGCTGAGGCCTCTTGCTGTTAGTTCCTGCCGAGGATACTATGATTTCAGATCAGGGAACAAGTACCAAACGCAAAACCCCGCCACTGGGCCAAGCGGTGCAATTTCACGTCGATGTTGTCTGCAACGGTTGTCGGTCTTTACCTCCCAAGCGTAGGATGGGAGAATGTGTGAAGAATACACTTAAATTCGCCGCGGGGAAAGCTCAAGTGGTCGCTGTCTTTAGACGTAGTCTTCATACTTGCTTCCCCTGGAAGATAGTCTTATAAACAAGCATTTCTTTTCTACAGCTGCCGTGGTAGGCTTTGCAGTGCTCTCCCCAATATTCCGGATGGTAACTACCTCTGGGTATCCGTTTTCACGGAGAATGTTTTGCAGCTACTGCAATTATGCGTCAACAGTCTCTGGAGAGCAGATACGCCGTACTCGAGCTGCCAATCCCTCGGCCAAACTGTGAAAATTAATGTGGTGTCCTTTCCAGGTTTTCTTTCGGAATACCCTTTGCTGGATAGATCTATCCAGTCGTCTATGCAGAAAGACATCGCAGAAGACGATTTCGTTGTCTGCCTCGAAATTTGCTGAGACCTTTAATGAGGGGTGCTCACCGTTACATTGTTGGACCAGGGCGTCAATGTCGGTGGTAAGATCTCTCAGGCAGAAAATATTGTCCATGCACCGTTCGTAGAAGTCGAAACCATTCGTAGTATCTTCTAACCTCGTCTGCTCAACTTTTCCCACGAAAAAATTTGCATGGAACGGACCAAGCGATGAGCTCATCGCCACGCCGTCTATTTGCCCGTAGTAGTTGGCTTTTGCAGATAAACTGGATAGTTTCGTTAGCGTTTTCACAGGCATGCCTATCGGGTAATTCGTATCATGTATAAATTCAGAAAGGTAGGTTATTGTTCATGCTAGGGGTACATCAGTAAACAATGATGATGCATCTAGCAAAAGCATCCTCCGCTCCACAATCTTTATATTCTAGACGGCCTCTTAAAACTCGAAGGAGTCCTTTCAACAGGCGTTCGCCAACGTTTCTTTCCAGGTGTAACATGGGAATAGTCGCAGCAATCAAGTAATTATTGCACCACGTGTAACTACCTGCGATGAATGCCGGGCTTCCAACCTTGATAGACACACCGTGGCATAGACGTTGCCTCCTATGAGTACTGCGACACCTATGCGAAAACTGTCCCCATCTGATCCTGTATCTGGTGGTTGAATCGAATGCAAATCGGAACCTTCAGGCGAATAAAGCTCTTATTCTTGCAACCTTGTCGTCTATTTCCCGAATTAGGTAACATTCAACCTGTGTCTGGCGGTTCGTAGTATTTGCGGAGGAGACGCCAAGGAGACATTATGAAGGGGCCATTTGCGAGAGAGAGAGACTGTTTACTACCGCCATGTCTTTTACCGCGGCATGATGGGCTCAGGTACGCCAGACTTATTATAATGAAGAATGCGCTGATTGGATATGGAAATAAGCATATAATGACACAGAGGCCGCCCCCTTTACACACTGCAACACCTAGGCCAAAAATTGCTCTCCTCTGATGGTGAAAACGAGTATGAATCTGAACCGTAAGGCGAATAAAGCTCTTGTTCCTCTGACAGTGTGACCTGCTTCGCGAAATAGATCATATTACCTCATTTTGACCCGACGCTGAAAAACTCGGTGACTTTGGTGGGATTCGAACCCACGACTGTCTAGACATCACGCCACGCGCGCGCGACCAAGGTCGTGTACTCCCTTTTACGCGACCTTCGTGCTGATTAGCCACCCTTCAGCCTATGACGTTCTCCCCCCCCGTCACATACCCAACCGTGTCTACATGACTTCCCGCTTGTACTGTCTCCCGTTCTCAGTACTCGTTCTGTCTACAACCCGCCTTGTGTTTTGCATACATATTATCGACGGCGCAGCTTAATAAGCATGGCTTTTTGCAATGATTTACCGTACTAACAACACAGGTATTAGCTAAAAGCCCAGACACGCGTGTTTCGCCGATCTTATGCCGCTGCCTGACGCAGCTGCGAGGGGTTCGGCTCGTCAGTGGGTCCCCCAGTTTTCCTCGTGTGTGTTCTGGTATATTAACTCAAGTTTCAACCTGCCTTGTTTTATTTCCCAGGAAAATAATGCGCGAATTCGGAGTAACTCCAAGTAACTTGGAGTTACTTCAAGTTCACGCATTAGTTTCCTCGGAAATTAAACAAGGCAAGCATAGTTTCATTGCTGCCTACACCTTACCTTTCGGGTTTAAAAGCTCTCCGAAATCCTCAAATGACCCGTGGTTGCAATGGAGAAAGACATTTGAGGGTTACATTAAACTACTTCCGATTTTGTCACCAATGATTGCTCTAGAAGTTCCCTTTAAGTTGAATCTTCTCCGGAAAAATTTTGCAGACTTGGGACAGCGGTATTTCGGCGCCCTTAATTTACGAGAGACTACTGATCTCCAAACAGAATTTACGAAGCTCGAGTCAGCGTGGGGAGGAAAAGACAACGTCTCCCTGAGTCGCTATCGGTTTTGTCAGACGTGTCAGGAATCCAGTCAATTTTATTACGAATTTGACCCTCACCGTCCAGGCCTGTGGGCATAAAGAAATCAAGGCAGGCATCGTCAAACAAGCAATGCTCGCTCAGAAGTTGACCGTTGGTTAATGCGCTGTACAAGTTCAGAAGAATCTCTTATCAGAGAAGAGGGATTTGTCATGGGAGAAGGCCTGTAATGTTGTCAGTCCTCAAGGGCGCGTACGGCGAAACCTTCAGCAGCTGAATCAGTTAAACGCTTGAGGGGTATCATCCTTGGAACCCGTAGTGGCTGTCTCCCTGGTCAACACTGCCGCGTCTTCACGTAGACAGCAACCATCAGCTCCCCCAAAACAACTGCTATCCTGCCACCTTTGTGGTCAGACTGTATACACTAGAAGACAGTGTGCCGATTTTTAGAAAAAATTAGCCACATCGAACAAGTTTGTTTCTCCAAAAGACGGACGAACGCTAACCTGCACGCCATCTATTCTAATCCAGGTGGGGATGGCGATGCGATACCCTAACTATTTCCAGCCAACGCGCCGCCCCAATCGCCCTACACCATCACATTTCCGGTTTATCGCCATCCTGTGAAGTTTGAAATTGACACTGGATCAGCTGTTACTGTCATCAATGAGGCCTCTCTTCGGAAATAACCCCACCTCCTTCCGCATAGCTCAAATTTACGTATTTACACTGGACAGAACATAGAGGTTCAAGGGGCCTTTGCGGTCGAAGTTGAGCGTGATGGAGAACTTCATTACTGCCGGTTCATGTTGTAAGAGGAAGCCAGCATCTAAATCTCCTCGGACTTGAGTGGATTAAATGTGTGCCTTCTGTGCTACCCAATGTACATCGGATTTGTGTAAACCCGGCCTTAGATTCCAATTTGGTAAATCATAAACAGGTGTTTCGTGACGACTCTTCTACCCACCACTGCGGTTTGCCTGTTGAATTCCAAGTTCAATCAGGCTTCCGTCCCCGGTTCTTCAAAGCTCGCTCAGTTCCCTAGGCAGTCCCACCTAAGGTCGAGGAATAACTGGATCGCTTACAGAAAGCGGAAATTATCGAATGGGCATCCTCAATAGTCCCAGTTATTAAATCCGATGGGTCTGTGGCCCTGACTGTCTAAGCATCACGCCATACTCGCGCGACCAAGGTCATGTACCCCCGTGCAGACGACCTTCTTGCCGATTATCCACCCTTCAGCCTATGACACTCCCCCCCGCTTGTGCTGTCTCCTCCTGTCTACAACTAGCCTTCTGTTTTGCATACATCAAAGCCAGCGCCCTAGCCACCTGAACTACGAGGCCTCACCGGGAGCTGTGGTCTGTCAGTCTTTAATGTTAGAAGGGGGACCTTGGAGCAAGCGCATGTTTGTCTATCAAGTGCTCTGTCCTTGGCTGGGGCGGGTGGATTGTTTGTGATGGCTTGACACCCGTCTATGCTGGTAACGACCATTAGTATCTGTTGTCTTCTCCACTGACACAAGTACCAATCGCCACATGTTCACTCACCCCACTCAGACGGAATTATCGATCCGTGAGTGCCTCGCGGCAAAACCTGTGTGACTCTTAAAGGCTCTCGTCAGCTTGGCCCGGATGAGGTCTGGGGCATCATAGTGAAACACGAGCGTCCGTAAAGTGTGATGTGTGCGGTCAGACAGCTTCACGACAAGACGGAATAATCTTGGAATTATTCGCTATGCCAATTGGAGGAGGCAGGGTGGCCTTCTTGCCCTATCGACGGTTACCCGGAATAAGCGTCAAGTCTAACGAAATGGATCTAAAAGGCATTCGACATGTATCATCCGTCATCCAGCTAGGAGTATACGGCACCCTCAGTCGTCCTTCATGACTTTCGACTCGCTGCCGTTGAAGCCACCTCGGAAGTTCCAACTCTAGCAAACATGCGGATCGACGACAGATTCGCGACCCAACTACCCAGAGCTCAGGCTCAGACCGCAAACTGCCACCAATTAACCACATCGACCCGTCCATCATTGTGGTTTTTTACTATTTCAGTGTGAACTCCAGTGTAGGGAGTTTTCGGTGTAGCCGCCGGGCAAAACCTGTGACCGCGCACACTGTGACCAGGTGTCAGTCTCCTTGCTCTGTCGCTGGTGGTCTCGACTTTAGCCTGGAACCTGCCCTACCATCGTACAACCAAAAAACTTTACTCACCACCGAAGGCCCTGATTTGGTAGATTTAATTTTCATCGGTTGGGGGGGGGGCAGGAGGACCAAACAATGAAGCAACGGTTTTGTGTGCGTTCCGGCCATTCTAAGCTGCGCAGTCGAATAGAAACGTCAGACGAACACCAAATTTATGCCCCAGTGAGCTCTGCTACCCCTTTGAGGATTTATACATGTATATAAATATTTTTGGCAACTTTCTACGCCTGGCTTGTTTAATGTTCGCGGTATGCGGGGCTTTTCACCTTTTGGGTCAGAAATGCTTTTTTTCTACTGCAATTTACTTTTCCGAAGGCCGCCGGGGCAGTTGAAAGACCTGATTATGGGTTAGCAAATTGCGTGTTGCTAAACAAACGCCGCCCAGTTGATTGTCCGTGCAACCAAATGGACACAGCGTAACTCATTTGACAGCGTGAGAGCGTAGACAAAAACAGTTAAAGTGAGTTCCAAATGTGGCGCCACATCAGCACGTGGACTGTAGAACTTCTATAAAAGCAGGAGCGCTATTTTCTGCCTTTTCCCACCTGATATCCAGCTGTTATTTTGATGACAATTAGAGACATTTATTTTTGATCTTGAGTTCTCCGTTGCTCTCTTCTAGTCGACCAGTACACTCGGAATCTAGTCATCCGAGGTTACGAGAATCCCACCTACCGACTGACGGATGAATAACCCTCTCGGAGCTGCCGCGGAAACCAGCACAGCAGTCACCGTGGATCCATTGTTTCCGATTGGATGCCAGTCATAAGCGCTTTTCTCATCTATCCCCCCTCTCTGTGTCGCATGTTGGCTGTGATAGTTATTACTACCCTGCATCCTTTCCACCCTTGCTTATGTTTTGAGTGCTCGGGGACCCCCACCTCGCAATTATGCATATGTATGTTTATCTCTTAGCCCACATTCCGTGTGTGTAGTGTTCATGCCACACCTCGTCCTCGGGTCGTGTACCATGTTATACTCCGAATTTTCCTCATTCCCATGTCATTTTATTGTTCAGGTTCTGGCCTGTTTAAAGATTAAAATTATCGCTTTAGTTGACTTTGTTTGTGCTGGGCGTTTTTTGAGCAGGACTCATTGGTGGGACTGACTATGTGGCGCCCTAAACAGGACATGAGAACAGGAACCGCAGTGAATTTAGGGCTAGGTTTAAAGTCAGGATTAGAGTTAGGTTAAGAGCTAAATTTATGGCCACATTTAAAGTCAACGGTAAGGTAAGCCAGGATCACGTTTAGGGTTAAGGTAGGGGGCTAGTGCTACCTACAGAGTTAAGGGTTAGGCTCGAGATTAGGGCAATGGCTTAGTTTTATCTTAGGGTTAGGGTTGGGGCACGGGAATATTTTGCTCCTTCCGGAATTATACGTACGTCCCCTTTTAGTACTTGGGTGGTTGCTTCCCTACTCCCGTGTTCTGTTTAGGGGGGCCACATAAACCAATCCCGCCGAAAGGTGTAATTAATGGCTTGTTGACACAATGCCATGTGTTGCACGTTTACTGGTTCACTCTCCCATACTCTTCCGACGGTCGCTGGGGCTCTGAGAAAGTAGTGTGTTTCGAATATTCTGAAGGAATTGACCCACGATTTTAAATTTTAAAAAAATTATATCGCTTCTAGTAAAACGTGTCCACTTTTTATTTTTCAGTTAATATCTTAACATCCATAACTCATCAACTCCACGAATTACACACGCGAATTCTAACTAAGGATATTTATCTCTCGCGTGCGATGCATCAAGTAGCATCTATTTCAGAAGAAATATAACCCATCTAGACCTGATAGGGGGTCGTTTCGAACTATGAACTTCATCAAAATTCTGACCTTACTTGGGCAAGCAGTTCAAGGCGTTCTGCTTCCTAGTGCATGATTTCCAACACAGCACTGACTTAAATGATAGCGGCATTAGAGTTGCTGCAAGGATGCATTTGCTGGAATGCTGGAGTTGGTAGCGTTTTATCGCAGTTTGTGACTACTTTTACGCTACCATTCATTTTCGGTTATGCTGCAATTTGCCTCAAATAAATTCAAGATGTTCGCAACTTTATACTGACTATAAGTATGCACATTTTGCAGGGTTAACTTGCATGGCATCCTAGAGAGGACATGAGCACAGCAACCGCCTGCAATACGGGTGGATATGACTCGACTTCCAGTGAATTTAAGGCTAGATCAGGATCAAGTTAAACATTAAGATCGGGTCAGCGTTTGGGTTTAGGGTAGGCTTGGGGTTATTGTTGGGGTTAGGATACGGAAATGTTTTGGCCTTTCTGGGATTATGTGCCGGTCCACCTTTATTACTATGGCGATGCGTAGCTATGCCTGTGCCCTATTTATGGGGCCATATGAGCCAGTGTAGCGGCCGAGGACGTCAAGGGTAGCACACACCGGAGTAAGGGAACGCCGAGAAGAGATCCTGACGGAGGTAGACCTGAACAGAACTGTTAACATCTCTCGAAAGTCGTTCACACGCAGAAGAAGAGAGTACGTCGAGTATGGATATAGTGTAATGGAGCAACTGATACGAAGAATGTATATAACAAATGTTAATGTACACGAGCAATGAGGAACAGCAAATAGGTGACCTGTCTGGATGGATAGACGACCCTGCAATACTAGCTAAACAGCCGGTGGGAATGCAGCGCTGTGGGCAACTGCAGGGAAGGACCGGGGGAAGCCGACGTTGAGTGAAAGAGTGAGAGAGAATCGAGAGCGACGGTTCGTTGCGGGAGGGCGGGTCGGCGGTAGCGAGAGGAAGGGACACCGGCCGTCTTCGCCAGCAAGCAGTTATGCCATCTCCATCCCAGGTCCGCGCGCCAAAAGTGTCACATCATTCAAACAACTCTGTCCAAGTCCAGGGGCGTTACACCAGTCCCACCGACTTGTCCGTCATGCAAGACCACCCACCCTGCTGTGAGTTGCCACATGGAAGAGAGTACCTCTGGCATGTCAATGCGGCTACCATGGGAACACCTGAAAATCACTGCTTAACAAGGCGCGGGACTAAGTGAGGTGAAGACACTTTCTACCCGGCCTCTCGACTGCACCCTGTTGTCGCTCAAAAGTAATTTGATGCGGTCTTCACAATCAACACTGCAGTTAACCATGGACGCGGGCGAGAACGTACGATTAATTCGGTTGGAAGGATTGGTAGGACTGCCTTATGTGGCCCCCTAAACAGGACATAATAACGGGAACCGCCTGCAATACGGATGGCTTTCAGCCAACTCTCAGTGTTTGCAGGCTTAGGTTCAAGGTTGGGATTAGGGCTAGGTTTGAAGCTGGGTTTTCCAGTTTACAAGGACGCAAGTCAGGACCAAGTTGAGAGCCAAATTAGGGAATAGTGCTAACTGCAGAGTTAAGGTTTACGGTCAAGGTTAGAGCAATGGATTGGTTTTGTATCAGGATTGTTTGTGGTGTTAGAAAAGGGGACTATTTGACCTTTCCGGAATTATGCGCTGGTCTACCTTTAGTAATTGGGCAGAGCGGGTCTCTCCCTTTGTCCTGTTTAGGGGGCCGTATAAGCCAGTCCCACCAACGGACTATCTGCCGTTGACATGATGGTGCAGAGGCAGGAGAATGTAGAGGGGTGAGAACTGCTGTGGTAAGACCTGAGTTACAGCATGCTCCAGCTGTCTACGCAGTTCGGGTTTGGTCTGCCAAATGCAAATTGCCTCTGAGTACCGGAACGCCGATCCCCACATATTACAGGTGGCCTCGCTCATAACTTCTGAGTATGTTCGATGCCATGGGGTAATTGCTGCCCTTATTCCAGTTCGCGATCAATATTCCTCTATGAACAAGAGTTCTGGAAGTTTACTTGTGACGAAAAGAATGTCTGGTATCCTGAAGGTGCTAGTTTATAGTGGGACCAGGGAGTTTCCGATATTAGAAGCCGCTGAGGTATGTGGTCCGCCGACATGTAAGCGTTGATCCGGGATGCTTCCATCCACAAACCATAGGGCTCTGTGGACATTCAGAACGCAATTAGTCAGTATGCATCTCTTACGGCTAGGAAGTGTGGTGCGCGCCGCACAGTAGCACCTGTGGCATCTTCCGCTTAAGTATTAAAGTCTTCTCAAAATTGCATTCTTTGCTTGTTGCAAAAGATTGCTGTGCATTTGAACGAGACATCCTGCATAAAGGCTTTTGTGAAGGTCGTCCCAGGGACTTCCATCCCTACGTCGAAAGATTCCCAGGGAAGATGTCGTGTAGCCATTTAGAGAAATTCCAGTTTCGCGTAATCAACTGCCTTCCTTTCTTGGCGTCTGGTACGGTCCCCTCGTTCCGTCTGTAGGCGAGCATACCGAACAGTGGTTTGGTTTCCTCTTTACTGGGAATCCTACTTACTTTGCAGGCTATTCCTGCTTGCAAGTAGGACGGTAACATCTCTGGCTTCTGTGGTAATTCTCTGTCGATGGAACCAAAGAGGCGCGTTCTAGGAAGCATTTCAGAAGAAGATGTGATCACGGACACAAGAGGCTTATTGGCCTGTCGTTTAAGTTTCCCACTGAAATTCATCATGGTAGGGACGACTGCAATATTTCTTGGATTCAGCTGCCATGCTACCGCACTTATACTAGAAATGGCAGCACTAGCGTTCACAGATGGGGAGGGGGCTCGTAACTGAACTGACGAACGCTTCTTAATCCGCAGTAGATACGCTAATAGCCGTGATTCCATTGTTTTTGATTCTTGGTGTGATTATCACCCGGCCATTTGACTCGTTGCCATAGGAAGTTCTGATGGCCAGCATCCTCCACGCGCGTCCAACTGCTTTGCCTAGGCGGTCACAGCATATAATATGGTGAGAGAAGGGTGCTACGCTTGTTACTCGACTGTGGGCCAAAGAACGATGACTGAAACTGATCGTGGATCGCGCGGATTTCACCTCTTGCGAGAATACACTGACGCGTTCTCTAGCTGTCCGTAGATTGTTCCGAGATTGCGTCTGGAGACAGAACTCCAGGAACTGGGGCAAGTTAGAATCGTCGTCTCATTCTTGTTGCTTTCCCGGAGTAATTCACTGATCTCGGCTTTTACTGCCTAGAGGATATCTGTGATGAGGGTTTCGAATGAGAATCGGAAACGCCATCATATTTTCTTATGTCAGTGAATCTTAAATTTGGCATCTGCGCCGCATCTTACTTTCAATTACATCCGGCGCTCTGGGCGTGAGCTGACTGCACATTCCCGGTCCTTCCTATAATCTCTCTGTAGAATTGTCCGCTCACGAGAAACTGCACGTTCTTAGTCCGCGAAACTAGCAGAGCGCACAATATTTCAAATTAAAGACGCTTAATCCCGGTCTGCTGCTACTGTATATATAGCGAATTTTAGTCTGGTGCGGCCACTATATTTTCTGGGAATTCTAGACTACTTGAATTCTTCTAATCTGGGCTTCTTTACCCTGTTATCTGTGACGTTATCGGCAGGCCAATGAGAATTCCTGTAAATATTTCCGTCTCAGCAAATTCCACCTATCTTACCGCGCACCTTTTTCTTTAAAATATGCGTGACGTCCAGTCAGGGTATACAACATGTCGCACTGACTTCCCAGTAAAACCTTTTCCGCACTTTTATTGCACTATCGCGGAAGGTCGTCTTGATGAGTAGTCTCCGTTTAATAACACGTCAGATGTTGAAGGTGTTCACGCATTCACTGAGCGCTCATCACTTACTGCCAAACATGGACGCAGTCCGCCATATTGCTTTGCCGAATGGGGAAATTTTTTAGCTAACGATCCAAACAAGAGCGTTCAGTTGCAGGGGCAGAATAGACGATCCGGGACGACCAAATATTCTTGATTTAGTGAATAGATGTTCTGTTGTAAGCAGTTTTAGATTAACAGTTATAATTAACGTCCGACACGGTATCAAGTTGCACAATACCTATATAGACTAAGAAATGCATGCAGGAAACTGCCATTACATCAGCTTTTTGTGAAAATCGAAAGGGACTTTCCCTGCTAGCACCAGCCCCGTCTGGCCCCATCTAGCCCCCGGGGCCAGACGGGGCTGGGTCCCATCTGGGCGGGGCTAAGGACGGGGCTACGACGAGCTGTGGACGCGATAGCCCCGTCTGGCCCCGTCCTCGAAAAAAACGCGCAGGGGGACGTCATGCTCTCCTTGATAGTAACCCCCCATTTACGTTAATAGTATTTTCCCTTTCCTAATTCTCCGTACAGTAGATTATACTATTCAACTTTTGATCGCTGTACACCCATAACCCTTATGTGAACAATATGTTACCAACCTTCATTTACAATAGTGAATGCAAGCTAAAAAGCTTATATTTAACGATAAGAGAGCGAAATCTGTCTAAAATAATGCAGAATGACGTCATTAGAAAGGATGGAAATTCACCAAAATTTGGACGGGGCCTGGCCCCGTCAAGCCCCGCATGGCCCCCGGGACCATGTGTTGGCACGGTATCTTCCTGGATTTGTTTGCACAAATCCATCCGGTTTGTCGCCTAAGAGATTAAAAAGTGATGGATTTTACCACGAAGACGATTTAACTGTTGAATTTATGAAAATGCCGCCAGAAATAAAAATAGTCGGAAAGTGGTAGTCTCACTGTTCTAAGGCCGCCTGAATTGTGGAGTCATCGCATATACCCAAGGAGTATGATATACACCTTGATTCAAAATTTGAAACATGGTTGTATAATACTAATAATTACCGCCACGTAGTGAATAAGGGAATACAATCGCTGACACAAGAGATTTTATTCGCCCAACGTCTCGCTTTTATACTCAAATCTGGCGTCCCAGACATAATCAGATGAGGGTAATAAGACCGGCAGATGTTTTAGTATTTTAAAGATTCACTTGCTATGCCACTCCCTCACGTGGAACGATAATTGCTTAGTGGCCGGCGCCAATGTCGGTGAGGCAACTCGTCCGAAAATCCACTCGAATGGCGGGACTTCTGGAATTACTGGCTAGACTTGTGGCGATTAGATAATAAAGCTTCTGGTCCAGCGACCTTTTCTCTGTCTTTATAACTCCAACCCCTTCCTTTAAATCGAACCCAAGGTTCCTCAGTGTACGACTGAGTATTCTACTCCCCTTTAACAAGAAACGTCAGTTCTGGCTCCTTTTGCGAAACGTTAGCTCCCCAGACCACCTGACTTACGCTTTCATATAATCCCCTAATGTAGTCATCGGACCACCTACGCAGGTCATACCAGCAATAGATCCAGCCGTCTTAAAAATCAAAATTAAATTTCCCTCCCTCAGAGGAGATATTATTGTGCCCCTCAATCTGTCCAAGCATCACGACGGTCGGCTCACAGCACCCGCTGTTTCTCTCTCGGTACTATATCAATGGCGGTATTGGTCAAAGCTTCCTCTAGGTGAATAACGCTTCATCCTGAGTGATACTGGCAACTGTAGTTTTTGAAAGCTCCAGCGCATGCCTGTATTGCCTCTTTAACCGGAAATCACTCAAGTCAAACAAAAATAGGAAGAATCAATTCGCCTTTTGTCCAGTCACACAGTCGCAATTACCAATGCCCCACTTGAACGCACAAAGCCTCGGCAAATGGAACATATGGCAACCTGACAGCACTTGCCTTTGCTTCATAAACTAAGTTAAGCAGCTATCCCCAATCGTTAGCATATGCCAAGTCCTCGACAGTGACTTTTATTTTTTTCTACGACTCGAGGTTTGACCCGGTGATTGTAGCGTTCTGCTTCTCCAACTGCTTAGACTGACACATTAAGAAGCATATGGTGGTTGGGCAATCATTATTTGACCGTGGTTATCATTCGATATTTTATTAAACTATTTTTATTAATCCTTATCTGAGTTTAAAACTGCCACTCGGCACACACACAATCTCCCTCCTTCACTTCAAGCCAGATCAATCTAAGCGAAAATGTCAAACTTTAGCCCAAAAATCTGACGGCCACAGGATTGTGTTACAGGTTGGGGAAGTTACTCGGTAAATCGCGACTGCTTCGCGCGAGATCGACCGTGAAATGCCAAATCTGTCATTCAAATTCGACAAATACCGAGGCTTTACCACCCCTGGGAAATGTCCGCAGAGCAGATCCGTCATATCGGCTCAGAAGTAAAAAGAGACGAAGGGAGTGAGGGATGTTTTATCAAGTTTCCGAAAACGTCCGCAAACAAAACGACCACTTTAGACACTAGCAATGGTTCACGATCAATTTCCGCATGTTCCCGGTTGTTGGGCAAGGAACGCAATTGGCCCATGTATTGATTCCAAATGCGGACTACTTCACCAGGCTGAACTTTGAAGTTCAGAGCTAATCTGGTGTCACTTCATTTGCCCATAGATTTTTCAAATTATTTTTTTAAAACCCTTTTAGTTGATTTGATTCTGGGGTTACACATAGGTCGGAGGTAACCGAAAGGCGTCAGAAAATTGGGCCGAAAGATCCATTGCAACGGCAAGACACATCTAGATTCCTTTACCTGGTCTGGTACAGTTGTGGGCAAGGCAACTATGTCGGAGAAACCGGAGGACTGCCGAGGACGCGAATGGCCGAACACGCAATGACGTGAGGAGGAAAAACGCCAGCTCTCAAATCGTAATTCAATCGATGGGACCCAAACATATGTAGTAGCCGCTCCGGCCCACCTTTTCTCCGGCTCCGTTTTGTCGGTCGATGGTCGCGACAAGCACTGACAGGCCGCTGACACACGACTACCCACACCGGCTAGAATTGGGGCCCTTCCTGTCAAGCTGCAGTGACCCCCGGCTGCCCTCACAAACTAGTATCACCTAACGCGCGTCGAACGCTTTGGCTTGATTCCCGTGAGGCCTTGTGAGTATGCGCCCTCCATTCCCCCCCTAATTTGTCCAATCGCACAACCACCACTCAGACAGTCATCCCCTCCTGCTGACCCAGACACTCACGCCCGCGTAAACAACACACCGCGACTGACGCTCTCCGTGAACGGACGATTATCTCTGTTTCAAGCAAACAGCCAACTTACGGCAACCTGCCCTGTGTACAGAATAAACTAATTCTCACAGCTCCCTGACTTTTGTAATTGGAGGAAACAAACTTATTGTGAGTGGTTTAAGTTGATTTCACATCCCTGACCGCCACGCATACATCCAAGTTTGACGAAACATAAATTTTCGCTAGAGGCGACAACCGCGTGAGTCGCAAGCGGCTCGAAACGGTCTTCAATCAATCAGCTAGCGCAACGAAATCCCCGTTCCACATCCGTCGCCGAGAGTTTGCCCAGGTAAAGCAGTTTGCCGCGAGGAGAGCGTACAAAAGACCACTGTCTCTGTTGTCAATATCTGCAAGCCGAATTGCCCAAGAGTCCACACGGTGCCCAAAATCCAGCCGTCACCAACTCGACTGCGTGTGATGAGCGGGGGTGTCGATACCCTTGACTGACACACAACCGCATAGCAACCACATGGGAACGGCATACTTCGACACCTGGCCAGTTGAGCCATTATGTATTCAGGAGCTGCCAACTGTGATAGACATGTAGCGGTCTAGCAACTAAATCCTATGAATACTGCAATACCTGGGCAAGTTGCTACCCTTATCGGACTCTGTTTCTGATGATGGATTTGAGTGAAAACTCGAAACCTCGGGCTAATAAGGCTCGTGCTCAAGCGGTCGTTTCTCCTTCTTCGCGAATGTCCCCTGGAACTCGCCTCTTCGATTCTATTAGATTCTGGAAATTTCACGAGGGATTCTCTCTTCGTAGTTTTCTTCGCCTTTTTCCTTTTGTTTTCCTTGGGCTTTTTATGCCGCAACGATGAAGTAAATGCCAACGGCATAGCAGGAACGCAGGCCTTTTCCGCCTTTTCTGACTGAATTCTGGTAATATCAACAAATTTTGCTTTCAGCCAGCTCACGTCGTCAGAAGATCTAGGTATTAACTCAGATAATTGAGAATTCAAGTCCTCAAATTGCGCTTCAATTTCAACAGGATTAATCCTTTTGCTAGGAACACAGAAATCAAGTCCTAACGACAGAGCCTCTGTTTGCAGTTTAGTAAGTTTAATGTCAGACACATTATAAATAAGATCTTTTGCGTTCAATGGAAATATATCCTCAGTAGGTTTCTTGCTAATTGACAACAATAGCTTGAGGCGAATTGATTCGATAGTCCTCTTTTGTATGGTACATGCATGTTTCATGTTTCATAATTTCTGTGTTCCTAGCAAAAGGATTAATCCTGTTGAAATTGAAGCGCAATATGAGGACTTGAATTCTCAATTATCTGAGTTAATACCTAGATCTTCTGACGACGTGAGCTGGCTGAAAGCAAAATTTTCTTGATATTTCGCACCAGTACTGCAGAGCTCCAATAACACAACGTTCACCTATAACTCATGAATTCTGGTAAGTTCCTTGATGTCGTTTAAATGTAAAAATCCTTCCTTGTCCATTAGTTGTCATGGCGTTTCGTGTACTGGCGCCAAGTGAACTCTGCGGCTAATCATTTAGACGTCATCACCTCACGATTCGATGATTTCTCGCACCGCTTTGTTTTCCACGGTGTGTATGGATAACAGTCCTTGTGTTTCAACGCTGTGGATTGTGGCAGGCTGTCTTAGAGTTATTTAACGACAGCATGCGTGGAAAGTGCTTGTTCGGTCATCTCACCATATCCGAGCAGATAGTCACGGCGATCTAGTCTGCCGATTACTCCAAACATATCCTAAGGCGTGAAGTGCCCTGTCTCTGTGCAGTAACGACATCGCTTACTGATTGGTGGTTTATGAGAGTTTCCTGAAACCGGCTGACGTGCAGAAGACTTCTAGTTTCGGATTCTGATTGTCCTCGGAGAGGGGGGGAGCACTTGGTAGTGAAGCTGTGAGGGTGTCCGCCGGAGTGAGGGCTTTAGTGCATAGTCCGTCTTTAAATGTCTGGTCCCTGGTCCCGCAGCGCGGGCCAGTTATGTGAGAGGGCATCCGAGCGTAGTCACGATTGCGGTCTGCTCCCACCCGAAAGGTTCCTGGAAGCCGATATTCCCGCCCGCTTCCTGTTGCATAAAGAACTGGTTTTACGGGACGGTGGAGTTTAGGTTATTCTTAAGATATTCAGTCGCATTCTATTTAATCATTTAAAAAGCCTGCCGTCCAGATCCGGAGTTTATGATTTTAGATGCGAATGACCAAGCCGATCAGTAAGAGTTCCGTGAATGAGGTAGTATGTTCTGAATAGTCAATTAACTTGTTTTTAAAACAGCCTATCGAAACACCTCGAGAGTTTATCCGAGACGTCAGTCAACTTAAATTCTTTTACGTATTTGCTTTTCCATCAGTGTTTCCTTCAACCTCCCTCTTTTGATAAACGTTCTACTTCCAGCTTCCTTTAAGATCTTGTTGCAAAAAATAGTTCTTAGCTGAGGGTCGCTTGCTGCCTGATTTTTATTGCATGGTTTATTTCTTATCGCCTTCGTTTTTTAGAGCACCCACGAGGACACGACGTGCTCTAAATAGGAAGTTGCCGTGGCTTTTTTGTTAATGTCGACAGCCTGAGTCACCCTGACGGCAGTGAATTATTCTGCCCGGCCCAAAATACCTGTTTGCTCGTCCACACGACTGCCGGACAGTTTTCTGGTCATTACCAACCTCCACTGCAGGAGGCATCCTCAACCCCATAATGATGATTCGACGAGCGGGTTTGCGTGCTTTATTTACTCTCGACATCAAAGAAGCGGTGGGGGGACGCATTTTTCCGGAGGCGACAGTGCAGACGCCGAGTGGGGCGACGCTACCCCCTCCCCCCATCAACCGAACGGTTTACTCTGACTCTGCAAGTGGGGTAGGGAGAGCGTGAGTAAACTTTCACCCGTCCGACCGAAGCAGTGGGCCGTCGCAAACGATCGTTCTAGCCGTATTCGTCACGGACATTTCGTTTTGAGCAACAAAATACGTCCCCATCCACCGAATATGACCTAAAACACTCTGAGGAATAAGGACTTAGGAGCTACATGGAGCACAGCGAAAACAAGTGCGCTAAGTAGACAGCTCGTTGCGTAGACACATTGCTCTGGTATAAAGCAAATGTTTCTGGCGATCGAGCTGTCTGAAGTACTAATCCTCAAGGTCGTCTACATTTATTAGTAGCCCAGTCCTTGGAGAAAACTGCCATGTGCCTTTCGTTGCCGGAGAATTACGTTGAGACCGAGAGCGTTCTTGTGATGGGAGTGAATTCATTGCCGCTTTCGATGTTCTTGATTAAATGTCTGAAAAAGCGATCTTCAAACTGAGTACCTAAAGCCTTGGGTTGGCCACGGGTGTTCTGACTCCTCACTAAATGCCGGGAGTTCAAGGCCACACGTAGTACGGGAGTTCCATATTTTCCTGTCTGACAGGAAGTTGTTGTGTAGGTGACAGCCAGACAGTCGTTTCCGACAATGTCCACCGTGTGCTTCGCAGTAGGGGGCGCAGAACGGTGATTTTCGCCTGAATTACTTTAAGTTATAGCAGAATTGCGTAGCATTAAACTAACGCTTTCAGTCTCCACCAAACTTAACCTGGTGACGGGATAGGGTCCAGGTCGTTAACACGGCAGAGACGGGCATATTAACGAGTATCGCTACAGTTCTCCGCGTTTCCTACGAAGTTAATTATCCAGTAACTATTTTTGTGCGGGTGACGATTTGGGTTGCAGTTTTAGACTCACTGAAACACAAAACTTTGTCGTCAAACAAGACTGCCAAGTAAAATAAAATCCTGCAATGAAGATACCCTTAAGCAAATGAATAACCTCATTTTGGTAACATACAGTGCGTGACCTACCTCATGAAATGTTGGCTGAAATTCTGAAATGCGTTTTCGATTAGGAAGGATTACTTGGTCGTGGTTGTGATAATGATTATCATAAGGCACAGTCTTATAACATTTTGGACTCGGCAGGATGTCGGCTTTTAAATACACTTTTTTTCAATCTCCCGTTGAAAGCGTGCTCGGTACAAAATGACTACTTATGTAGCATGCATTTTTCCCATTGATTTTTGATCGTCTTGGAAATTCAAATATATTTTATAGAAACCACTAACAAAAATATACTTTATTTTAGTCAATTAATAGAGAATCACGTCTTCTTTACATTTTATACTTAAGGAAGAAGTATAATTAGGTTTTAAAAAAGTTTCTTATTATGAGACTTTTTAAGACCGCGATATGGTCATTCACATAGCATCGTACCTGGCCGTTTCCCACTGCTCTTCATGAAATGTACAACATGGTCCGCATCCATTACAAAGTTCTATGGACCCCGTATGATATCTCTTTAATGACATATAAAAATATGGGATTTTCTTTACGCGGAACGCATGCACCTTGTAGAGTGTAATCACTAAGCGCTAATGCAACGAATGATCGGGCTCCAAATTTTTTGGCCATTGGAAAACTTTTTTAAAACCTAATTATACTCCTTTCCTAAGTATAAATTATAAAGAAGACGTGATTCTTTATTGATTAACTAAACGAAAGCATATTTTTGTTTGTGGTTTCTATAAGATATATTTGAATTTGCAAGACCATCGAAAATCAATAGAAAAAATGCATGCTACATATGTAGTCATTTTTTACCGAGTACGCTATCTACAGGAGATTGAAAAGAAGTGCATTTAAAAGCCGACATCCTGCCGAGTCCTAAATGCTATAAGAGTATGCCTTAAGATAATCAGTACACCAACCGCGACCAAGTAATGCTTCCTAATCGAAAACGCATTTCAAAATTTCAGCCAAAATTTCATGAGATAGGTCACGCACTGTATCTCCCTCATTGAAAGTGTCTTTTAGAGCATTTCGCGGACAAATGCCCATTTCTGTCATCTTATTCCGAAATAAAGTCAGGAAAGTGGTCGAAATATTTTGGAAGTTCGTGCTGTTCTCTGACTGAGAACTAAAAGCTTTGTTGCCGCAACCAGTATGTTTGCTATCTACCGTATGTTAGCGAGTTACCTAAGCAATGAGCTATTGAGTGGTTCTTTTTGTACAGACGACGGTCTGCGTTCCAGATTTAGGCTCGCTCGAATTTGAAAATTTATTGTCAAAGAAGAATGACAAGTACTAAAAAGTCCGCCAGTAAATGTGTCTTTTAGTGTATTTTGCAGATGAGTTGCCATTTTTGCTATCTTATTCCGAAATAAAGTCGGGAATTCATGCAGCTCCCTGATTGTTTCTGAGAGATATTTTCTGGAAAGAAAATGTTTGCAATCACCAATAATTGTGCGATTTCGCCAGTGCTCAAGTATAGCAATTTATATGTAGCTGGGGTTTTTGAGGGAAGAAAAATCTGGGGAGGAGGGAGCAACGGCTATTATCCCCAAATACACTGAACTACATGCCGACGCTCCAGAGAAATTATACACCCTGGCCTTTAGTCTGGGGAGTGAAAAAAAATCGCAGGTTGTATTTCAGAGCGCAGACCAATAGGATTTCACAATTGCAAAGCTAAACCTTATACAAATACCAAACTTAATGCCTAGCTCTAATATATGAGTTTTATCTTAACCCACAAGGAGATTCTAAACCCATACCGAACCCTTGTTCGGAAAAAGCGTTGTGGTTTTCGGAGAGGGTTGACGAGGAATGTGTTTTTGTTCTGCCGCGGGTAAATCAGTTCTGTGTCCTCCGAATGGAGTGGTTTCTTTACGAACGACGGACTAAATACTGAGTGAAGGCCTTATCTATTTGCGACGTAATGTAAAATACGCTTAGAAAGTCGCATAAAGGGCGGCTCGTAATGACAAAATACTAAGTTATTTTGTTTCGTATTGCGCAGATTACTACTATTGAAATGGAACCTTTTCAGTCCAGCTGCTCCTATTTCCGCAAATGTTGCCTTTGTTACAGCATCATAATTAGCCTAGATCAATTGCCCAAGTAGTTAAAAACCTACAGCACTTTTTAAATCAGCAAGTGAAAAAACCTGATCTGACCGACTAAACCTCGAGCCGGCAAACTTCCTTGCATGGGTCTTATATATTGCAGCATAATACTACATTAAGCAGTGTTGAATGTAGGCTGCAGACCCTAGACCCTGAAATAAATTGTGATATCTTGCTTTCAGTGAGTTAACGTGAAAACTGACCAGTGTTACTGACGATTGTTCACTCCGCAGCAAATTCGATATTAATCCACATCTGAGCTAAAGCTGATATCTTTTTGGAAGAATGCAGCATATGGCAATTTCGGGCAAATTGATACAAAGAGGGGGAGGTAGACTTTAGTCCTCTTAACGCATTATGGCGGATTCTGGTAAAACTCGCCTTTCCACGATTGCGTCAGTGAAAGTTAACAGTAAAAAGAACTTTATTATCTCCACGGTAACGGCGCTCAGTAATTTCTGTCAGTGACACCTTCCTTTAAACTCCATTTGGGACTCTTCTGCTTAAAAAGAGTCGCAGACAAACCTGATCGTTCGATTCATCTTTCATAACTTAGAAAGTTTCACAAACTAAGACCTTTTTTGCCAAATTCGCCACAATTAAACTAGATGAGCGACTCACATCCCCTAAAAGAAAGGAGAAGATTCTTTTCGGCCCATGAAGACACCACTTAGCTTCGGTTATCTAAATCGTTTAAAATGAATGCCGAAATATGTTACTGTTGTGACTTTTTGTGATATGTTTGTGTTCAGAAAAAAAGAATCAAATACTCACCATCTTCCAAACGGGTCGGTAAGAAATCCAACGCCTTAACCACGGAAAAATAAGTACGTTGTGTTGTCGGTTTCGGTTGGAAATTTACAGTGGTAGAGGGGCAACTGCCACCGCAATATATATATATATATATATGCATATGAACATGGGACAGGACTTGCAGCCTTTCATAGCCATAAATACAATATACCCAAAGATGGTGATTTTGGGTGCGTCGGACTACACTTAAACTAACATTTAAAAACATGCGAATAAAAAGTTGGTTTTCCGTGGATTTTCGGTGTTTCTGCCGGATCAATCGAGTTTCCTAGAATCAGAGCACAAAAAAATACATTTATTGAAAGGAACTTACTTCGGCCGGTTTGCTTTCGTAAGTACTTGGAAGCAAGCAATTTAACTCCTGTGTGTGTGTGAATTATTATACGAAGGCCTAACCTTCATTTATATACTATAGGCATCCCAGGATCTTAACTTGTGTGGATTTAAAGAGGAAAAGAAGAAGTTAGAGAGAACCTGTCGATTCGATGTTAAGTTTATTTATTGCCACCAAAAGCATTCGCGCCCTAATCGATAATTGGCAATTGACGGGGTAGCCCCATCCCACTCGTGCCTGAAAGTAAGTGTGACCTTCGTGGAAGTGCACTCACTCGCAAAATGCCTCTCCGTTTTGAGGAGATTAATTAACTAATCATTATGCAGCATAATTATGCAGTAATTCAGTTACCTCAGGATGTCAGCTCTCGCACAAACTTATTTCCAGCTGCATGCAGGAACCACCCTCTGTAAAAAAAAGACTACTTGTGTAGCATGCATTTTTTCACTGATCGTCGATGCTTTTATATTTCCTAGAAAGCCTGCGTAAAAATAATCATTCTTCTGCTCATTCGGCAGAAAATCACGTCTTCTTTCAACTTCATACTCGTCAGGAATGGTGTAATTCGGCTTTCAGAAATTTTACCGATTCCCGAATAATTTTGAACCCCGGCCTGCAGTTACACTTACATTCAGGATTTTCAAACTGCAACGTGTATATTTTCCGCGTATGGAAAACCATACAGCTTTCTACGGTATTGAGAAGATACCATATGTGGTCCATAAAATTTGGCAGTGGGTTTGGGCCACATCGTCAACCTTACAAGCCACAATTGTGAGTGCAAAGACATTAGGTTTTATGAACGGCCATGTCACGGTGTTAAAAAAGCTCACAATTGAAACTTTATTAAAAACCGAATTATACCCTTTCTTTAAATATTAAATTGGAAGAAGACGTAACTTTCTACGAAGCGAGCAAAAGGATAAAGATTCTATACATTTTGTCCGTGAAATATAATTAAAATACTAAGGGCATCGATGATCAAGGAGGAAAATTCATGCTATATAAGTGGTCACTTTTTATAGACGGCGATTCTTGCTTGTTTTCATAAAGAAGTTCTTGCGAGAGCCGGCATCCTGAGGTAACTGAATTACTATAGAATTATTCTGCATAAGGATTCGTTTCATAATGCCGTTTAAGTAATCTTTTCAAAACGAAAACGCATCTCGGAATTTCGGTTGATATTACATGAGTTAGCCCATCTAATATATGTCAGCCAATGCTCACACCTTCCTTTCTTATGACCCGGTCTCATTATAGGCCAGAGTTGGTGCTAAAATGCGCCCACTGAAATGCAAGTGTTAGATATGCGCAACTCTGTGGGTAGGCCGACTTTTTCAGACAAACTACCTTGAAGTGCATCAAGGTTGCAGAGTCCGCCAAGCGTTTCCCTCACATGAAGGTCTTCCGTTTAGGGCCAGCTCAAACTGGACAAAACAAGCAACTTACATCTAACCTAATTTGCACCGCGAAATTCTGTTCCCCCGTCTGCTGTCCCGTCTGACCCGTCCATCAGCAGGCAGAATAAAAAGTTCAGTGCTAGGCACTGTTGCAAATGGAATACAATTTGTCCAGCGCTACCGACCAATATCCATTCCAGCACACCCTCCTCCTACCCCCCCTCCTCCCCCCCGAAAAAAACACAACAATCACACTCAGTCGCGCTATCTTCATCCCATCATTCCCAGTCTTGCAGAAAGTGATTTTTTTCTGACTACTCTTCTGCATTCCTCAGGAAATGCTTTCTCTGTCTCACGCATTCATAACCAAATTACCCACTAATGTTGTTAAATGTGTACGTTAGGACGCACGCTTTTACTGTAGAACGCTGTTGGGCTGAACGAACCGCTGAGAAATTATTTTCTGCTCTCATTAGAACTCCCTGCAGAGTATATATTTGGCTAGGGCTTGATGTCGATTAGACCAGAGAAGATTTGGCAAAAACGTGCCTGTCCCAAGCCGTTTTCTTCCATCCCTGACTGGCCATGGCTAGCTAACCTTATTTTCCTTGCGAACTTATCCATGTATGTATAACTCCACAGTATAATATTAATCACTGGCAGTAGTGGCGATTTGTATCGATCCGCCAACTATTAATCGGTTTATCACTCTCCAAAAACCGCATGGTTTTCTACGACAAAGCCTTTGATTATATGTTTCGTCTGGCGTGTTCAGAATATTAGCAATGACAATCAAAAGTAATAATACCAGCTAAAAACTCGAATCCTTCTTCTAATGACAGAGCAGCATCATGTAGCAACAAAAAATGAAATTTGACCTTGTTGAAGCGTTCCTCCTGATTACTGCCTGAAGTGCGTCGCACGCATAGGTTATGTGGGGACGATATTTGACTTCATCGTTGGCTCGCGTGGCTTAAAGTCCAGAGCTTCCCTCATAATCAGGTTGTAGTCAGTATCGCACGTAACTATCTGCTCCTTTCAAAATTCAGGAAGGATTTTACACGTTAACATGCAGCCGAAACTGACAATTCAACTATCGCGGCTGGCAATAGCCACTGATGTGGTGGCCGATATGCAACAATAACTCAAACTTTAAAACCTCATAAGACTGAATGGCAGGCCAGAAGTGTAGACGCCTGATATATAAATATAGAAAAGTCAAGTTGGCAAACACGTGTTTTCGGTAATTATTCGTCAGGCCAATACAGTTACATGAAGGAATGAAAAAATACAAAATCAGCAGTGTTTATAGGTGGCTCAAAGACAATTTAGTCATTAACATTCATCATCCCCACGCCGCCCGCATGACAAGATCGACGGGTGTTGGTCCTCAGAGCTAGGTGAGGGAAAGAGGTAAGAGAGTCTTTAAGTGATGTCCTTGGATTGAGTACACGGATTACCCATCAATGTAATTAGGGATTTGGGCTGGCATTTTGTCATCACTTGAGGTTGGCTTTGGGCACGACATAGAGAGCGCTTGTGTCAGGGTTTTCTGACAGCATAACATCGGATTCGCTATCCGTATAGCTACTGCCTCGGCCGTTGCCAGTATCCGTTGGCGTAGGCCTTAAGATAAGCATGTTGGTGTCCGGTCGACAACCTGAAATGCTTCCTTGGCATCGACTCGGTGATCCGCATCGAGTAAAGTCTTATTCAATAAAAATCGAAAGACAAAATTTTAACTGTGCCTCTTGTTGTGATCTTAATTCATTAGAAGAAAAACATTATTGACGAAGGAGCTGGGTGCGATCGAGAAGGTTGGAAACATCTAAACAAAAGTTTTCCTCTATACAATTTCAGAAAAAAGGGGTTTCCAGTAAGGAAAGTACGCAGGGATGCAGTATGCAACTCCACACCGGCAACAAAATGCAGGCTATCATGTAATGCAAGTTTTATGGGTAAGGTTAAACAGCGGAAAGAGGAGCGTGGTAGTAGGTAAAAATTCAGAAAAATGCTGAGGTGGCATGTTGCTTCATTACGCCAAATTTCTCTGCAGCGTCTTGCAAAAGAACACACCTACCAGGAATCCGATCCTCCACCGATCTCACTAACCGAGCAAATGTTGAACACCTTTCGCGGATTTTATGGTTTGTTTGCACACAAGAAGTGAATTACATTCACCCTAGCTATGAGATCTCGTAAGCATAAATTAGGAATAAGGAAAAGACGAAATATGCAAAGATGACCTGGCTTTTTCTGTGCTTAGTGGGGTCGCATAATACATCCTTGCCGGAAAATGTTAACAGCCTAAAAAGGATCCGAGCTAATCTTAGTTCATCAACTGACTGCTGACTAACGAGGCATATGTTCCCCCAGAAACCTGATATTCCCCAACTGCCCTACTTTGTTGCTGATTAGCCATTTCGCATGGCGACTGCCTATTACAGAAGACTTTCACAATGGGCCGAGGTGGGTTCGTTTTGCAAATAAAATGTTTTACCCAACCAGAGATGAGTGCTTACTGAAGCTGCTTTCTCAACCGAGGTTCTGAAAGGTCAGCTCCGCTGTTCAGTATTCACACTATGCAATCAGCCGGATCAAACTGAAACGATGCGATTAGTGTTTTACAGTCTCCTGGAATACTTTCAGGCCCCCGATGACAACATAAATTGATTCAATCCCGAGAACTGAAAAAAAGACGAAGCAACTTATTTTATTAACAACACCGGGCATGCTGAGAGGGATGGGTCACTGAAAATGAGGCTTTCGTTCCCACTCTTCTACCCTATATTCGTGGCTGATCTCGCTATCAAAATCTACAACATGGTACGAGGGAGGGTAGTTCGGTCATCGAAGCTTTCCCTTTCACAATTAGACGATCTAGGATAATCTGCTAGTAGATGAAACCGCATGAATCACGGGACTGATGGAGTACCCTTAGTGACTCTTCCATTAAACCCTGTCTGTTTCGATTAAGTCAGTCAATGCAAACAGATCGTTTTGCAGAAGAGCTAAAAGCCGTTTGCCAATTGAAATCCTATAAAGGAAACTGCTGTGCAGTTCTAAAAGGGTCTAACAAAGCAGCGGCAATCAGCGAGATTTTCGGAGAATATGGTCCTATTTCTCCATGATGTCGACCACATCGAAAGCCTGAACCAAGGCTTTATGCGTTTGATTTAGCGTGCGTGTTGCACCATGCCCGACATTAACGCCTGTTGTCGAAGCGGGAATCTCTGTGGTTTGTGTCAGTGACGGCTGGTTAGAAGGGTTAGATTCAGGCTAGTAGTTCTTCTTAACAGGGACAGTTCTTGGTCCATTGATTCCCACTGAAAACCTCAGTGATGTTTTCCCTAGACTCGTATAAGGTGAGTCCGTGTTGGTCGATCTCGTCGAGTTGGGGCAAGTCATTTCAGATCTATACGACGGAGCGTTGGAAAGTAGTCTGCGAAACCATGGTAGTGGCGGCATCACTAAAGGTCTCCATACACGGCTGTATGGTTTTATGCGTTTCGTGTTTTGTGCTAAATAATCGACTGTTTGAATAAAACAAGCACTCATTCTTAAGTTGCTTTGACATTATGCAGAGTTTCTCAGAGGATATCACTAATAGTAGTACAAAACATTATATTAGCCGTCATGTACACAGCCCACATGCATGTGTAAAATGGAATTTCTATATACTCTATGTGGCACCACCAAGATCGTACTTCTAGGGATCACTCCTATAGTATGTTGTACCATGAAAACACGCTTAGTTTACTGAGAGCATGGGGTTGCAAGTCCGATGGTCTTGTCCTTATCGACTTGTGGCTGCTTTTGCTGTATACATTGTTTTACGGTAGCTCAATGGTGCAATAGCTGCTGCGATTTGCTTGCATAGCCAGTCAACGTGTGGAGGAGAATAATTTGTCAGTTATCCAGCCTCAGAGATTTCTCTTGGAACCCCCTTTAACCTCCCATATCCTAATAGGATTTGGAGATTTTTGCAAACATTACACAAAACCGAATTTGTAAATTCACCGGCACTTAATGTCAAAAACCTCTTTACACCCCGACGCGCCAGTTGAACTTCCCGAAACCACTAGCTCTACCGACTCACATTTTCTGCCATCAAAGGCCAATCAGAAACCAGGGCGGCTATAGTCTCAAAAACCTATGTTACCCAGGCCTTCAGCCAATGGTAGGCGACCACACACGAGCCTAGCGTCAGTGACCAACATGTACCAAAGTTTGGGACATTAGTGGAATTCTGAATTCGTTTTGTGACACGGGATCTCAAGCAACAGCCCATTTACTGCTTTTTATTAAATTACATACTTTTTAAGTCGCGCAATCAATGCTGGAATAATTAAAAGCTTCTGTGACTCAGCAGAGGCGTTGTCCAGTCTAGTGTAGGTTCCTTTTGCGAGTCAAAAACACGCGGGAGTCGAAGTTCTCAGAGTCGATAGAGGTCCTTTGGTAGATCAGATGACCGAATTATTGAGGGGTGAGTTATAGGATTTTCTTAGAGCCTGTCGCATAACGGAAGGTTTATGGCTGTCAGAATTCTACATTTCAAATCTCCTGCGATATAGAAGTACCGACAAAGACAAGGGAGGCCGGAATGGTCATTTCTGGCCGATTAGCAGTCGTCAGACATCCAACCAGAAATAGCCATTTCAGTATCCCCTGTCTTTGTCGGTAATGCTATCCTGTTGGTCAAAAACCTGGTCATTTGCTGTGTGCACCAGGGGATGTGGAGTGAAACGCCAAGGTGTGGGCTTGACCTTGAGTCTGTCTTGACACCGGATCCAGGTGAGGAGTGGGCAAGAGAGAGTGCGCTGAATGTTGCACAAGTCTACTATCACTATAAGCTAATTCATGCGCAAGTCACCGTGCCTGTTGCACCTTGGTGGGTAGTACACGGTGGGGCATCGTCGAAGTCGACGGTCCAACCGTCGATCCTGTCTATATCGTGCGCCGCTGTGCGGTTGATGGTTGAGCTCGAGGGATAAGGGGACACATGAGTTCCGTAAAAGTGCGCGGTGAGCGCCCCTCTGCCATTGCCTGAAAAATCAAAGAAACGTTTCTACTTAATTGACCTCAGGAATATAACGAGATCCATAAAATCATCCTTTTCACGGTAATGGCACTAGGAATTCGCGTAACTTTCGAGGTCGTTGGCCATGGCCGATTACTTAGTGAAACATTACTAAATTTGGATAAGTGTGGTAGAGTCGTTGGAGCTCACAGTACTTTATGAAGGAGGCTAGCAACTTTAAGAAATTTGTTAATTCTGTTTTCTAACATCTAGAAGTGTTTATGTTTGTACTTATCATCGTTGCCCATCAATATTCACATCAGTCAACAGTCAATGAGTACATAGGTTGCCGGGATAAAACCTGGTTTAATATGGATCAAAGACTCTCGAAACTGCAGTAAAATATGACGTAGTAATTTTGATTATGTACCTATAGTTTGTGACTATTATGCGTGTAACTGCTGCATCATTTGCAGCCATGTTGAGAATACGTATATAGACAGTTGTCAAACTTCTGACTTAAAAAGTGCTAAACAGTCTTTTCCGTTCCTGCAAAATACCAGGCTTTTACAAGGTCATTTGATAGTTTTTCGTTATGACATTCCTCGGTCATTACACAGGCCGTTACAGGGAATTTATAAAAAAAAACGCTGCATGCATAGCTTTTCCGTATATTTTCAATTACCTGTACATTTATACCAACCTTAACATATATGCAGTTATCTTAAGGAATGAAAACAACATGGTTCAGGATCTGAAGATTGTAATGGGTTTGTTGCGCTGAGTTGTTCCCCGTCCCACAGATTATTCCAAAGTAAGATACCACTGCCTTTCACACAAACGCTTTAACGGATTGGTTTGAGCGTTAATGTGCTGAAACGGGAAATTAAGAGATCAATCAATCTTGGAACCCACGCTCTCAGTGCATCACTCAAATGCGCACATTTTTGGATAGCTCAAATTCCTCGCAAAGACCACACGAATAACACCCTCAAAAATACTCGAATAGCATGCTTGACGGAATTGTTGCTTTCGGATATGAAATTCGTTCTACGCTAGCCGTCTTTTGAACTAAGCCTAAACTCCCCACATATGAACTCATAATCTCGGGTCCCTTTTCTGGCAAAACAAGCGACAAATGAACTAAAATCTCAGGTTTGTCAGTGGAGCAACATACTGCCAAGTAGACCAAGTTTATTTAGATGTGATAATGCAAAACTTGGAAGACATTTATAACCATTGATGCAGCCAGAGTTAAGACATATTGGTAGTCAAATGGAGGAAGGAGGAAGAGATTATGGAGGTTTAGATGCCTCGTATATTCCCATGTTTAAATCAAATCTCCCGGCATTGCAGATCACTAATAAGGAATATTTCAGATAGCGGGGAAAACCAGGTTAAACATAATAAACTGAAGGTGAAGACAAAATAGCGGAAATCAAAAGCATTTGCCTGTCAACTGCAATAGTCAAAGATGCGGCAACACGCATGTGGTCACAAAAACAGTCCTAATTGTACTCCGCTTTCTCCTCAAAAAGACGTATTTTCTCAACTTTAGGCCTCATTTGAAAGAAGAATTGGTTAAGGGGCTGATGTCAGATGCACACTCTTGCAACTGAGGTGAGACTGTGAACTAACTGAATCTGGCTCACTCGATGGATGTCGTCAAGTGTTCAGGTTTGAACTGACGAAAAATCAATTTAAAAATGCATATGTTCAGCGCGATTGCGAATTTCGAGCCAGGAGATATGTCCCTGTATCTTCTTTTTATCTTTAATTTCCAGGGTTGCACTAGTTACAGAAGTCGCACCAAATGCTTCAGCACTATGTTAATTAATGATTTACTTGAAGAAGCAAAATTTTCGTCATTAAATTTTATTTTTAAATTGTCGTTTAGCAGACACTATCCTTGTCAGGCTATCGTCCATGAAATTTGCGGAGAACTTTTCATCCGGTCTTTGCATATTTTTTAAATCTAGCACAAACACTTTTCTTGCATTCACTACTGGGGAAAGCCTGAACGGCCCTCAGATAGTAAATCTATTAAACATCCAAAACAGAGTAAGAGGCGTTATTCAATATGAGAGCTGTCAGCACTCATATAGCCGTTAGACTGTCATTAATAGAACAGCGCAAACTAAGTCATCACCGCTCGTCGTAATATGGGGTAATTACGCGTAATCTGTTGTACTTCTCATTTCCAATGAAGAAAATGGTGGTACGGGGGAATTATCGCAGACGAATTTAGAGAATATTTAGATGCAACAGTGTGCACCCAAGGTTCCCTTTTTAGATCCAACGCGTATACCGGCCAACTGGATTGCATATGCTGAGGTCACGGACGCGAGCAGTGTCCATTTGTCTGCATTAGAAAAATTCGAGCTGACAAATAACACGCGAGCACCTTTAAGTGTTCTTATTAATATGACAGCTACGAAGGCTAAATCACGAGCCACCATCAGACTGCCATCACGCAACTAACCGACCGAATTTAGATGTTCAGCAGTCCCCTGATTAAGGCACAACTAACCAACGTGGTCGATGCTTCTTATCAAATTCGGCAAATCACTCTTTTTAAAACAGAAGGACCATATTTACGATTGAGCTATTAGATAAACAGAAAAAAGAGGAAAACCCACTCATCTGCCTCCTAGTGTTCTGTGACCGAAAATGCTCGCAGATGTCGCAAAACAGAAGACGGCTCACTCATATTTATACTAAATGCTTCAATATTGAATATTTTCAGTTTTTTAAAATTACAAATCACGAAATATTTTGGCGGAGAGGATTAGGAATAAAACAAGCTTAAGGGATATTTGTAGAAAACTGAGTTTTATTCTAGGTTGCTCGAACATGCATAATATTTCAGTTTAGCAGAGCATTATAACCTCGAACATTTTGTCAGTAGGCTGAAGTCGTACATATCGTAATATTACTTACAGTGTATGTACGTTCTGCCCGATACCTTCCAGCGGTTACTGAGTTTACAGATAACACTGTTTACATCAAGGCAACAGTCTTAAGACCTGAATGCACAAGTAGTGGTAAATTTCATATTTGAAAAATCCATGATGGAATCATTTTTTTCAGAAAAGGAATTTAGTCTGACCACTTGGCCCAAGTAGTCGCCGTTGTCGTCAGTCAGCCCCGTTTTTCAGTTTCAGTTTATTTGAGGAAAACATAGGTTTGAAGCATTTTGTCCCCGGTACGAAGCTGAAGTAGGCAAGAACGGCAGGATTTATTGGTACCAAAAAAATTTCGCGACTGCTCTTCAGCTGCTTCCTGTCGCTTCATAAGAGAGATAACGAGTGAGAACAATACATCAGATTTGAATTCGTGCAGAAAATCGATGCAGAAACAGCAAGGTCAGGGTTTTGGGCAAAGTTAGCTAATCGATAAAGTTAGTAACACGAACACCGTAGAGGAAGAAAGTGAAAAAAGGGCTAGAAACATTTGCTCCAATGACACACTGGATGCAGAATTTGCAGGCCTCAAAGAAGCTCTACTTAAGCGTGGATATTCCGCCCGGTTCATCCACAAATACAGCAACTCGACACGGCCAAAACTGACAGAGCATTCAGTTCCGAAAAAGCCCGTCTTTATATGTTTGCCCTTTAAGGGCGACAATATTTTAAATACTATCAAACGACGGCTACGTTCTGCCATTGAAACGACGTACAATGCAGCCGAACTAGTATTCTGCAGTCCTACTAAGCCACTTCCGATTCCACGGGCAAAGAATGCCCTGCCAATTCAAGTACATTGGGCGAACGCAAAGGCAGTTGGCAGCCAGGTCCAGTGAGCACCTGCCCAAGTGGCTCCTAAGACAAGAAAATAAGATCCCGCGTTCATCCATTACGAAACACCTACTTGATACTGGTCACACCGTCGACCCCAAAACTTCCTTCCGAGTACTTGTTCGGGCACGAACAACTCGGACATTGCGTTACCTGGAGGCGGCTTATATAGGACGAGTGAAACCACATCTTTGTAAACAATTGGAACACGTGGTTAACCTAACACTGCCATGGTAGCCTCTAGCTCCATGATTCCCCCTCTCTCCTCTCATTTTTTGCTCTTTAACGTTCCCCTTTTTCACTTTCTTCCTCTACGGTGTTTGTGTTACTAACTTTATCGATTAGCCAACTTTGCCCAAAACCCTGCTCTTGCTGTTTCTGCATCGATTTTCTGCACGAATTCAAATCTGTTGTATTGTTCTCACTCGTTATCTCTCTTATGAAGCGACAGGAAGCAGCTGAAGAGCAGTCGCGAAATTTTTTTGGTACCAATAAATCCTGCCGTTCTTGCCTACTTCCGCGGAAACATAGGTGTTGAACCTTTTAAAGCCCTGTTTGTTACAAGGAAACGAATTATATTAAAAATTTGAAAATTAAAATATCAAACGGCTACAGAAGTTTTTCAGATTGGCAACGTTTTCGAAACCAGACAGATAAACGGATTGTTCCAAGTGTCTTGGAAGACCCGAAGTCCGAAAGGAATAACACCGGAGCAGATGCGAGTCAGTATTCCGATGACCGACTGTTCTGTGACTGGAGCCGCCAGGATTGAATTCCAGCCTAGATTTCGTGAATGGATGGATGATTAGGACATACAGACAAAAGATGACCATTCTGTTCTCCCATGCATTTCCTGGGCAGAACTTTTTCAGCACATCTGTTCCTATACGACTACCCGCGAAGAAATTACGGGAAGTGCTCTGTTTGTACTGCGACCAAGTTGGTGAGCATCCCTCCACAAACATGCAAAGGAGAAGAGCCGAGGACACTTCCCCTGAATAATTAATAGTTGCTATGCAACTGTCTGAAAAAGTTCTACATCGAATTTCAATGTGCATGGGGAGGAATAGAGCACGTTGGACATTCGTGAACGACCATCCCACGATATGTTGAGTAACTGAAGTAGTATGTATTCCGAGGTGAAATAGTGAATAGAGAAAGCTGGTCTGAAAAGCTGGTTTTGGACAGGCAACCACTTGGCAGACGCAAGTCGTCCACGCGATGATGAACGAATGTAGACGACAGAGTTTGTCGTGGTGGTTGGGCGTTACAGATCTCATTTGTCCTGTTGTGCTTTGGAGGCCTTTCACGAGCCCTGCCTCGTAACTACTGGGTCGCGGGCTCGTTGCCCTGTCGGATGCGATCAGGTACGACTGACAGACGACGGCTGCTAAGTCAGAAATAGCCATTCCAGCCGTTTTTGTTTTCGTCAGTAGTGCTGTTCTGCCTTCATCTTGCACCGCTGTGTGGCTGCTAGGGGAGCTCGAGAGAGAAAGGCCATAAGGTACAACAAAACGAGTGAGTTCGGCAGGGCGATCGGTGAGCGCCCCACTCTACCATTATATATTCCCGACAGCAACCAACTGGACCACGAGTTCGTGGCTCAGTAATTAGAGGCGTTGGACTCCTAAGCAACAGGCCGCGGGATCCAGCCCCAGGCGTACCACACTTCGGCGTCAGGTATGGCCGGCTGACGACGGCTACTAAGTCAGAAATAGCCATTTCAGTCTCCCTTGTCTTTGTCGGTAGTGTTAGTCAGGCTACAGTACGCGCAGCTGTGTGGCTACAGGCTGGGCTCCAGAGAGAGCCGACGATCGGCGAGCGCCCCTCTGCCATTATGTTCATATAGACATATGCATGCATATTTAGCTACCTCTGTGCTGCAGCATAAAATTCCACGATATCCGCGTTTTATGCTAAACGGCGGAGTTTATTTCATGACAAAAATGAAAATAATTTATTTGAAGCGGCATAATGGATACAAATTGTCAAAGAAAACGTAACTGAAAAGCAGCAGTCAGCTATGGGAGCCCTAACATGAACTCTTATGACATAGAAATAGACCACCAATGTGTTTAAGGGAATGCAACATTTCAAGTGCCATGGCAGGAAGTCGCACCTCCACTAGGAATGGAGGCTAATATGCGAGTCCTGTTTTTTTCGTCAAGGAGATGACGCACCAACAGGAGCATCAGTAGTCCGTGCTGCCAGTTTTCAAAGCAAGAGCAACCGTCCAGGTGTGTCGCGTCTATCCCTGAGGTCCAACAGTCCTACGAACCTACACCCTCCTAACAGGCCAAATTAATGATCGTTCAGCTAAACAGACTCCTAGACCGCTTTAGGCGCAAAAATGCGATCTTACTATACAAAAAAACTGATACAGCACTGGCCAGGTCATACGGATTGCCCAAAATCCGTAAGCACAACTCTCGTATGCGGCCAGTCCTTGTTCTCAAAGGCAGCTGCACTTAGAATCCAGTCGGCTAGGTGGCCTGAAAAGTAAGTTTTATTCATGAAGGTTTCAACAACTCTACAATGCCGGTCTTCCAATTCTTCGCCGACATGCGAGGAAAAACTGTTCGACCTGATTAAATCATAACATCATTCGACGTGGTTCCAGCATTAACATACATCACACCAGTCTTGGCGTGGGATGTTCTACGCAGACAGCTCGAAACGAGACGGTTTCCGAAAATTGAGCATCTTGCATCCTGCCAGATAACCTTTTCCACCTTCACTGGCAAGACGTACACGCAAATTAAAAGGAACGCCGATGTGCTCTCCAATATCCAGTTTAGTTTCAGAAATTGTCCGGGAAGGACTGGAAAAAGTCGCTCTCAGCCACTACGAGCCTGTTTTTGGCGTCGGTACGTGGACGACACATTCGTCACAAGTGAGAAACACAGGGCTTCAGACTTGCAGTCTGCTTAACGGCATATTCCCTGACATTCCATCCACAGGAGAACGAAAAGCTGAATGGTCATCCGTTCTTGGTGCTCTCGTTACGCGCAGACCGGACGACGAACCGAATGCTACAGTAGACGAAGTTTGGCCACGCAACCCCAGCTGGTTGACAAAATATGGTCAGCTTACTGAAACAATTTGAGTAGGTGTGGTTGCGCTGACTTTGCATACATCACGGTACAACCGTGCGTCCGCCTTGTGCTTCCATTTTGTTGACCTGGTTTTCCAAATGCGAATGCGACCTTCTTCTCTTCTTATTACGGTGAGTGGCTGTGACGCGGGGAGTGTGTACACGCCACCTTCGGTTACACCATGCATCACTTCATACACGCCTCCCTACACATGTTTTGAGCTCTGCTTGCGCTCTCCTTTCCTTCCTAATCCAGCGAGTGTCTAAGTTAAGTCTCTTAACGCTATTGTTCGGACGCGTGGTAGCTCAACGGTTCCCTTAGAGTCAACATGTTCTGCAGATTTCGCAAGTCCAGCCGACTTGTCCGCTTGCGGGTCTGTTCTAGGTGGTTTACTCGGCTGCGTTCTATAAATAAGGTAATAAAACATTCCCACTTTCAGATCAATTTAAACTTTGGTTCATTTGCAGTTTCTTTGCTTCCTACCCATCACCCATTACATTTGCTGTTTTAATGACAGTGGTTGTCGTGAAATGGCCTTTTCTTCTAATAAACAGCCATACATATGCGTTTTGTGTCCGGTTATTACTTTCCACGACAATTTCCTCGCTTCCACTTCTGCCAAAATCTCCGCTGCGTATCACTGCCTTCATAGTTTGCGGATTGACCTTGACACTGCTTTCCAATTTGTCATTGGCTACTTGATTTCGAATCGAAATTTGCCATTACTTCAGTCAGTCGCGGCAGGTTCCCCAAACTGCACACAAGGACTCTGCTTTTCTACTTTATTGCGCTTACCGAAAGAACTCCCTTCCGGAAAGCAGTTCTTTCGAATGCCGACATCTTGAGGTAACTGAATTATTTTAGAAGTTACGCTGCATGATGAGTAGTTTAACATTTGTACTCAATAAATCTTTTTAAAACGAATGCGCATTTCGGAATTCTGGTTGACATTTCATGAGTTTGCTCACCTACTATATCTATCACTAGGACTGTAAAGGCAAATCTCACCGTAGCTTATTTAAAAACGACAAGCACAACTTAGGTCTCCAGGTATTATAGAAACCCCCCTCTGTGCACAACCATGGGTGTGCCGGGGCGTTGTTCAATGGGGGTAAAATTGCACTGCAGCGGACCGATGAGTAAAAGAAGTCCTATTAGGAATGGCTATCTCAGCCCACAAAGGACAAATGGGAGGGCGCCACCGACACCATATGAAAGGAATGTGTCAGAAACAACAAAACGCGTCGCCGCAAAGTTAGGTGTCGTCCATCGTCCGACAACTACATTGACCGTCATGTTCATGCGGACGAAGATCCCATGAGCAATCGGGCTTAGTTTATCAAATCCTATGCCGTGACTGTTCCTGCCATTATGCAGATCAGACAGGTCGACGAATCGTCTCGCTAGTAATCGAGCACAAATTGGCTGCCTGTAGAGGCGACCCACTCTCTCAAGTCCCTTTTCACACGGTGAAGAAAGGCCTAGAGTTCGACGTTACGGGCAGACAACAAGGCGTGAACCGCTGGGGGCTTGGGTGCCTGACACCAAATCCGTCGGCGGACACGTCGATCTGCCCGCGGGCTATCACGGGCCAGGCTACGCGGCCCACTCCCAGGCCAAGGACACACGCCGTTGGACAACACAATCCCGGTGCAGTCACGGAAACTACTCCTCTCCCCACCACTGATTGTTTGACTACAAAATGTTCAGTTGTCGCTGCATCATCACATAGCCTCTAACGATGGAGCCCTGTATGAGTTCGAAAACCCAGACCTTTATCTCCTCTGCAACATCCCTACTAACCACAGGTGTAGTGGACGAAACGACGGCGAATCGACTAATGACTTGCGTAGTCATAAAACACTGACCAAAATATCACCCCAATTGCCAGTTAGCCTGTGAAACAGAAAATCATACGACCATGAGCATTGTTAGCTGAGACTGCTCTGTAATGGACCGCCTACTATCGTCTGTGCATTTCGTTCATTGATAAGAGATGGAAACGTCCAACAGTAGAATTTTTGTCTAAAGAGCTTCTCGAAATTTGCGAACTTTTAATTTAAATTCACTCGCGATATCAGGGTTGTTTCTTCTGTAAAGATTTTAGTACAAGTGGGTAAAATAAGTCTAGAGGAATTAAACCACGGTGGGAGAGGGGGGGGTGGGGGTAAGATAAAGCAGATTAAAGTTAACCCTAAAAGTGGTATGCGAAAATAATTATCCGAAGACAAAATCCGAATGTAAATTACAAAACTCGCTGGAGGCTGCCCGAGGGTCTTCGCTGCTGGCTGAGTAGTCGAAAAGGAGAGAACAGGAAAGACAGTATTATATCACATCTGGGAATGAGTGCGGGACACAGTGCGAGAGAGAGAGAGATTAGGAGACCGACGGGGCTGCCTTCAGATCATCACCAATGGCAGAAACGTCGGTCTGTGGGCAGAAAATGGGGTCAAGGCCGAGTCGGAGGAACATGCCGTGGACCACCTGGAGGCAGCGTCTTAATGCCACGGCGTAGCGATCTGCATCCAACTGCAGTTGAGCCAGCGCCTCTGCCGAGGGCTGCATCAGGCCTGCTGAGGGCGCCGTGTCATCGATGAGCAGGAGGATACTCTTGATTCGTTCAAACGCCGGCACGGACTGGATAATCACCTGGAAAAGTGGTAGGGAGAGGGGGGGGGGTGACGACAGAGAATGCGGGCAAATTGATGCAAGACCGTTCCGTCCTCTTCCAGCATGATATAATCAGTCGTAACTCCGGTGCAGAAACACAAACAGGCGCACGCACACATTGCAGGTGAACCATAGACGGGGTCTACCAGATGGGCCATAAACAGTTTTCCAGTGACTTGCCACCTGGTGGTCTCCATCGTATGGTAAGGGGAAGCGGGTTTGTGATGCTACGCCTTAATGTGGGTTTTCGCCGTGCCGAACATCTGAACCCTCTCACGCCTCCAGGCTTCTTGGCTCTGTCTTGACACCGGGCCCAGGTGGGGGAGGGAGAGGAGGGAGTGCGGTAGATGCAGCGCAAGTGAGCTATACCTTTAAAGCATTTTACGCGCAAGTCACCGTCCCTGTACCGTCATGCTGTGGAGCACGAGGTGGACATAGTCGAAACCAACAGTCAAACCTTCGTATAAGGACGAGGATAGGCTCAAGCATAGGCTGGGCCACGCTACCCTTTGTGTTGAATGGCAGACCAGTAATGGTGAAACAGGCAAAAGCCGTTTTTGGAAGATCGATATTCTTTACAATAATTTAGACGTATTGAGAGAAAAACTCCCCAGGCACACTAAACAACATCAGATCTGATGCCTCCAAGTGGAAAGAGGGGGCGGGAACATTAATCCAAAAAACGGTTTGTGCACCTTAACGTTGTAAGTGACGAATCCGGTCAGATCTTATTTCGTAGTCGCACCTGCAGTAGAAAAGCCCCGGCTTAACTTCTACCAGGTACGTCTACGAAACAGGATCTTGCCACGAATTCTACAACCATCAAGTCTGCGCACAGGTCTGCTTACGTAACGCGTCCGCTGTGATTGGCGCACACTAGACACCGAATGCACACCCGGGCTTGGAAGTGCGTTACTATGTTCTCCGGCGTGTCCGAACTCCGTCGTATGGGCCCCCTCCTGCGTATGCCAGTCCTTTGCCGTCTATGGCGTGAACAGTGCGCAAAATTCTTCTGTTGCTCCTCCTCACAGCCCCTCCCGCCCTTGAATATGTTACCTCGGGAAATCGCACTTTCATGACTAAGCTCCAATTGCGCCGCACCCACGATATGGTACTAGCGCCGACAAGCAATTTGAGTGTTGCTGCTAACGGAAACCCAACTCATTCAGATGTTCTGACAGTAATCAAGGCTCATTCAAACAAGCCGCGCTGGCGGTGACGATTTACTCTTACATGGGTGGCTCGCGTCGCGACAGCCGAAGGCTGCACCTTGTTTAACTGCGCAAAAGCTCCAGCCCGCGCTCGAGTAATGGCAAAAGTTACCTAAACCACAAGCACGGCGATAGGATAGCTGACTGAGAGGACGCTTGCTGGTTGTAGCTCTCTCAGCCGTCACCTAGGTCCGTCGTGCACACAGCGGCCACCGAGTGGACGTCAACCAGGCACTTCGAGTCATCTTCAGAGTGTCGGCGAGGCACTCCAAGTTCCGGCGTCTGCGAATACTTGCGACGCAGAAGCCGTGGCTATACGATTAGCTAACCCTGCCCTGTGCTCGCAAAAAGCGTTTGTACAAACGCTACGGCTCCCCTGTGCAAAAACAAACCCAGCGTATGTGTTCAAACCCGCCACGTCGCGTTACAGCGATGAAGCAGGGACGGCTAATCGCCATATACCTTCTCCCTCTCCCTCCCTAAGCACCTGACAGAACTAGAATCTGACCCCTGACCTCCTGATTGCCTTTTAGTAATAATACTTATATTTAATGGCAGTTTACAGGTACTGTCGAAGAAAGATCGAACTAACAGTGAAATAAACTCCTCATGAATAAATACAGAGAACGGCGTTTTTGTAGCTTAAATGGTTCAGGAGAAACAGGACTGGCTGTTTAACTTTTTCTATTCTGCCTTAGCTGTTAAATCATTCGTGTCAGCACTTGTTGACTGGATTTCCCGATTAGTTTGTTTTTTTAGCGGTGGTTACACTAGAATCTGCGGATGAGACCCACCACATCGAAACCGATTTTCACAGTCGCGTCATCCGCCAGTAGCGTTGACGTAGGTCTGCGAATGACGATGGACTTGGCCTTTGTATGGTCGCTCAACGGATGCCCGCTGGCTGTGAACGGCTTCTGAATACCTAGCTAGTGTTACTACACGTGATCAAGCGAGTGCATTGAATGCGCATGCAAACTGGTACTTGGGAAGACGAAAGCCCGCTTGGTGGCCCATTTGGCGGGGAAACCGGATACATTTTTACGAAGAAAAGACCAATGCAAGAAGCATATAAAGACATCAGGGTGTTTTACCATTGCGGTGTTTCGAAGTGTCCAATCGTGGAAGGGGCGCAGGGTTCGGGCGTAGGCATTTGTAGCGGCTGTCTGCACATGAGTGGTCATCCCGGCACCCGACGGTTCGCCCGCTGTCGTGTAGTCTGCGAACAACCCCGAGATGAAGTCAGTCGCAAAGTTGAGAGCCCTAAAATTTCCAGAGGGGAAAAGCAAGCAATTCGATGAACAGTATACCAAACATAGGGTTAATATCAGTGATTGGAAGTCCTGTCTTATGAAAGCCAGGAATTTGAACTTGAAAGAATAAAGACCGGATTGTATAATGTACGTAATTAGCTATGCGACATGCGCGTTTATCAATCGGGCTACACGACCTGCTAGTCCTCCTGTGTAAAATAATTTTAAAAAAATCAGTTAAAATAATGAATGGTCACAATAAGGAACAGCTGACGTTACAGCAGTCGACCAAATGCGTGTGAAGTAGTGCCACCATTAGGACGGTCACCTAGGCAGAACTTAACCTTACCATATTCTCATCAGAGACACTTCCTAGGAACCCAGAGGCACATTCCAACAATTTGCTGTCGTTGCATAATGCAGATGCAAGGTATACAGCCGCTCGGTCGCAAGCACCGAGTCTTGATGTCTCTATTTGCGAATGGACATTTTGTGGTTTTAAAGAATTTCACAAATACATACTTTTCTCAAGCAAAAGATATCGCCTCTTAAAGAGTGGAAAGTAAATAAGACGCGAGTTGCTATTAAATGGGCTCAATAAAGAATATTTTTATGCAGGCTTGCTAAAAATATATTTGAGCTAATAGGGGTATTGACATTCAACGAGAACATTCATGTTCTTAAATCAGTCCTTTTGAAGCGGGTGTACTTTCTGTGGGTGACCGGAGGTAGCCTCATTCGAAAGTCAGTATCCGGCCGGGACGGAAATATCTAGAAAATTATGCTGCATGACAATCAACAGTAAAATCCCACCTAAGTAAACCCTCTAAACGGAAAACGCATTTCATAATTTCGGTTAAAATTGCATGAGATGGTCCGACACTAATCTTAAACTGTATAGTTTCAACAAGCCAAGTATCTCGGTGAGTTTGCTATGGCAAACGTGCGGAAGGAGTGACGTGATCTGGAGATAAAAGGTAGTGTGCTAGCTTCCCGTTCGTGGTTTTCATGCGAGGTTGCTGAATTTATTGAAATAAAGAGCGAATTTTCATTTCCTCAGGTCGAGCTGGCGAAAACAAATCCGTCATTTCTCCTAATGTAGGCAGGAGGAATGGTCAGGAGCTTACGAATCATCCGAAGGAGGTTAAAAAATATTCCTGTCAGTTTTTGACGAAAACTTAAAAACCAGAAGATGCCGAATAATACGAATATTCAAACCTCGGAGGCAGCCCTTTGAAACAAAGGTGTTCTATTTTCCAAAACTTCGCACGAAATCCCGTGCATTTTACGTCTGTCAGCTAGAAAGCCTTTCCACTAACACTGCATTCTGATTTTCCGCAAAAATAAGACCAAGTTGCTTTCCAAGAGCTACGGCGCGAATGTAAAAGTCCACAAAAAGTGGAAATCTAGTCATTATTTCCCCGCATTTTTTCAGAATTGATGTATAGGATTATTTTTGAAAAAAAAGTCCAATTGTTTGCATATGTGTGAAAAATAAACACCGAATGCAGCAGTGCTCATTTTGGTTTCTGTGAGACAGACCTGCAGAGCCAAAGCATTGCAAAGTACGCCGACCCAATGTTGCGACATCGACCGGCTTGCGACTCGGCCGATAAGATGTCTTGCAGGGATATCTCCAGAGACTTGAGATTGGCGGTGCTAACGTTTGAGGGCTGGTTCTTGACGCTCCCGGTGGAACTCTTCCTCGAAGAGCCGTTGCTTACCCTTGAAAATATGCTTTTCTTTTCCTCACACAACGTACTCACCGCCAACTCCAGGCGCACTATATTGCCCATAACATCGGCGTAGACTGTCTGAAGACTGCCAAGACGGGAGAGTACTGGTTGGCCAGCCTCGTCAGTTGTGGCGAGGATGTTAAAGAATTTCAACAGGCTCCGAGACGAGGCCAAAAACTCCACGGCCTTGAGGCGGTCGCTGGTGACGGCTGGTGGAATGTCCTCAAAACTGAGAAACAGGAGTGAAGAAAAGAGAACTTCAGTAAACACAAAGCCAAAGTTAATCCCACACCACACAACTCGATTAATCCCAGCTCCGTACGGGAATAAACGTGTGAACATAGGAAAAAAGGCACCAACAAAAACAAAGACCATAAAATGGACTCACTCCGAGGGTTCTTTCCAGTTGAATAATCATCAAAGGTATGAGGTCATATTCGACTTGAGTTTGCTGATGCATCTTGATTAAAGAACAGGCATACCTAGCTTCGCAACACGTATGTGCCTCATATGCAACAAGCAAGACCAACAAGGATAAATGGGTCACAAATGATCGTTTCTGACTAATTAGACGTCACTAACTGTTATGACCCGTCTGGTACTTGGAAGCCCGTGGAGCATATACGAACTCGACCCTTGTTCCCAATACCAAAGCATCAGACAAAAAAAAACAAGGCCGGCCACGGAAAGTGCATTAGAAAAGCACTGAAAGTCAGGATTAACTGGAAGTAACGCATATTTATAACGGCCTACTGTGGTTCGCCGGTATTCGACCCAATGCCCTTCCAGACGAGCTGGTCGATAAGTCGAATACGCAGGTCGATCAAACCCGAGGGGCAAGGCTAATAGAGTCGCCACGATCAAGATGACAGCGCTGTAGAGAAAACGCACGTGGCCTCTAGTGATTGGCTGGCTCTAGTTTTGGAAGTTTAGGCACTCCCAACACTAACCAGACCCAACTGCAGGTTTGGACAACCTAGGATTCGAACTCGGACTGTTCGGTCATTGAGCGGTAAGTACAGACTTGAGAAAATGTGCACAAAACAACATTTCAAACGTGCTGAAAAATCAATATCATTCGGCGTTTGCGCCAGTAAGCGTCCGCCGATGGCGAAACCACTTGTCGCAAATGGCCCTCCGCTTAAGATACTGGACACACCTTCGCATGGGACAAAACTCGCGCTGTCGGAATTCGCTCCTCTAAAGAAGGTCGAGAGTTTCTCGAGGCCATGCACTCCGATGAATCATGCATCAATCGACACATTGAGTTAGATTCCACGTACAAAAATCTCAGTAAAAAGCGGAAGAGAAGAGGGCCAATCAATACTGAATGACGCGCAAGCGGCCGTTTACTGGCGCAAACGTCAAACGATTTTTCAGCACGTTTAAAATGTTAATTGTGTTGTGCACATTTCCTGAAGTCTGAAGACGACCTTGGGAACCAACGGCAAAAACTTACTTAATACAATTTTCTACTTTTCCTGAAGAACGCATTTGCTCTCCAATTATATTTTTTGGGATGCCTGCGTTCCAATTTGTATATATGGGGGACATGCGTAAAAACGTTAACTAATTAACCTACCTTAAAAGTAATTCTACAGTTAGCCGAAGCCTGTGTCAATTCGCGTTGAGTGCATTTCTTTATGCCCTCAGCATGGCATGCCTTCAAAAATTTGCATGTGGTTTTTTAAGTCAGTATGCTGATCGGTATATGTCTCATCTGAGCGCATTGCCCTTCCTTATTGGGCAGGCGCCAGATACGTTTTCAACCTATGAGACAGTTCACCAGGTAGAAGATTTTGTTGCCTGGGTGGCCTTAGTGCTTAAAATGCCATTCATGCACTTACGCACAAGGTCACATGAGCATCCATTGTAGAAAAATAAATTGAAGAGGTATTTCACATTGACTTGATAGCATTATTCATCTAAGCAGTGTGTTTTACCGCGATCTAGCAGACTGTAGACAGAACTCCTCTTGTGATAGATGGGATGGTTACTTTCTAAATATATGGTGGCCCGGTAGATGCTTGCCTGGTCCTAACCCCTATCAACCATACGAAGCTTGCTTACGCCGGAAAGCCAATGGATCGGTGTGCGCCCGTTCTTGAATGAATGAGATAGAGCGAGATCCTAACCACAACAATGAGGTTGACGCGTCCACTTGGCATGTTTATATAGCTCATTTGATACGGTTTATGACGTTTGATGATCGGTAACCACCGTGAAACAGCTGTCTGCGTCTGGCCTGTTGCAACTTTAGTGAGCTGCTTACGTAAAATACATATGTAAAGGCAGAATGTTGTTACCGACAGAGACAAGGGAAACCTATTCTATTTCTGGCTTGTTAGACGTTGTCAGTCAGTCATATCCAACCCCGATTTGTGGGATACCTGGGGCTCGAACTCGCGACCTGTTAGTTAAAATTCCAACGCTTCTAACCACGGAACCACTGGCTCGTAGTACACAGTACTGCCGACAGAGGTACTAACTAAAAGCCCAGACACGTGTTCCGCCGATATTCTGTCGCTGCATGATACAGCTGCGAGGGGTTCGGCTCTTCAGTGGGTCCCCCAGCGTCCCCTATGAGGTTTCTCGTATATGGACTCCAGAGAATAATTAAGTGATTAATTTCAGAAATTACTCAATGCAGGACATGGAGGTGAGTCTCGGGAACATGACTTTTTACGGTCAGACGCGAAATTTATATAAACATTGGAGTCGAAGAAAATCAATTACTGTAAAATAACAACGTAATGCCCATTCTACAAACAGGTAGTACAACGGGTAGTTTGAAATGTACATGGAAAACGTAGTAAACCTTACTCCCGACATAGATACTAACTAAAAGCCCAGACACGCGTTTCACCGATATTCTGCCTCTGCGTGGTACAATCCATTTGACCCACTTGTGAAAAACTTTGGTTCCTCAGTGTAATTCAAACCCACGACCGCAAAAGCAAGACTTGAGTACAGGCAACGATCGGACAACCTCAGCTTCCAGGCTCTACCGGGAGCCCTAAATTTAACCACATTTGGGCCAAGTTACCCGCCCAGCCTACTGCAAGGTATGAAACTCACAAAATATGATGCAGTAAGTTGGCTGCCCAAATAGGATTTCCCAATCAATCAATCTGGAATCCACCAGACGACTACGAGGCTTAAATAATTTTTTGCTATTACTGGCGGATAAGAATCTTATCGAGACCACCGAGTTTTCCATAATTGGGTCAAATGAATTATTCAAATCTGACAAAAACAGCGATAAATACATATAGTCGACAGGTTTTGTGCACTTGTGAAAGACTGAAACGATCATTTAGATGCCAACCGAAGAGCAGAGGTCAAGACGAAACGATAAACATTTGGAACTGTAATACAACGGAGTAATTTCTTCAACAGTCAACCACCGCTCCAGATTGACCCAGTCGGACACCTTTGCGTCCGTCGTACGGCCAAGAAGACCACATCTCCTTCTACACCACACAGCAGAAACTGCAGTTTCATCAATAAAAACGTTTTTCAGACTATAACAACTTGTTTCGGTTCGGGTCTGACGTCTGAGTATATTATTACTGAGACAGTAGGGCCCAGGATCCCCTGCAGTACTTTGCTGTTCACGCACACACACGCACACGTAAATAATGAATTAAAACAAACTGTCCCTTCACTTGACACGGCAAAAGTTAGATGAGCATCACACGTCATTTACATGGCAGTCACGCGTTAGCCCGCTAACTCGTGAAATGTCAGCTGAAATTCAAAAATGCGTTTTCGTTTCGCAAAGACTAAGTAAGTAAGATTGTAAAACTGGTCAACCTGCAGCATCATTCTATAATATTTCAATTACCTCGGGATACCAGCTTTTGAATGAACTTCCTTCTGACTGCACACATAAACTACACTCTGTAAAAAATGACTACATACGTAGCATGCATTTTACTCATTGATTTCCGATACCCCTAAATGTCCAATTATATTTCATGGAAAAAAATGCATACAAATATTCAGTCTTTTGTTTACTCAGTAGACAATTACGTCTTCATCCAATTTTATACTCAAAGGAGTGACATAATCCGATTTTTGGAAAGTTTCTCCGTATAGGACTCCTAAATACCGTGAAATGGCCGTTCAAAAATGCATACATCTGTATTTACCAATATGGCTTGTAAAATTAACAGTATGGATCAAATCCACTGCTTAATTTTATGAACCATATATGGTCCCCTTTTACTATCTTAGATAAATGTGTGATTTTTGTGTACGCGGAAAATATACGACTCGTAGTCTCGAAACCCTGAATCAAAGTGTGGCGATAGAGCAGGTTCACAATTATTCGGGACTTGAGAAATTCGAAAACCGAATCATGTCACTCCTTCGAACATAAAATTAGAAGAAGACGTAATTGTCTAGCAAATGAGCAAAAGAAATATAATTGGACTTCTAGGGGCATCAAAATTCAATAAGAAAAATGCATGCTGTTTAAGTATCCATTTTTTTCTAGAGTGTAGTTTTTGCATGCAGCCGGAAGGAAGTTCATTCGAAAGCTGGCATCCTGAGTTAACTGAATTATTATAGAACTATGTCGCACAATGATTAAGTTTACAACCCTACCTAATTAATCTCTTCGAATCAAAAACGCATTTCGGGATTTTGGTTGACATTTCATGAGTTAGCCGGTACAGCAACGAAGGGAAAAATATTGCACGCGAGCATCGACACATCACCCATGTGTGAGAAGTGTGTTTTTACAAAGTCGGTCATGTGGTTCGAGAGACGAGCACGTGCGTGAAAAGCTCAAGCTGCTCATAAACCACTTCAGCTACTTCCTCCAATTTCAGCCCGTCTTAGCTAGCAGACCCGGATAGGGCATTGGTGCATGGCAGGGGTAAGGAAAGAGGGGGCAGATGTCCAGATAGCCATCTTTATGGCAAAGCAGCACTATGGCGAATGGGATGCGTCGAAATATCAGGGCGTTCTATTTATCGAAACTAAGAAGACTGCTGGTCGACGGAAATTAGTCAGACCTCCTTCGAAGTTGGCAGGAAAGATTTGTAGTAAATACCAGAACGCGTGCGTCACGGTAGACGGAAAATTTGGCTTCTTCGGTCACGGAAACCACAGCCTTTCCCGGTTATTTTGAGCTTAGTCTGTCATTGGAACAGGGGCGACTGTAAGAGTTGAGGGTAAGGTAGACGCGACAAAAGTTTGCTTCACTACAGACATGCTTGCGAGCAAGTCACCCCATCCCTTGCAACGTCCGGACTGCCATCAGTCGCCCGCACATAATCATAGATTCTAGTACCCAGATCCAGACTCAAGCTGAACGGTAGATGTCAAAAGCAGACCTTTAAGTGCACGCGCGGACAATCCACCACCAGGAAAATTACTGCCTATGAGTCAAATTCAGGCATAATGAGCAGTTCATCAGGACGCCAATTTTTTAAAGCAAGTCCGATACTTAAAAACCTGCGGGACAGTAGAAAATACAGCCGCATAGCGCAGTCGGGTAAAAACAAGACGACAGAAATACTAGCGTTGCTTCGATGGGTCTTGCGGAGCTTCAATTCGCTGAATAACGTTGTGCACCCCTTATTTTTGCATTGATCTTTTTGCACTGAACTAACTATACTGCACCTCATGAGACTTTCCTTGCCATCTGCAGCACCTAGTTGGTCATCATGAATTGGTCAGCATTCCCGCAAAATATCGCGTGATATTTAAGCAAGCAAGACGGGATAACCCTTCTTGCCTGGGAGGTTGCCAAGTGACGGTACAAGGCAGACCTCTCAGTCAACCCCTGTGTGTGCGTGTTTGTGTAGGTGATTGGCGTACTGATAGTAAGATTCCGTCCCTCAAACGGCCAGGCGATATCCGGAATGCACAACCATGGCATAGGTCAACAGGACCAGTTGCAGGCTCCCGTCGAACCAATTGGTGTTCAAGCTGTCCCCACCACTTTGTCTTCAAGTGCAAAATTCTTTTTTGGTGTCAGTTGTGGAGCCAGAGCATGTGGTGGTATGCCTAGTTGCGGATTTTTGCCGTGCCAGCCACCTGCGACCTCCCTCGTCTCCGGTCTTCTTGACTGGACACCGGATTCAGGTGGAGGAGGAGGAGAGGGTGAGGTGGATGCAGCGCAAGTCTACAATGACTATAAACTAATTCACGTGCATCTTGCAGCTCCGGCTCCAATCCGCGGGGCCGCATACGATGAATATCATCGGAGACGACGGCCGGGCTTTCGTGCAAGAAGGCTAATCAAATTGCTTTTCACTTTTTTTGTTAACTGCATCGTGATTGGTCAATGATGCTGCGCCATTAGTACACAATGACACGAATCATGCAATTTGTCCGGACTGACCTCCGGTCCTTTCCTTAACCTCGGGTGCGTCTCCTATCCTGAAGAAACTAACGCCGCCCCGCATCTACCAAGCGAGCTAAGCACACTGCGCTTACCGACAAGAAAAATGCAGAAATTGAGAATGTGGGATAGCCTTCAGCAGACGTAAAATTCGTAGCATGAAACGAACAAAAACATACTAAACAGCGTTCAACGGCTTCCGCCCCCCCCCCCCAAAAAAAAACGTTTTTCATTATTTCGGCTGACGTGGGCTGGAAAGCTGCCAACTGAAGAGACAACTCGATCTTTCTGATCGGACCGCAGTGGTCCCTTCTCAATTAGGTCCTTATGGCATTCACACGTAAAGGAAATCCGAACAGCCCTTGCAGTAGTCCCCTTCACATGGAGTGGGGGCAGGTCTCGTGTGAAACACGCAGATGGACTGTTTGGTCAGAAGAAGAAGAAGAAGAAGAGGCGGTCGTTGACACAAGGGCTTTATTCGCCTGACGTTTCGGATTCTCACCTGAACCCATCATCGGAGACAGTGGCAGAAAAGGAAGAAGTTGCGGACAAAGCAACTACGTCGGCAGGCCTCGTGTGACACACGTAAATCGACTGTTTGACCTCGGCAGGCACAGTTTCCGCGACCACCACCGGTCTTGCTATTAATGGAGAGTTAATGTCTGAAGAGAGAGAGAGAGACAGAGTGCGACAGATTCTGCGCAAGTCAGCCTCACTATCAATTTATTCGCGCGCGTAAATCAGCCGTGCTGAGCCCATTCCGTAGAATATGCGATGTTTGCGACGGCCAAACTTTCATGCGCGTGAATGTGTAGGAAGAGAGGGTGATTCATTAGACAGCTCTAGATCAAGATGACGAGAAACGGTGTGGCGTGATGGCTTGGTCACATACGCTCGTCCTAAAAGTCGTTTAGAGTTTTTCGAAAGTTAGAGCCAGTAGTAGGGGAAGCTCCATTTTTTCGGAAATTTGGAGGAAGTAATAAACCGAGAGTAAAACCCCCATTCCTACTAACCTGAACTCCATTACAGAAAAGAAGGTCTGAAAAGGACGAGTTAGACGAAGGGATCGCAGATGAGCATTGAGGAGTGTGCCATTAGTCAGTCGACCTGCGGCGCCATCATCGTTGACGGAACTTTTCCGGGAGCTTATTTTACGCTCCGACTTCGTCGTCTTTGCGCCGACGGGCGCTGTAGGGGTGTGATCTTCGCCAGGTTCCGATCTGCAATTAAGATAGATAGACGATGGTATTAAACCGTAAGCCCGACTGTCTAATTTGGCGCACAAAGTAAGCATGGTAAAGGTATTTCGCAACAGCAAAATTGCCTTTGCTGCAAACAATAAAACAAAAGGGTCCGTTATGAACTTAAAAAAGTCGCAATAAAAACCTCGAAAATGAAGACTATTAGGGTTGGCAAACTTTTACTATTAAGCCTTTTCCATTCCGAAGAGTAGAGTCGTCATTTGGCGAAGACAGTAACATAACTAAAAATCAGCTGATGCGTTCTTGTGAATCCATCGGGCACAGACCGACGGATTGGGGCTTGGAGCACCAACATACACCAGTTACCACCGTCGCAACTGTCCGCACTGCCCATACATATTCAGAAATCGCATGGGCCTACTCGGTCACAAGCGTTTTCACGAAAGTCTGCGGCAACCACAAGCAAGACCACTTCACCACACACACTTTCCCATCAGCGCATGTATCACGCATGACCTCGTCGAACACTACACACCACAAGCGCAAAGCAGGCCCCTGTCACGCATGTTGGAAGGGTGTTCTTAGGCTCCCTCTCTATGAGGCTCCTCTAATGCATGTAAGATTCGAGCAGTCCATCCACTTTTGTGGTAAATCTTGGTGTGAGCCGGGTCGTGTTTGTGTTTCACACGTGCCAACGGGCCATACTCAGCTCCGTCAGACACTTCTCCCAATAAAACGAGAAGGCTCGACGGAAGATCAAGGTATACGCATGAATTTTCAAGTCAGTTACACCAACCCTTCGTCAGACGAAATGAAAGGTGTGTGGGAGATAATCGTCAGACGCCAGAAAAAAACCACAAAGCGTCGACTCTAACGGATACAGTGTATCACAGAAATTCTATTCACTGTCCTACATGCCGAGAATTTCCGAAGCGATCGCTCGACAATTAAATCAGTTCGGCATCTCCATCGCCCACAAATCGGTGTCTTCATTGCGCACGACATTATCCCGTGAAAAAGACCTCATACCGAAGGAGCAGTATTTCATGTACAAACTCCTCTAGCATTTATGTTGGGCATACCGGCCGACGACTTGGGACCTGCACTAACGAACATAAGTTGGCCAACCGCCGACGGGACCCCTTGTCTCTTGTGTTTGCGCACGTCCATGAGTGTGATTATCGCCTCAACTGGGAGGGGATTGAAGTGATCGATAGTGCCAACACCAAAAGGGCGCGAGAGTTTCTAGAATCTTGGCACTCCAATAACAATAGCATCAACCGCCATGTCCATTTTGACGCTCACTACGAAGGCTTACGTTCACGGTTCGCCGGCTTACGCCCACCCTAAGACACCAACTGCTAATCCATGTTCGGCCACGTAGAATATCACGGATTCAGCACCTCCCCCAAAGAGTGAACCATGCGTGAAACCCTCAACACCTCCCCAAACGTCCGCCACCTATCCAAACACATTCTTCACCCCCACACATAAACGTCTGTCTTGCCGATGTAACCTCGATGTCCCCATAGCTCCCCAGTGCGATTATCTCCCTCACACTTTCCATTTCGTCTGCCGACGTGTTGGTGTAACCGACTTGAAAGTTCACGAGTATACCTCGATTTTCCGACGAGCCTTCTCCTTTTATTATATCGTCTCGGAATGCATACTACCTCTGTTATTCATAACTTCGCCCAATCTCTGCATCGGTTAGTTGAGCGGCTGAGGCAATAGACTGGTCCGCGGGAAAGGTGAGAGAGTGAGTGAGGTCGATCCTCAGCGCTCTTTTCTTCCGCCATAAACCATCTGACGTGCTCGGAAACATCACGCAGCGCTAGAAGTCGCGGCATGAAGGACTGCCAACTGACGATCGTTGTACTGAGAACCATGGCTCCACAAACAGGGCGCTAGAGATCCGCGAGATGCAGTTTAACTCGTCATGGACCGTTGACGTCGAGGGCAGCCACACCCTAATGAATGGCAATAGCAACGTCACGCGTGCAGACGGCTCTTTGCCAAAAAGCCCCCACAAGAGTGACCAAAATGAAAATCAAAAAAGACTTTTGTAAGCGTTGACTGGATTGGACTATAGCGCTGAAACCAAAGGATGGCCACACGGACGCGTGATACAGACTAGACTGAGACTTTGCGTGCTCGGTAGGCCACAGCTCGGTTGTCTTGACTCGGAGAGTGAGAGTGAGAACAAACCCGAGGTGAATTTGGTCACGCAAACGCAAAACCCACTTTCTCATCAGAACTAAGCTTGGTAGAGCTCGGAAACAAGATCTTACTAGGATATAGGGAAGTCCACGCGTGTCCAGTACGGGAACCGTAGTAACAGGGGTTTTACGGGTGGGGCTACGGTAAGACAGAGAAGGATGTACGAGAGCTAAGGAAAAAGTGAGTGTAGTAAAACTAATTGTGCTAGTTTTTCTTATTCGGTACCAAAATCTCAGTTAGAGCAGCGCTCAATGAAGAAATTCCCTCAAAATAGCCAGTAAAAACCAACTGCGTGAAGGATAATGTTGATTGGCCCGTCAAGGTCATTGAGCCTACACAGCCCAGGAAGGTGACCAATCAGACGGAAGCTATAGACGAAAGTTGCAGGAAGTGGGTGCAGTGGCCCAAAAACCAACCCTCTGTTCTAAAAGCAAAGTCTAATACTTGCTCTATCCCTAAATCCTAACCATAAACTCTAAACCCTGACTCCAACCCCAAGTTCTGAGCCTAACCCAAAATCACAACTCTTAACTCTAAAAGACGAGAGTGAGAGTGAGGACAAAGCCACGGCGAATTCGGTCACGCAAACCAAAAAACTTACCTCCCCGCCACATTAATGCCTACGCGCTGTAAACAGTCATCACGCGTTAATGGTCGTGACCTGATAGGTTGGTTAATGATGGCAAACGGTTTTCAACCTCCTCCTCCTCCCCAGAATTAGAGACTAGGTTACCATAGCTCCAAATTTTGTCAATTTGGGCAACTTCCAGACACACGTAAAATCCGAGTCATTAAAGGTCTATTTTTGTGAGCATGATTAGTCCAGCCTTTCCTGAAGAAACGTTCGCAAATGATCAGGCGTCCTTTATTAGCCGATTAAATTTACACAAACTAGCCAATAGCCTGCAGAAAGTGTGCGGGAAAGCAGGGTGCGAAAACACTAACGTTTTTTGTAGTTTTTGAGTCGACGTCATCATTGACATCAACGTTGGCCTTGTCAAGAATCACGATGCAAATCAAGACGACAGGAGCTCGAGAAAGGCAAAAGATACCGGTCAGGCACATATATGTCAAGGTCAGGTGTGTACAAGGACGCCAGACCTAAGCATGACAGCAGGGGCACTAGAAACGGCGCGGCATCAAACATGAATGCCAAACTCAAACACCACCCAGTACGATGTCACTGCCTGTTCATTGGTTAACACCAGGCCCTTCAAATGTGATCGCTCAAACTGTTGCTTAAAGCCGGTGCTTTTGCCGACTTACTACGAAAGCACCAAAGGTAGTGAAGAAAGTAAGCCGCAAACGAAAAAGAGGACAAATCAGAGGAGAAAATAACTTGCCTAACATCTTGGCTAGAAGGTAAACTATTGCCGTTAAACTGTGCCGGGGCTGTCTGAAGGTTGCTTGGAATGAGGGGTTTCCGTGTTCGCGCATCCGGTAGAAATTGCGGCCCGTCAGTTGTGGATGCGCCGGAGGACGCCTTCGCACGTTTTGCAACAGCTGATGCTGCTGTCTGGCTCGAGGGACCGTTTGAGGTGAGAAGGCGAATCAGCTCGTCAGAGGTCGCCAGAAAGGTGTCGCAAGTAGCTTTTAGGTTCTCAGTCGTCTCCTCGACATCCTAGGCATGTCAAAACTGTGCAGTGTATAAATAACTAAGGAAGCATCTTCAGTGCCAGTGGCATATTATGTAATGAGTAGTAGAGGTCTGACAAATGGAGCTGTGGTCTGTAACCGTTAGATGCCAGGAGACCGGAAGCATGACAATTTGGTAAGTAACGACACCGAGAAATCTAAGTATCGGGTTCAAGAGTTTGGGCTGAATCTTGGTCAGGTGCGTGTTCCAGAAAATACACTAATGTCGAAGGTTGGTGCTGAGAGACTCATCTTCCGCCCTTACTCCACATACCAACCGCTGTTCCTGTCTCCCGTACTTCCCTTTGACCTCCCTCCAGAAAGTTTCCAGGTACCCCGGTTGTCATCTCATCCATGAAAAGACCGGTGGAGGTGGCTTGTGACGTAAAACTCAGGAGATCTCCGGTGCTGGATAGAAACCATAACGACGAGAGTGCCTAGCCTTGCAAGCCTCCAGCTCCAAAGACTACCTTCATATATCGAATTTCTTCGAATGTGCCGAACTTGATCTTGCTAGGTACCGATAAAGGGGTAAGCCAAATGAAGCAAAAAGCGACGCCTCATCCAGCCATCCTAAATTACACGGCTTTTCGTCGGATAGTGTTGAGGGCAAGGGAAAATGGCAATAGTATGCTGTATCAGATCCCTTGCGGGTTACGCTTTGGATGCACGAGAGAACATGTGAGCCGGTTAATAAAGGGGATCTACGTGTTGAGGATGCGGGAACCTCTTCAGAGTTACTGACACGAAGATGACTTAAGAGTCCTATTTCCCAGACACATCAGTTGATCAAAACCATTTGGGATAACCAACCATGAGCACACTCATGTGCTTCGAGCTTTGCATTAGGGAAAAGCAAGAAAAAAGCCCTGAACAATCACAGTACCACTTTTTAGGATATTCCTGGTCCAATATATGACTTAGTCAAGATCCCAGTTTGGGTCATGCCAGTTGAATAGTAATATCTTTGTATTTCATTTGTGCTGGCGAAAAGGCATTAATTGACATGTTTCCAGATCGTGGGCTAATATAGAAGGTTGCATTTGCATACCAGTAGTCTTGTTGCCAGTACCTTAAGAGTGCGGCGTATCATGCTAAGGTTATCTGAACACATAAGATAGACATGCGCCACAAATCATAAAGGCTGCCGACAGAACTCTTTTAGGCCATTTGAGGTATTCACTATCCCGTCATGTCATCTTACTCGTCTCCGAAAACCGTATTTATCGGGCATTTGCCTTGGCAGTTCTCCCTTGTGATTGTGAAGGCTGGGATTTGCATGGGAGCAACGTTGCGGTTTTTTACAACCTTTATTTTAGATGACGCAGTCGTATTTCGTTTCGTATTCGCTGTAAATACGCCGCAACTATTTCTTCCATCATTGCAGAAAGGCGATGAATGTAGTTTGGGAATATTTTGCATGGCTATCCTATGAATTCTCTGTTGCTGCTGCCTCGAATCGAACGCCAGTACGCACCCGAAGGTGGTGAAGGAGAGGACATCTCGAAATATGGAGAGGCTGCACCAGAGCCTTCCCTTTCCTTCGTGGGTAAAGAGGATATGCTGAAATCTCAAGACCCACTGCCCTTGATCCTTGCGCATGGAGAAGTACTAGGTGAGACATCACTGAGATTGGGCTGATCAGAATCGGTCATAGACGTATCAAGCGCCAGTTATTTCGGATATTCCTGGATCTCCGGTCTAAAGACAGCAAAAACGGTTGCAAAGCTAATGGAAATAAATGCCCAAGATGTATTGTCAACAAAGGTAGGGAGGATCTGAATGAATTTCGGCCTCACTTACCGTCCTCAGCCAGCCCCTACCCAACCCTAGACTGAGCCCGATCCTAATGCATTCTGATCGGCGACGCCCACGACCAACCGTCTGTTTACGCGTGCCTGCGGCTAGGCAATCGTTAATGAGCAAGATCACCGCCCATCCCCTTACTTCCACCATAATCATCGCCAGCATCATCAGCACCACAACCGGCTAAAGCCCTCCCCCCTCCTCCAGAAAAATGCACATGGGGCCAGCTGACCTACCCCTAAGGCGCCAAAGCCTATAGAGGGCACATCCGTGGCCACGCAAGTGAACATAAGCAAACTGCCTTTACAAAAGGATTATAGATACGGGTGAATGAACTCCACTTGTCGAGTGTTACACACCTCGGTAGGGGGCGTTCAAAGATTTTTAGAGCGTCATACTAGTCAGAGGCTATTTATTAGTTCAAATTAAGGGTCTCCCTTATGAGCTTACCATGGAGAGGAGGCTACAGAGTATTACTTGCTGCTGAGTAAAAAAAAAATCCAGAAACCAAGATGTTGATTTACAAAAACGGGAAAAGAGCACCAATGTTTTGCAGAAGACATTCAAAGGGGAGGTAGCAGAGCACTGAAAAAGCCTGCTCGAGTGCTTTTTAACTCTAACCGATGCAGTGCGCGAGTAGAGTAGTGTCACTGAAAAAGCAGTCGTCCCGTCTGTGAACAAAGCAACCATCGTTAACATTTCAGACTCAGTAGATTAAGTACACGTAAAAAAATATGTTAATTCACAAGAACTCTGCGATTATCACTCCAAATTCATATTGACCGAACTGTGAAAAACTCGGCGCCTCGGTGGGATTCGTAGCTCAGGTGGTTAGAGTGTTGGCTGCGCTAAAGCCTTCCCCTTACTGCGTGGGTTCGAATCCCACCGAGGCGCCGAGTTTCTCACAGTTGGGTCAATATGAATAATTCAAAAATCTGCCAAAACATCAATGTATCACTCCAAATTCAAAGTGCCTACTATCTGGCGCAGTGTTAAGACTACTTCCCTAACGGAATAGATCTGTGCGCGTCACTTTGGAAACCCAGGAGGCCGAGTCCAAGTCCGCAGTGAACAATAGGACTTTTGTTTGATTAGCAACTGCCTTCGGTTTCAAACATAAATTGATTGCTCATCATCTCACTACACAGTACCTTTCCGCTAGCATTACCTTTTTCCTGAATCCTCACTTTAAACATCATTGTTTAACTTTCTTAAGGGTAACTGAGTCAGTAGATCTCGACTCGAAAATTTCGTAGGCTTTTCTTGACCGTCACCCTCTGTACACCACATTCAACGCAGAAATAAGTACAGTGACTCGGCTCTTCCAGTTGCACTTCGCGATTGCGGTCCCCTTAATAGCCAAAGTGCTTCAGTCTAGCGGAACCCACTGTCTACCAAAATATCACTCTAGGGTCCCCGTAAAATCCCTCAAGTTCAGCCTCCATAATGGTACATATTCGGCCGTCTAGTCATACGCTACGCGCATGGCGGCAAGCCACATATCCTTTCCCCTCCGAGGAACGTAGTGCAAGCTCTGGCCATGAAGGTCCAGACCGCTTCACAACCAACAGCTAACTCTTTCCACACCTAGGAGTGAAGGCGTTGTGAACTTTCCACGGTCTCCACCCCAACTTCTACAAAAAACCCGCAACTAGGCGCACCTACAAATTCCCATGAACTTGCTTTTTGGCTGGCAAAAAAACAGGAAAGAGCCATAGCTGTAACGGCGGACTGCAGTTTACACGCAGTGAATAACCTTAGAAAAAATGGAAAAACTGTCAGTAGATGCTGTGCGAGGACGAAAAATTATGGTCGGTGAAGGCAGCATAGCAGTAAGGTGCTTAGCACATTGGTGTGGAGACTCACCTTAGATTTCAATTGCGTGTCATTCTCCCTCTCGTCCAGGTTCTTTTTTAGGTCGCAGATTTGTTGGAAAAGCAGGTCGCGATAGACACGCAACTCTGACCGCTTTTCAGCAATCGCGTGTTCTGACAGGGTACAAAATATCACAAATGAGAGTACGAAGAAAAATTAATCTAACGGTTGCACTCAAAGTGGCAGATGAAATGCTGAAAATGCAGAATCCACTTATAAGAGCCTAAGCAAACACGCTAAACACGAAATTCCTAATGAAAGAAAGGTGATTCACAAGTAAAACTGGCATCCAGAGTTAGTGCAATGAACCAGAGGGGACACTCAATATCCCCAACTGTGAAGAGTGACACGGCGTACTAATGAATGTGTGAATATTCAGCAGAGTAGTCGTGATTCAGTCACTCGGTTTGAAAGGAAAGTCAATGAGACGCCCAGATATGACAAGATAAACAAAGCATGCAGTTGTCGGTATGAAAACGAATGTCAAGTTAGAAGGAAGAAGAACGCCTTTTGCAAAATTAATGAAAACAAACTAAAACCTAGACCCTCTAGACGATACCAGGAATATAAGTAATTAACTATTTTATGTCCAATGAGCCAAGGTAATAGTCGTTCATCTTGCTTGGCAAGAGCTTGCACCGGCTGGCTTCGTTGACTCTCGGCAAATATGACCCGACAGAATTCGCCGGAGAGTTTTCGAGTTGGACGGCATAGTGGGTTGGTGGGCCTCTTCATCCATTCCACTTTATTTACAAGTTTTATTCAAGTTTGATCAGCACAAATGACAGGAAGACATTTAACCAACAGCCGACAAGTGACTTGCAATGGAGCATTTAAATCATTCGCGCAACCCATCCTGGGCTATCTTTTACACTCTAGAGTCTGTTTGGGATTTCAATCAGCGTCTCATAAGTGCTGGTAGCGACTGCTAAGGCATGGTCAGTAAAATTTTAAAGGAAGATCATTTACGAAAAAAAACAAGCCTGGTTCCCCTGAGGGATACTGCGTAACAGAATACATTGTGGCTTTTCACAACGCCGCAGATCGAGTTTTAAAATCTAACCTAGGGAAGGAGTAGGAGTTTTAATTAACAAGGACTCTGCAGAACCGTAGAAGGCACTAACTTTGTTGGCAAAATCCAGTTCTAGAAATACGCCCGGAAAATATATAATCAACCAGAATTAAGCCTGTCGAATAAAATTGGCTATGTCTTTGGCACTTTATAAAAGAGAATGTCACAGTATTAAGGTTCAACCAGGACTACCGATGACAAAGTGATGCCAGGGAGGATTAAATGACCGCTTACAAACCCGCACTGATATGATGGGGAAATTAGTTATTTTCATCAATTTGGACGGCAAAACATTGCGCACATATGGGGCATGGGGGGTGGATCAAAAGAAGTGCAAACACAAGGGAGAACTTGCCTAAAGGACTGAAGGTGGGTAAGTTAAGGGCGGCGGTGCTCTTCATGTCGTGGGTTAGAGAGGTGAGTGAAACCAAATGCAGTCACCGGCAGCAGAGTGGAGGGTGGGGGGAGGATTGGCGCGCGGACCAGACTCAGTTCTGGCAGTGGTCGAACTGTGCATTGTTATGCATCAGAGAAAGTGCTAATCATGCGCCTTCTGCGAGCCAACCAACCAGAAGCCGCAGAAGAGGCACTGGCAGATCTGTGACAATCAGAGGCACCTGAGGGCAGAGTACTGACACCTCGCGCGCGCGCAAACACACAGAAAGCGGACGCAAGAGTCTATCAGCGAGGCAACAAACACCGGGCTGGGGCATTCGATTTACATATACACACGCGGGGTGACAACACGTGGGGGGGGGGGGGTCGGGGCAGGTGAGATGATGCAGAGAAACTGGCTGTTTTCGAGTGGCGGGTCGAGTAGTCAATCTACGAAAGCCAGTTGGAAGGAATGCAGTCGACAAACAACCTGTATTTATAAGACGATATGCCTACAGCGCAATACTTGGACATGGTTCCCCTGATTTAAACCTATACTTCTATTGAATATAACACATCAAACGGCGTAATCATTGCTAATATACAATGCACAATTTAAGAAAACATTCTAGATGCGAACAAAACTACGGCTGATCCATTTAGATTGGCGAAATCCTACACACACTAAAGTACGAAACGTAGGACAAATTAGCAGAAGTCCTTCAAAATATTGTCAACTTGGAAACGCAACTTAATTGAGACTTCAAGTATAAGTAGCAGTAAATAAAATCGTATAGCAGCTCACTTAAGCTAACGGGTGTCAGATTGAGAGACGTCGCAGGGTCTACATCAAAAACTTTTCGAAAGTCGATCCGTATATAGTGTAACCTCTCACGTTAGTGGGATGTGTCAATGTGGCCTTTTCGGCCTTCTCATGTATGTGAAGACTGAGTCGTCCACCCCTTGTGGGAAAACCTGATGTTGAGAGGATTGCGTAAAAGTTGCGCTGCACCGAATACGGAGTGCCAGATCAGGGTACGACACAGGTAAGATGCGAATTCAGAGCAAGCACCAACCATTCATGGGGGTATGACAGCAAACCTGGCCACGGGGGGCTCGCGTCGCAGCAGTCACTTGCGCCGGATCCCCGCATACGCCGGCCCGGCTGGTGTAGGGGAGATGGAAGTAAAAGTGGTGTCGACTCCGTGGACCGCGTCCTCAAGTCACTAAGCGTAATGGCTCACTATAAGCTAATCTGACGTGCTTGTAATCTAACAAAACGCGTTAAGAGTTGAGCCCTGGAAGGCGGCATGGCACGGTCCCTCAGGGTGGGGGGCTGTTGTGATGGTGCCGCTCAGTTGGTATGAGAATCGAAAGCCTTTTGCTTGAGAAAACCTGGTTCCTCACGCGTGAACCAGGCTTGTGTGTCAGCTGCTGCGTCCGATCCCCCATCCGGTTTTCTTGACTCAATCATGAGGAAGGTGATTACGTGGAAGATGCAGCACAAGTCTCCTATCACAATAAAGTGTTTCATACGTAAGGCGCCCGCAATGCCGTCAGGTGGAGATCATCTTTCGTGGCGACTGAACTGTCACATAATGTGCCCACGCGATACCAACTCATTTACGGCTTAGGATGTTATCAACCAACGGGATAAATCGATCTCATCCACGGCTGAAGGTTAATCCACAATGGTACCTTCTCAGAAAAGTCCTTGCGACACTCTCAATTGCATGAGGCCATGCCTTCAGATAAAAGGTGGACATCGTCGTTCGTGGCAAATGAACTATCACGCGATGACAAATCATTTTTTTGCTTGCGATGTAATCAACCAACAGAGTAACTCGATCCTATCCAGGGCTGAAGGTTAGGTTACAATGACACCTTCTCAGAAAAGTCCTTGAGACACTCTCAATTGCATGAGATAGTCGGACTAGGTGTGGGATGTGCGATACGCGTAATTGGATTCTTTGGCACTGTCGGTCACTGTATCCTTGTCCACATCCCAACGTCTTGCGTTTTCCTGCCACAGGAAAGCAGTGGGTTTGTGTCAAAAAACCCTAGAATTTCAAAGTCCATAGTATGTCCTTTTTATACAAACCCATCTATTTACTCATGTGTCCAGGAAAAGATTTCCAGTGCTCATAAAGTATTCCAGTTTCTACGTGTAGATCGCAGTGCCAACTTTCTGAGTTCTGATTAAAAAAAACTCGGGGTCATATCAAGAATCATGCTTTCCTATTTTAAATTATCACGTTTAAAAGGCTTAGGTGAACCGATTGATCGCTTTCCTTCAAGTACTAGATGGCAAAAAGAGTTAATAATATGAAAAATTGCAAGACAGATGAACTGTTAGGTCACTTTTCTATTATAACGTGATTAAATTCATAGTGGTTCTACAAAGGAATTAAAAACAAATAATACGAACATTGCCTTTCATTTTACGATATTTGCAGAGGTAGCTATAAAGACACCAAATCAAAGGTAGAATTAAAGCGGGCAATCAACAGTTTCAGCTGAGTTTGCCCTCCCGATTGTACGGTTGCATATCAAGACATTTCAGTCAGCCTGGATTCCTGAGCAACGCGGTAGATGCGTTGGACCAACACGGGAACTACATCGAATTCTGGCAAGCGTGACTGAGAATGTGTCGCCAAGACAAATGTCAACATTCAGGGTGTGATGGCAGGCTCATTTGCAGACTCATACGGCGTCAACGGAGCTTCCTACCAGCCATTATTTTTGAGAAGTCTGGACAAGTGTTTGTCGGGGACCAAGGGCCGTGCTGGCACGCCTAGGTGCGGGTATCCGTTGTGCCAGCCACTTGCGGCCCCGCCTACCTCCAGTCTCCTGGAGTACGTCTTGACACCGCGTTCAGGTGGGGAAGGAGTGAACGCGGTAGATGCTGCGTAAGTCGGACGCCATGGTTGAACTGTCAAGTGTGTATGTGTGTCAGCCCCCCCCCAAAAGGCAACGTGGTAGACGCGTTGTATCAACACGAGGGCTACACTGGATTCCGGCAGGCATTATCGGGAATGCCCAGCCATAACCAATGCCAACATTCGGGGTGCAGTGGCAGGCCCAGTTACCAGCTGACGTCGCGCAAATTGGGACCTCTCACATCCCCCATTGTTGTCGGTTTCCAATCCTGACAAAGTGCTTTTGTGGACCAGAAGGTGTGGTGGGGAACGCCAAGGTGCGGGCTCGGACGCACCATTCACCTGCTCCCTTCCCCGCCTCCAGTCTTCTTCACTCTGTCTTGACACCGGGACCAGGTGGAGAAGGATAAGATTCTGCGGTAGATGCCGCGCAGTCTCTACTCACTACATCCTAATTTATGTCCAAGTCACCGTGTCTGCTTTGCCTGGCTGTGGGGCACACGGTAGACATCGTCGGACACGACGGTTGAACTGTCATGTGTTTTTGAGAGAGTCTAAAGTCCCCGCAGAGAACATGCAGAATTTAGGTAGTAATTATTCGCAGTTGTTGGAAGTATTCTCAATCGGAAGCTAGTACGTGTTCGGTGAGGACCCACTCGCAGGAATAAAAACTGAATTCACCTGACATTTTGGGTTCATATCCGAACCTCCCCTCAGGCACAGCGGGATATAATGGATTCAGATCGAATTCGAAACCTCCGGTGAGTAAGATTCGTGTTTTTATAAGCAGGTGAATCTTCACGCTTTCAACTGTTTTCCGAATTTAGTCTTTTTGCTTTCATCGACTACCTTGCAAGAATGACTGTGATATTATTTACCGCGCTAATTGGCGATGCGACCATACCAAGTAATAATTCCGAACTGAGGGCCATACTAAAGATAACGACACATTTTCGACTAGCCAACCATTCTAAACTAAGTCCAGCATTTGAAGTAATGTGAAAAAAACCAATGTACTTGTGTCAGGATAAACAATAAGCTTTAATTCTGGAGAGGAATTCATGTAGCGGAAGACCGACGTGCTAATTGGTGGAGTTCTCATCAGAGGTCTAGGTTACAGTCATTACAGAAATTCTCTTATTTACAATACAGGCAGCGATTACCATCTTCCGCCAGTACAGTAAATTTACGTGATCAACCTTTGAGTTAGACGGGTCGATCAAAAAGCTCCAAACACGAAGCCTTGACTCTGAATCAGATAAAAAGTCAATTTGGTTGAAAGAAGAATACTGGCTGTCAACGCGTGACCATAAAAGATAGGAGTGGTAGATCAGTAGACCCACAGAAAACGATTAATTCAATGCAACAAGTGGAATACTGAGCAACATTTCATGAAACGCTGATGTAAGTTCTCAAATAAATTGCATCACTCTCGCTTAGAGAGGCGACAAAGAAGACACCGACATGTCAGCCTTCAAACCACCCATCAGAAACAGCAACAAACAATGCATACTAAGTACCTACTAATTACAACTTTGAGGAAAACTGTACTGTACCATCATTACACTATCAACGCCTTCACACTCGAAATAGTAGGGAGGGGAATTTGGAGGAAGTCGAAACAAGCCATACATTAGCAGTTTTACGGCGCCTCAGTTCAGACCTCAGTTTGATCACTACATTGGAGGAAACAGAGTTCATGTTCTTAAAAGCATATTTCTTTCATTTGTCGATGCCTGGTTAGCTTGTCTGGGACAGAAAACTTGAAAATTGAATATTGCGTGCTTCTTAAGTACCAGCATGGTAAGTGGATGTTACCTAAAACTAGCTGAGCTGCCAGTTTATGCTTCGGAATGCGTTTTTGCTTCTGTCAGCATTAAAGCAACATACATTTGAAAAAGTTACCTGAACAATATCTTGCCATGCGACCTCGGAAAATGTAACTTATTTAGCTAGCTCACAGACCCGGGATGAGCCTGACAGATAGATAGATAGATAATTTGGGGCGTTTTCGGCTTAATTGGATAAACATAAATGAGTCGAGACGTAGCTGAGTCCTGGGGGAATGAAGTTGCGGATAGTAAATGCTTACATTGACTTGTAGCTTTGAAGAACGTGCCTGTGGAGTAAGAAATAACGCTGGTGTCAAAGTCTGAGCAACATTCTTGAGTCAGAACTAACAGGTTCCACCCAGTTCCCGACCTGCAGTGCACTATGCGAAATTGGAAGACTCACGCAGCCACCGTGTCCGGGACCGAGGGAGTAGGTCCGCTCGAGCAGATCTCTGACAATCGATGACGTAAAAGAATCGCCCAACTATGAAGACGGCACCTCTTTCAAGTGGTGCAGTTATTGCATGTCACATCGACACGCTACTTATTTTATTGTAGTAACAGTTAATATCTCCGGCTGATGGGGAACGAGACCTAAGCATTTCAGATAAACCCACCTTCCGTTGCTCAATATTTACCAAATTATGAAAGGAGGCTGTATACTAAGTCAGCGGCTGATGCGACTCCCAGTTCGGAATCCTTGATGCATTATCATTAAACGAACACGAAAGTGGAAAAAGCGGTGAGGTCAATGCAGAACAGGTCTGCCACAATTAGATTCATTTTGACGCGCGTTACCACTGCTCCTTCAGCATATCAGTGGACGGCAGGAAGATAGGATACGGTTACGTAGTCCCATCTGATGGACACAATACTGGTGGGGTTAAGGTTAGGGATTATGGCTAGGGGTTAGGGATTTGAGTTAGGGGTTAGTGTTAGGTGTTAGGAGCTAGGGTTAGACGTTAGGGTTAGAGCAACTATTTCTCAACCACTCAAGTACAACCGCGCATTCCCGTTAGCTGTTCTTTCGCATACAACTAATTGACCTCGTCGCCTATGCGTTCCCCAGCCCCATCTGTAAAAAACCCTATTACCACCGGTCCCGTATGACAGGTGGGCGGGGTTTGCTTACTTCAGGTGAGGCTGCATGACCACATCTGACCGACAGGAAAATCGGGAACTCCCCATCTTTAACATGATTGATCAATATTTAAGTTTTTCCACCTCCTCCTGACTTCGTTGAAAGTTAGTACGACGACACAATGCCCCGCAGAGCACAACGAAGGAGTTAAAAAGCGACCGGCCCAGATCAGGGCTTTGTTACTGCCAGTTTTGAACGCCTGCACACCGATGAGAGTCACTTGGAAGTCTGTACTTGGAAGACTGTAGGCGAACTAAAGGTACAGAGTTCATGAAACTGGCGGGCGTAGTTACCCAGCACCCAGTTCTTTTATCGATGACCTTGTGTGGGGGGGAGGGGATGAAGGGGGCAGAATCCGATGGCAAAAGTACCAAATGACTTTGTTACCTCAAAAGTGCGCCTACCTAGAGAACGGAAGGAAGGTGCACTAAGAACAGACGAGAAAAGAATATTGCGAGGCAGAGGGCGCAAAAGTTCCTGCCATAGAATGCTAGCTTAAATGCCGGATCAAACTAAGGCACCTACTTCAAAAATCTTTAAAGTATTATTACACTGAAGGCGCAATTTCATTTCAAACGGTCCAAGTCAGTGCTAAAGTACGTTCTCCTACCTGAACTATTTCATAAAATTTCAATGACATTTTGCCGAAAGGTTTGAGAGATTTCGCTGACCGAAAATTCGCAGAATGATTTGTGACGATGGATGATGCGCAAAAATGATACCAGCGAAAGGCATCCGTACGTTTGTTCAAGACCAAAATAAAGCCTGAAATTCCTTAAAATCCAACAGGGAAAGCGAAAGGACGTGACTATGGCGTCCATTTAAAGAAACTACCTTGAATGTCGGCATGGTAACGTGCACTTTGTTTTAGATAATTTATCCCCTTCTAACGTGACAAAAGTCGCTTTCGCACGCCATGCCTGTCCGGACACAATAAACTGCTTAATTTCCTCATTCCGCCAGGCCGTTTTGCCTAAGACAGACAGTGAAAGAGGCAGGGGTAAGGATTGAGAGGACAAATGTAGCTAGCGAATCTTTGTTGTCTCCAGAAACAGCTCGCTTATCGTCCGCATTAGAAGAAACCAAGCCTTAAACCAGCTAGAAAACATTGGCCGTACTGCTGTATCAGGAAAGGCAATGGTTTACGGACAAGCCCCAACACCCTGTCAACGGGATGTATACATGTAGTGACATTTAAGTCCGTTTTGTTTTAGTCAGTTACAATACGCTTTTTAAAGAACTTGACACAACTTTAAATGAGACAGAGAAGAAGCACGTGCATTTTTATCCGCTGCCGAACTTGTCAACGGTACTACCCTACGGATTCCCGGTGATTTTTTCGGGTAATCTCAAACATTAGCCGACCTGGATCCCAGCGATTATGTGCAAAGATTGTGCCAAGCCATGATTCATATTCGAGCCACTCCTCCACGTGCTCCAACACGTAAGTCGTACATCGGCCCGAACCTACTAACATGTTCTTTTGTATTTGTCCGTGTAGATAGCGTTCGCCTACCACTACAACAGCCCTATGACGGCCCATTTCGAGTACTATCTCGCACGGACAGGCTTTTTACAATTGACCGTGGAGGCCGCACCGACGTGGTTTCGGTCGATCGCTTGAAGGCGGCTTATACCGAGCCTCTTTCAAATTCCCATAACGGACAACCTCCACTCGGCACATTGTCACTTGCTATTTCCCAGACTCCACTTACGCCCAGTAACCCTGCGTCTTCCCTTATCCCCTTACGCGCAGCGGTCGTCATGTCCATTTTCCCGACCTTTGCCAGCTTGTACAGTACACATAACACTCCCACCTTCTCCTTCTATTAACAATCATTTTTTGAACTCCGTTCTCCTAGGAGGGGGAGTGGTGTAGGGACATTCAAGTCCGTTTTGTGTAAATCATTTACAATACGCCTTTTAAAGAACTTGACACGTCTTTGGATGAGACGTAGAACAAGCACGTGCACTTTTACCTGCTGACGATTTTATTCTTATTTACTAGTTTGAAACTGTTGGAATACTACTATCTTCGTTTCCTGGATAGCCTACTCACTGTGCTCAACTAGCGAGTTTATCTCTTACATGTGCATCGCCTCCGATGGCTAGTTCATCGTTAGGAGACTGCACCCGAAATGGCTGTAGCGCACATCGCCATCGAGTGGCGGATATGAGCACGCAGTGTGGACGGTCAGATTCTGCAATCCGACGCAGTCACAGAGATGCTGGCCGACTGAATGCTTCTAGGCTAGTGGGAATAGGAAGTGTCAGTCATAAGTCGAGTCAAAAAACATTTTTCACCAGTGATAGCCAGATAGTCGTGTGCCTTCGGTCCTAGTTAGCTAACATTCCTCCATTATTGTCAAATGTGAGCTGCATGCAGTAGGTGTTTGCAACATAAAACTTGATCAATGGAAGAAGCGGTGCTTTGAAAAGGACCATCATCTTTATTTAGAGGCCTTTTGAGAGGTTTGTTTGAGCAGGAGACTAGATTTGTAGGTAGTTAACATGCGTGTTTACTATTTAGGATGCGTCTAGACTGAACTTATATGAGAAAACATTTGTTGGGAACATATGCCACGTGGCTTAGAGGGAGAAGGCGGATGGCTCTGAGGTGGCTACAAAGGAAACGCTGATCTCCCACGCCCCCAAGAAATTCCCAAACGGAATATATTTTGGACGCTGACGACCACTGCACGATCAAAAACAAAAACACACCAGTTGTTAAACAGCTACTTGCATCTAGAGATCCCCGGAAAGAAATATTGCTTCAACCGTCCGTTAGAATTCTAATGTCTACGAACTTCAATAAAAAATTTAATAAGTTCAACAACACTGTGTTTCTAATATTTTTCACAAAACGACAACAAAGGTGACGGAAAATGTAGCCAGCGAATCGTGTTACGTATGTGAATAGACCAGATTCAACAAGTTGTTTTCGATGTTAAGAGTATACTTAAGGATTAAAGTTTCTTTTTCGTGAGTGATTACGCATTGTACACATACACAGAGACTTCGAAAGTAAAGAATGATAACAAAAGGAGGCATAATTCCAATTACCCTCCTCAAGAGATAGATATGTATTTTTCAAAAACCTTTCTCAGTCGCTTCTTAGAAGAACCGAGACTACACGAATATCACTGATCACGCTTCTGACCCTTAAGTTCAAAGCAAAAAGGCTCCGGTGACTTGAAAACCGGAGCAACATTCAGAAGAGCAAACCTCAATGTGACATGTCTAGAATCCGCAGTTTACGAGTAATTGGTTCTAATGGTTTAGCTCCGTCATCATGCTCAGACTCCGGTCTTTATACCGTAGAAGAGGTCGGAATGGTCCAGACAGCTGGTTTTTAATGCACAGATTGAGCACTTTATTTTTCACTGACTCCTGCGTTAATCTAGACAACGGAGGCCTGTTCACATTTGCCAATTGGCAAAACGAAGAGGTAAATTTTTAGTAAAGGAACAGACAAAAACATAAGGTGAACTGAGTGGCTAAGAAAACCTGTAGAAACGAAATCCCACTTGAAACCCAGCCGGCGCGACCGCCACAGAGCAGTCAGCATGCGCTGGATACATCGATGGAGTCCGGACAAGGAATGATGAAGCATAGACTTCGTGGCGGGACTTGGAACAGTTAACTTGAGGTTACTGGCGTACCGCTTCAGAGGATGGCGGCTTCCCACATACATGTGGCAGCGTGCTCAAACCGCAGGGACGGGTTATCCAACCGCCTGTGTGCTTCGCCGTGTGACGAACTACCTGATTTGTCATCACTTTCATTAAATTACGCGTCGTTTAGAAACAGTCATGCGGCCCTGAATTGACACCCTTGTTTGCAGTTTGAACGCAACTGTCAGCAGTTATAGAGAGCTAATACAACTCGTGGGTATACCTGCGCAACGGTTACATGGAGAGCGCAAAGGCGCGTAACAGGAATACGTAAAAACTACGGACTTACCGGCATCTAATTAATCGAGTGGTTCAACGACGGAGGAAGATAAGACTGGAATGGTCACGAGCGACCTATTGGTATCGACAAAGTAACCAACTGATCCTGGATTCGAAACCCAATCATCAATGGGGCGGAGCGGGGTTATGACTGATGCACGATCGTAGATCACTCATAAACACTTTCAATCAGACCAAATCGGTGAATGCGATTGTTATGTCCCTTCAAGTACTTCCTATCCAATCAATATAAAGTTGACTAGTGGATCAACGACAGGGAGCTAAGCTCTAAACTCAATGACGGAAGACGGTAAATAAACCAGTTACATGAGCATTTCACTTTCCTTTACCTTATCAGCAAGCCTACGAGAATTTTAAACCGAGGCTTTAAGGCAGACCGAAATGTGCGTAGCTCATCCTAAATCCAAGTCAGGTGACTGAGTGCCACTCTCAAGTGACCTGTAACCTAGCTTAGGCAGTCACTGCGGATGTGACGCTCGAGAGCAATTCAAATGAAGACTCAAAACACAGTGGTAAAATATGAAGCATACTTTGCATTGACCTCTGGAGTGCTCATACACGAATATGATTATTGTTAAGGCTTCTAGAAGATGGCTCGATAAAGCGAGTCGGCAAAGAGCGAAAAACGAACTCGAATACAGTTATCCAATTGGATGAGTCTTTTTCGGCCTGTTGTAATGCAAAAGCCACTTAAGTTCGTCAAGAGGCAACCATGTGGGTGGTAAATCACAGCAACAGATTGCGTGCATGATGGCTGGAGGCATGTCAGGAAATGCAGACCCCCCTCGGCAGCAGCATGCTCATACGGTGGCAGCGTCGGAAGCAACTATGAGTGACTTTAAAAGAGCTCACACACACCCATGCACGACAGTTCGACCGATTTCCATCGTGCGCTCCTAAGCAGGATCAGTACTGAGACGATAGCTTGTGTAGGAGTTAGGTTATAGTAGTAGTAGTAGCAGTAGTAGTAGTAGTAGTAGTAGTAGTAAAAGTAGTAGTAGTGGTAGTAGTAGTAACAGTAATAGTAGTAGTAGTAGTAGTAATAGTATTAGTAGTAGTAATAGTAGTAGTAATAGTAGTAGTAGTAGTAGTAGTAATAGTAGTAGTAGTAGCAGTAGTAGTCGTAGTAGTAGTAATAGTAGTAGTGGCAGTATTAGTAGTAGTGGCAGTAGTAGCAACAGTAGTAGTAGCAGTAGCAGTATTAGTAGTAGCAGTAGCAGTATTAGTAGTAGTAGTAGTAGTAGTAGTAGTAGTAGCAGTAGCAGTAACAGTAGTAGTAGTAGTAGTAGTGGTAGTAG
>CACRXP010000344.1:149120-191436 GCA_902702965.1 Spirometra erinaceieuropaei | reverse complement strand
AGTAGTAGTAGTAGTAGTAGTAGTAGTAGTAGTAGTAGTAGTAGTAGTAGTAGCAGTAGCAGTAGTAGTAACAGTAGTAGTAGTAGTAGTAGTAGTTGTAGTAGTAGTAGTAATAGTAGTGGTAGTAGTAGTAGTAGTAGTAGTAGTAGTAGTAGTATTGGACTTGCCCAGCATCTACCACACTCCCTTCTTCTCCACCTCCTGTACCCGATGTCAAGAGAGTCACGAAGACATAAGACGACAGATGGCAGAGGTGGCTAGCATGGCGAAAACACACACCCAGGCGTACCGCCATATTCATTGATCCACAATGTACACAGACCAGGATTGTATACCAGAGCAAAAAAGGGGGCGACACAGAACACAACTGGTGAGCTGTGAGCATGCAACCGGACCCGCCACTGGACCTGGTATTTGTTACGAGTCGCATTGCCTATAAGGCCTGCCGAATTTGGACCTATCCTCCTGCGTTGGTTCAAAGCATCTACCGCGTGTACAGATATACATGCACATGCACTTTAATGTACACTAGGCGGTTTATGGAGCGTAACAGAAAGCCGAAAGACACTTGGACATCTCGACTGGATGGACTCCCGCAGACTAGGAATCGCAGACCAAGGAAGGAGTCCAAAAACTCGTCAGCATAAGGTAAAAGCGCCATACAAAATCAAACTCGTTAGTTAGGAAGCAGAACCTTCGAGACGTTGGGGGAACAGAGAATTAAATCGAATATCAAATTAAAAGGGCAAAGATAATTGGAAAATAATTTTTCATTATTGCGGAGCTGTTTTATTTGGAAACCAAACAATTCGAACCTGTATACGAAGTCGAGCAAAGTTTGAAAATTTAGTCGGTCTGTGGTAGTTACGCGGGGTGATAGGGTTCGTGGTTGCAGAAGGCACATGCGTACTAGTCGGACCCCTCCCACATCCAATCGTGAGACAAAATTTGTCAACTTTAGTAATGACGGACAACATGCCGTGTGAGAGGATGCTTGTGTGGAGTCTTGCGTCCACCAGCAGACTCCGACAGTCGCGTGGTGCGTACAAGAGGAAAGAGAGAGGGGACCCAGCCCTTGACGCGCTTGAATCTCCCCCAATACACTAAGGGTCGCAACTAACCGTGAAACACAATCGTACTCAGGACTGCAAGTTAGGCTACAAATGGTCCCTTCTTTATTAGCACTCTATGGCGCTCTCAGGAACGTAAGATCCGGACTACCGACACGAAAGCCTGGCGTGTGTCGTGGGAATTAGCTCGTGTGTGTGTGTGTGTGTGCCACACGTAGATGGTTTGTCAAACTTTGACAACCACTGAGCGCGTCCCCCTCTCCGATCATCTCGACATTGTCTTGTCATTACAGCCAGGTAAATGCACACATATACATCACTATAAACAAATTCCGAATCAAGTACTGCGCACACTTCGTAGCGCACTCGTGGAAGGCGTCGTTTGTGAGATTCGAACTGTCCGGTGGAGGCTCTATGACATGTCAGTTATCCCAATCTGATCCCCAAACTTATCCAAGACAGTTTGGGAAGAGAAGACAGCGCAAACCCTACCCCCTCCCCTAGATTTCCTAGTTTAAACAAGCCGAGATTTTCTAAACCACCACAGTGGGCTGAAATTCACGACTTAGAAGGCTGTCAACCGATGGACATCAGCGCTGAGGGATCAGGCTGTGATGGATCAGTTTAGTTGCGGTCAGTAAGACACTGTCTCCAATACACCCTTCGCTGGAGTTTACATTTCGTGTAAGTGTTAGCGTGTTTTCGACGTGAGCAAACGTAGATTCAGACTCGTCAGCAACTGGATCTACGCCTACCTGCAGTCGTTTTGAATTTATCCCTAGCAACAGGATGACGGAAGAGAGGACGCGGTTTAACCCGCCAGCATCTTCCCTTGGCGGGTCAGTGGTGTTTGTCATCACTTGCGACGTTCGAATTGTCGGGCAAATAAACTGAAAAAACATGGTGTGTCAGAACAGAACGTAGTTTGGGTTCTTCTTTGGAGAGCGAGCTTCCTGGATGTTAAATTGAACGCACCAACCGACATCGTCGCATGGACACAGATTCCTATAGCTCCATAGAAGCGACCGTCTTGATAAGTCTAATGCCCTCAAATATGAGGTTTGGCTGTGACCGCTACTGTGGCCCGATGGATAGATGCTCTCCATGACCGCCGCCCAGGTTTAAGCGGCCCCAGAGACCATAGAAAACTTCTCGCGCACTGAGAGCCGCGGACGGCTTACATCTTTTTATACTTGTTAGTCCTGCCATCTTGCACTCTATTCGCGTTTAAACAAGCAGAGGTCAAGTGTGGAAGGAGTAGACTTGCTGCGGAAAATTCAAAAAACAGCCAGACTTTCTGACTAATCCACACCCTTGCTGGGTGCTGGGGAAAAGTGAGTCCATTTTTGGCGAGGTTTGGTTCCGCAACCCCACCCTGAGTGATACCATATGGTCAGCTTACTCAAATGGTATTTGTTCGAAAACCTAACTAAACCACTCAATGGGTCAGGAAGGGAAAGAGAACGCGAGCGGAAATCGAAGCACGCGCAGGGAAGCGGGTGAATGTGGCGTGTACACACTTACCCTCCCCGACACAGCCGCTTGCTGGACTGAGAGGATAAGGAGGGCGCAATCACAACTGGAAGCCGACGCAGGGAATTGCGTATTAATATGCAGTGCATTGTCACTACAGTAGAAATGACGTGTAAGCATCCACTCCCCTCCCACCTCCCTAAAACACTCGCTGGATTAAAATAATATAAAATATGCAAATACGTGATATTTGCAAAGTCAGAGTACTCGCATCTTGTACATTGTTTCATAAAACTAGCCATGTGGTACCACTCAGGTGGAGCTGCTGGATCAAAACTCGCCCATTTTTCGCCGTGTGAGGCGGTTTTTTAACCCATCTTCAATCCTAACCTTCTTTCTGCGACGTTATTCGGTATCAGGATGCAAGAGAATCATTCCAGAAGAGAGCAGGGGTTGCTAGAGTTTATTTGGCGGCCGAGTCTGTCGCCCACTAGATGGAATAGAAAGGTCAGGAGAGTAAATTACTGGAAATGTGCCTCAGAAGCCAAATGTGAAGCCCAAGATTCCAGCGGTCTGCAAACGAATCACACACACAGAGCTACACCAACACCTGTTTTGACACTCTTTGCCACACGTCCTTTGCTCAGTACACAGCCGCTACCAACATTGGCGTGGTCAGAACAGCCACTTGGGGCTTTACAGGACGACTTCCTGATACCGCGTAAGCCGCTTGGTAGGCCGGTACGTTTTCTGTTACGGGATAACATTTGCGTACTTGGTCTGAGCTATTGAAGAACATGTTGTCTCAAGAAAGGACTCTAAGCAATCGTACGCAGTGAAGTGAATAGAAACTTCGTCTTCTAAACTGATCACACATTTCTGCTGAAGAAATAGATTAAGAACGGACTCAAAGGATTCCTAACAGCGTCAAGAAGATATTTTTTGCACATCTATATTCACATTTGACAGGGAGGTTGAAGTGTCTGCAAATACAGACTCTACATGGAAAGCTTGAACTAGATAAGTATTCCGCACAATTACTTTCCCTAGGTGTCAAAGTCCTTCCTTTTTATCATATGCTCGACGTGTGGCAGGGTGTGACGCCTAGTTGAATGCTGGGCAGAGGACACCAGTAAGATAAAAATAAGTGCACTTTCTAAACTCTGGACCCGGGTCATTCATCAGGAAGAGCAGCGATATGAGAAAAAACCAGATGGCACATCATCTCACATGAGAGAGAGAGAGGGAGAGGGAGAGAGAGATAGACAGATACGAAATTGTCGCACACCTCCTACGCACACGAGAGCGCACACAGAAATGTGGCATACATGAATAACCGACAGTTTGTTAGGAGCAGACTGACGAACAGAGATAACTGATGCCATCAAAAAAGTGCCCTGAACTCTCCGCCTTTCGAAAGCAGGCATAGCGTTCCAACTTTTAGCTACCAGATCAAGTACCCACATCACAAATGTCATTAGTGATGACCAGTTAATGCTGAAAATGGCCAACAGTCCGGTCAGCACATTGGTTATATCACGGGTTAGGGATGAAGACAGCAAAAAATGACAGGATTTGAAAAGGGCCCCAATTTGTAACAACGTTGTTGCTCATGATAGAGTTTGATTGAAGTTAGGAATGAAGCATTATAAAGCAACGCCTTCCCTCCGTAAAGGTTACAAATTTACCGATGCTACTGTGCATGGAGTTGTTCTACCGCAACGCTGAACAATTTTCAGTCCGAAATAGTAAAGAGCTGTGCGAACAATAAGCCACATCTTGCAGAGATGCATACTCGATTGCGCGCCACGATGCGATGGGAGAGAATCTCACAAAAGCTTGAAATTAGGGTACAGTCTTGCCCCGAAAGAGAGTTTCATAGTACGAAAAAGGGCTCTTATGAGCTTACACGAGCCGTATGAAAAGCAGGAACATCATCCAATTACACATTTAATGAAGTGCTCTGCGAAATTCCCATTACCGTTCTGCGATCGGGGAAGACTGGTGAACGGTCACTTCATTTTACTTCTATTATTTTGGACTACAGACAACAGAACGTGGAACCCTTACCTCAGTTATAGAGTTAGGGCTCAATGAAAATAAACAGGGTTGAGACCTCGGATCAGTTCATTTTGGACTCAGGAAAAAAGTGCTTGATTAAATCAATTTAACTAGAAAGGGGCCATTCTAGTCGCTCATGTCTTCGTAAGCAACGTGTCACAACTACTGATTACTGGTCACTGCGACGTCACATGAATGATCTTCAGAACGGGAGCTTGGGGATAAAATGGAGATAGCCAATCCCGTCCTGGGATCAGGATAGATCAGTAAAGACTGACCCAACGGGACTACTGCCTCACTGAAGACGAGGCTCGATAAGGGGGAAGGAGATCGGACGCGCCAATTATTTACATGACGTCCTACCTGCAAGAAGGAGCTTTAAGCAAAGAAAAGGCATCCGGTTTCATTGCATTCTCCTCAAGTCCCGTACAGAAAGGGCAACTGGAATATGCATGTGGCTAAAATTTGAAAGTCAATATGATGCCCCGTCAAAAAAATTTGTTTACGGTTGACTGCAAGACAGGGAGTTAAATTCGCCTAAGCTTATCCTAAGTGACGTAACCTGGAAACTATAAGACAGGTTAATGTTTGTATATTAGCCTTCTGCTTTTACTCACTAGTAGACGGACGTTAGTGGATGTGAGCAGGAACTGCGTCGGCAAATCGAATGAATCAGGGTCCAGCAATGCGCCGTGTAACAGTTTGGAGCGATTTTTTTACTCCACTGCATTTGCGGAAAATGGTGAATGCTTCTCAGCGACCTTACGATAAATTGATCTGATGTGAGAAAAATCAAATAAAAATCGTCATACTGCCGATAGAAGCGATCAGGTGCGTTCCAGGAAGCAGTTCAGAAGACGACGATGCAATCGCTGGAACAGAAAATTTACTGGCCTGGCGTTTCGGATTCTCACTCGAACCCATCATCAGAGACAGTCGCAGGTGAGGGTAGTGGTAACTGAAGGAGTGAAGTATTTATAGTACGTAGCTACCGTAGAGCCATATGCGTAGTAACATTTGGACATTTCTCAATCACCGCTGGGGGTCGTAATTGATGCGTGCATGGCTTGCCCGCTCGCGTCCGAGTCGCTAATGGCCGAGATTTCGTCATCTGTGTTAGATGCTGGCAGTAACGTACTATAAATGCTGCACTCCTTGAGCCACCACTACCCTCATCTGCGATTGTCCCTGATGCTGGGTTCAAGTGAGAATTCGAAAAGTCAGGCCAATAAATCTATTGTCCCAATGATCGCATCTTCGTCTTCTGAATCATCGTACTAGCTCATACATAATTCTTCATCACCTGCCACAAAGGCCCACCCTGCTTTCGAAACACCGTTGTCAAAAGCGAGTTCCAAACGTTCAGCAGGCAGTGTCTGGACTTAGTAAATTCCCTTACCGTTTGAGTAGAATCGCCAGATTGCAGCTGAACTACCACCTCACACTGCGATAATCTGACTACTGACTGAACTTCCTCCTAGTGAGCCTTCATGAATCTTTACTGTCAAAATATGCGAGTCGAGACAGTAAATTGTTAAGTTAGTTGGATAGGCAAGAATGTTAGGCCAATTGCCCATCAAATGACTGATCTATGTTATGATTTCTGTGGGGTTTTTACAGTATTCAAAAGTACGCAATATGCGGAGTGTAATCAGTATCACCGGGGCTCAGGATTTCTGAAACGCGACCTGCACTTCCAAATTTTCCATGCCCATTGGAAATTATGATCTCCACAAACGATGCAACACTAGTTTTAACTATAATACGATAGGACATTCTAACGTGTTTCACAGTAAATCTGAAAGGATGATGCTATGAAGGTAGAAAAATGAGCTTGTCCAAACGACTAAATTAGCCTAAATTAATTCACTTATCAGATCCTCGCAGAAGGTAATTTCCTTCAGACCACCAATATGTAATTAATATCTTTCAGCTATTTGAAGGAAAACAGAGTCACTTTTAGACAGGGTTTCAAAACGAATTGTAGAATACATACCAACGTGGCAGGCCCAATCTAAGTAATAAAGCTGGTAAGACTATAAGGCTAAGGCAGACACGCTTATCCGAAATGATTTGGCATTTAGGCTGCCTTCTTTCAGTTTGCAAGCGTGCTTAAGGCGTTTGCTCAATACGCCATGAATTTTCGGTAAGCTGAATTTCGTGAGACCTGGGAGGAAGTGAATCACTGCCTGATCTAGGCAGCACTTTGAGATCGTGAAACTGCTTTCTACGCAGTTAATCTGAGACGCCGTGAGAGCGCACTGATAAAGTGGAAGCTGGTGTCTTTAGAGGACGCCCTACCGAGTTCCCTGCTCGAGGACACAATCCGTCACTTGGGGATGGTGGTATACTCCTGCCCAAAATTGACTTGAAGAAGACGACTTGGAAAGTGAATAGGTACCTGAGGCGGACAGAGGAAGAGAATCGGCCTGTGTAGATGAATATCGACCACAAGCCCGCTTTTCTGCAATGAACGTGAAGCAGCTCTCTCCAAAGCCAACGGTTCAACCAAAAAAGACCAGCCCACCACGACCACCTTCATGCTGATTGCACTGCTGGTGGCATAACAATCGAACAGACTTGTGCCAGTGAGGGAGACAAACATTAAAGAAGGAAATGCTTATGTTCAGGTGTAGGAAAGAAGATCGTTATGAGCAATTCTGGTTATACTTATGACAGTGGCGGAGATAAGATCCAATCATCAAGTGTGCCCGTTTATGAATGGAAATGAACGCCGTTCTGAGCTGCTAATAGAAAAGCAAAAATGGTTTTCTTTCTTTCGAAACCAACTAGAGGGAGTTGAAGAGTGTATGTTCTTGAAATTGACAACACAAATACGTGACCTAGCACAGACTGTGCAGTGTATGCAGTGTGATAACTAGTGATAAAGACGCAACAAATAAAAGCAGTAAAGAATGTCATAATTTGGTGTTCAAGTAGTCGGACCTACACCTTTTACATATTCTCCACAAAGTAACTGTGGTTGCCGTCGATCTAGCATACAACGGCAGACTTCTTTCCACAAGACGGCGGACCTATGGTTGTAGCACACAGCCATGATTTATGGTTCAGGGTATCATTCGGTCTCCCGACAATGGCAGTTTCATGCAATGTGCATGGCCATTCACACTCCGACCCACAGTTAGTCACTGTGGTACACATGCGAACTGTCAGCTCTTTAAGAATGCTGATAATTCGTCCGCAATAGGAGTCGGTAGCTGGAAAGGCCGCCTTAATAACACCTACAGTTCGACGGTCGATTTCAACGAAGTCCACCGTGTGCTTCGCAAGAGGGGGAAGACAGTGACGCTTACTCGCGGGTAAAGTATTTTATAGTGGCGGCAGACTTGCCCAGCATCTATCGCACACTCTCCTTCCCCATTTGGGCCAGGTTTTACGATCAAGTCAAGCAGGCGGGAGGCGGGAGAGTCCATCGGTTTCTGGCACGGCTGGACCTGCACCTAGGTGTACCACCACATCCCCTGGTCCACAACAGACACTGGACCAGGATTTTAACCAACAACAACAACAATTGTGATGTCTGAATCTAAGTAGTGTTAAGCTGATAGTAATTGCGAAGCTGGATTTCCTGTTTATACAATACACTTTTCGGCATTTATTTTTTCTACCCCATGTAGTAAATGCATAGTAAAAGATCACCTAGGCAGTAAAACACCCTGTCAGTATCCTGTGGAGGAAGAGAAGGCCAAGCGAAGTAACTTTAGTGTCATGTGAAAACCAAATCAGTTTATTAGGGAACAAATATGTAAGAGAACGTATAACTTCGAGATCACCAGAAAATCTGTGCAACAAAGTTGAGACTTGTAGCAGCAAGCATAAAATCAGAAAATGGCCTCTAGAGTGTGGTTACTTCAGCAGTCGAGTATACTAAGGCCTTTTCAGGCCGCGTGGAAAGAGACTTAACGCTAATCGTCTTGTGCTATCCGCCAAGCAGAACATTTCCCTCCACTTTTGGGGCACAAGTGCTACATTCTCACCTCGTTAGACTATCAACTTCACCCGGGCAGACGCCTAATGCGCACGCCAGACAAAGAAAGCGATCCGTAGCAGAATGCCTGAGTTGAACGCCGCCACAGCATACATATAAAATTGGGGGAGGGGGGAGGGAGGGAGGGAGTGGTGACTGAGGCCGCAGACACTCATAGCAGCTGCCGAGCCTGATGACTGGCAGGCGCCTGAACTCTGGTTAACCTGTGTGCTTTAGACTAAGAAATTAGAATATTCAGGGTTCGATTTGAGAGTGCTGCCCACAAAACGAGTACTGTACTATAGCTAGCCGTCTGAAACTGTAACGCGCAAAAACTCCGAACAAACCTTTAGCAGAACTGTCACAGGATGTAAAACTGCGAATAAAGGAACTGCGTAGTTTGGGATAATTGTGACAAGGAGGATGACTTAACAGAAGATTAGAGACTCCATACAGAGACCGAAGACGACGCTGGAGCTGCTGACTGGTATTTCCTAACAGATCCGTCTTTCTCTTTCCAAAATCACCAGTACACTCCCCCCTCTCACACTGAAAGTTGTGCAGAAAGGAGTGAGGAGCCTCCCTTGTCTTTGTCGGTAATAACATACTGCTTATATCATGCGCCGCTGTGCGGCTGCTGGTTGGGCTCGAGGGAGAGCCTGTAAGGCACAAAGGAACGAGTGAGTTCCGTAAGAACGGTCGGTGAGCGCCCTCTACCATAGAGGAGACGAAGCCGACGCAAGTCTAGAGCACAAGAACGTTTGACAGGCCGACACACGCACAAGGAGCAAACGCAACTGCGAAAGATATATGGACGGGGAAAAGAGAGTAAGAGAGAGAGGTGGCGCAATAGCATGACCCAAAAACAGGGATTGTGAGGCCCACGCAAGGAGTGAAGGAGGCACAAAAACGACCCATTTCGGGGCCTGGCGAGACCAGCAATCTTTAGTCCGACCGCTTCTTTTCAAATATTTCCCCTCGTTCACGAGCTCGTGGTGGAATTGCTCTGAGGAGACAAATCACGCTACCACCGCCCTTTTTTGCCTGTATGACAAACTGCGTCCAGTGATAGAAGAATATCATTACTTTTTGAAAGCAACCCCTGACTGATGGTGAATATACCACCGCTGGCTGCTAGACTCGTGCATGGGCGAGCCTTTCTAGCTGACAGACTGCTGCACGCATGCAGGCCGCCACCCGGGACGGCGGAGGCGCTTAACTGAGGGAAGAGAGGACGTTTGTCCCAGTATCTGCGTGATAAATATTTACTCTGCTGAGTGAGACGCGGAATAACTTTGCTAAACGCTGAGCTACAGGGATCGTAACATGATCTCGCTGAAATATCTTAAATAGCACCGACGGTCCAACTGCCTACGTAAAGGCAATCTGTTTCTGAACTGACCAAAAATGCAGCGAATACTAAAGGGATTTAAGAACATTCGGCTCTGCGCTCTGGCAATTTAATCGATGTCAAAAATGGCTTCAAATGCCCTTCGTTAATTGGCTAATCGCAGCGCAAAAATAAAGAGAAGAATACAGCTGCGCTGCGCGATGGGGTCCTGGTCTTGAGGCCTGCGTCAACAAGCGCCGAATATACATTCATGGCCTATAAACGCGTCCATGTGGATTAACGGTAATGTTTGTCGCGTTTAAATCCCCAAACCGGAGAACAAACAAGAATGTGCCTTGACAGGAAGGAAATGCGTTCTGGAAATATATTTCATGAAAGAAAATGCCAATCACGGGTGAAAAGTTGCTCCCGCATCCATAATCAAGTGGAGCTGCACTGACGAGCAGATTAATGTAAGCAAGTCAACCGGTCAAAAATCTATGGATCTCCGCGTTTTTTCGTTATCCTTCGAAGGAAGCGTCTTCAGACAGAGCCCTAAGGTCAAGGACAGCATTTCAAGGCCTAGTACTGCCCTTTTAAATGTCCGTCTCGACGGCTAATGTCAAGAGCAAAACCCGATCATAATGCTGTCTCAATTCTACTCAAGAAGAATAAGTTAATTCGAATTGAGCAACGCCACTCAATCTTATCCGGTTATAGTACGGTATACCGGGACTCCTTTTTGTCTTTCAGTCGCATGACTTACAAACCATGAATTCAAATATTAGGTCCTCCTAACCTTGGAATGTTCTGTGGCTGCCTGACGATGTCAAGCAAACTAGGAACAAACCATATCAAGTCGACCGCGTCGATTTTTTACCATGTCAAGCTAGGAACTATGTCAGTCAACTTTTTTCCATGTCTAATGCAATGAACGCGCACGCTAAATCCGTATAATTAGTAACGCGAGACTGCAGCATCGGTGTTGCACATAATTTTCTCGGCCTCCACTTCATGTGCAGCAAATTTTTCAATCTATGCAGGTCCATATGACTGCTCTTCTTCGTCGGTACTGTCGTTCTACTGCCCTCAGCCAATTGGTGTGCTAAGAGTGTCATGATCAAACAGCTTTCGAGCGTACTAGACCTCAACCGTACTCTCCGTCAAACGTCAACTTATCGCCATTCTGGTCGGTTCCTTCCAGTCCTGCTTTCTCAGTACATTGAAGTTGCATCTGAGTCGATCTGGAACGTGCTTTCTAAACCGAGGCTTTTCCGAGGAAACAAACATTTTCGCTGAGCACTCGGCGCACATCAAAGCGTACTCATCCGCTCCTGGTGATAATCACCACCAACCACCTGGAGGACTGTGCAGCCGACTACGCGGCGACTTTGTTCATAGTAGCTTTCGACTTTGCTTTAAGTGCGCTAGCATTGCGCCCTGCAGAGAACTTAAAGTTGGAGCATTTAAGCATGTTCACTTGTCAGCCGGAGAAATGAGTAGTAAAATGCAAGGTCAATAAGCCCAAGTTGACTTTGCCAACAGAAGACGCACAGGTCTGGCATAAGAGCAGACATTGAAGGGGAAGGCGCACAATCCCGACAGCGTAGAAATTTAGCTAGGATAAAGGGCCGAGAGTGGGTTGTCTCCAAAAATACCTTAAATGCCTGATATAGGCTGCCATCTTAAAAAACGAACATTTCACAAGAGCAAGAGGTGAAAAATAGTGTAGGTGTACGACAGGGAGTCATTTTTTGTGAGTACTCTAAGCTTTAAAGGTTACTTTTCCGGTCTCAGATCGGAAAATAGCTTGGTCTGTATACCCAGAAGAAGAGGATATCCAGCAAGTTGCGTCAGCAATCCGGTTATCGGACACTAGTTTCCGACTGTTTGATTTATGTTTACGGTCTTGCTCAACAAGATGGTTCAGTTATTTAAGTACAACCTGATCTTCATGGCAGTTTACATAGTGCACACTTTATAACACTCATGGGACCGGCCAGGCCTACAGGGCAGACACAGCTGCCCACGGAAATTAAGTCATAGACATAGGACCGACGTAACGGTATAAAACAGTTTTTGGCAGCAGTGGAGGTGTGTAAAGCAACTGGTGTTTTTATTCCATCACACCTGCCGCTGCCCGAAATACGCTCTGGCAGATTGCTATGGGAGAGGGTCAACGGATATGTCAACCCGTCGATGTAATTCTAACCTTCTAGTGGTATAAGCTAGCGGTTAGATTTAGAAAAACTGAGATTCCCTATCGCCTAATCAAGAACTCTTTGTAGAATACTGACCATTAAAGACCACAGCAGTCGCAGATAAAGAGGACCATCATTGTTTAGACTGACAAGGGTAATTCTTGTTTAGTGTGGATCATGGTCAGAAAAATCACTGCAACACATGGTCAATTGTGTTGTCCCCTGACAACCACATTTTTATAACGAGATAAGACATGTGGCGTGATTCAATCGATAGAATCAACAATAAATATGGCAACATAATTCATCCCGGAATACGGTATCGAGGCCACACGCCGAGGTTTCTACAGAGCCTGGCAAAAAGAGGAGCAGGCAGACAGATAGTGTGTTCTATTTGCTATTTTTAAATGTTATTTAGTTTCCTAAATGCATTTGGCATTGTAGTGTTTTGCAATATGGAAAGATACAAAGATGATATTCTTGCCGTCACAACTTACTATTACATATTTGGCTAAACACAATGTCGAAACAACTAGCAGTTTTATTGATCGTGAATAACTTTTTTAGCTTCCCAATAAATGGAGGCCATTACGTATGTGGTGCACGGTAAGTATCAAGCCCCTCTTTAAAATTAAGTCTCAGAAGACGAAGATGTGATAACTGGAACAGGAAATTTATTGGTCTGACGTTTCGGACTCTCAATCGAATCCATCCTCAAAGACAGCCGCAGATAAAGGTAATGGTGGCATAAGGTGTGCAGTATTTATAGCCCATGGCTGCCGTGGGATCATATGCGCACTGTAATTAACAGCTCTCGTAATCACCGCTGGGGTCATAATTAATGCGATGGTGGTTTGTCAGTCCGCGTGCGAGTCGTTCATAGCCGTGATTTGGTCATTCACGCTGGATGCTGACGTGGCGATAGATCAGCGAATTGGCTCACTGTCACTGGGATAATTGCTCGCCTACCCCCTACCCATGTGACGGCTTTCCCAGCCGAGGGAAAATCTCAGCACGGAATATGATACCGGGAGGTCATTGCACTTTTTGATGGATGTTGACTACGAATTTCATTTAAGAACTTTAGCATCGCCTGCAGAAATCGAGGTTTAAATACCATAGCTGGTTTCATTTTCCAATCCCAAAACTAAGCACCAACAGTAGGATGTGAACGTTTAACTCGCTCCTGCGTGTAGCTGCTTAATTTAATTCGTCCCAAAATTCAATGCACATAACACTTCCGAAAGCTTTAAACCTGTCATAACCTAAATATTGCGTTCATAACACCACCCAGGTTTATTTAGGTAAGCTTACTCCCACTGAGTGCCTGGCATTAGAAATGACAGCCTAACTGCTTGCGACGGAGGAAATTCGTAGTGCAAATGAATCTGCTATATCAAAAAGTCGACTGATGGTCGGAGATCTGCTGCAACATTGCATAATATCGTTATGCAAATCAAGCCCAGTGTTGTGGGTGAGCGAACAATCCTATCGTAAAATTAGTAGACGATTTGCGTGCAAGACAATTACCTCAAGCAAGCAACATGAAAGCTAAATAATTTGGGCAGCAGTATTGTGTCGGATTGGTTGTGTGAAAAATTTCAATGGCAAGGAATCTGGAAAAGCAAATATTATTTTATCTAGTGACTGTCAGAAGCAAATGCGCATCTTTCGGACGAAACAGAGAAATGCTGCACGGCCACCTGGACAAAATTTATGTTTGCCCCTCTGTGACCTTAAATAAGCATACTGCCAAAACATCACATTGAAAGTAAACGGTTCCTAGAATATCTCTCACATAATGAGTGTTCAGTGTCACCCATACAAAGATGCGCGTGAAGGGCTACTTTGTATTTAAAAGTCCATAGTGCGGCTTCCTTGGTTTCCTCACTGGTGTGCGACCATGCGCAGGACCGGGAATAACGTTTTGTACATTAAACAACCTATAAGTCACTTGGAAATGCGACAATGGCATTGTGACATAAGCGCTGTAAACCGACAGTAAAATAAGTTCATTTGACACCATTGTCTAGTGGATGGGCTCCATCGAGCGAAAGCTTTGGAGCAACCTTTGACACGTCTGTATTCAAAATTCACAAGAAAAGTTTTGAGTCATAGGTTTTGATCAAAAGCTCATGCCTAAGTTAGCTGTTGACTTGTCTAACCGACTGTCTGTAAACTCATACGATTCAAATGAACAACACGATCCGGAGACGCAAATATATGTCTCTATATACCAGGTACACGGCACAAACCTCGATTATTGACTGCCTTTTGGAAGATAAAACAGTATAAGTGAACGGCCGAGGGTTGATAGTGAAGAATACAGATGGGAATCAAAAAATAGCAAAGATGCCCTGCGCATGGACCCTGGTCATCAATTTCAGATATTGCCGACACCCCAGTGATCAACAAATTTTGATATTCATGGGTGTTATGGCAGGTTTCAAATAATTCACTTTTAGCCAGCTGCGAAACTTTTGGTGCCTTGGTGGGATTCGAATCCACGACAGTAAGAAGAGGCTTTCATACAACAAAGCCCTAACCATCTGATCTTCGAGGCGTCACCGGACGACGCGAGTTTAATCACACTTTTGGTCAAGTTTACTCGCCAAACTTAGTGCAATGCCTGTTACCACCAAATCTAATATCGTAAGCTGACTGCTTAAGAAGGATCTTCTAAGTAATATACCAAGAATTCACCAGATGACAACCAGGTTCACGTAATTCATAGGTGTTATGGCAGATTTCAAATAATTCACTTTGACCTAACTGAAAAACTCAGATGGCTAGAATGTTGGCTGTACTAAAGCATCCTCTTGCTGTCGTAGGTTTGAATCCTGCCGAGGCAACCGAGTTTTTCACAGTTGGGCCAAAATGAAAGTTTTCGATATGTTTTATCTGTAGCGAAGATCGAAAAGTCAAAAATCGATGTGAAAGTGGTTTTTGGTCTGGCATCGGGGACAATTTACTCGTAGCAAAGTGTTATTGACGCAAACAGAAACTGCAAACAACTGTTTGTAAAGGAAATTACCGCGCGTTTAGCACAAAATCATAATACTTGTGACAACCTGTTTGAATGACTGCACGGTAAAAAAAGAAAAAACAAGAAGTGTCATTATCATTAAAACAAATATTTGATTGTAACATCCGCAATGCCTTTTCACAAACGTGAGAAAAAGATGTCGTTTAAACGCCCACTATTCCCGTCATTACGATTAATTCATTTAAGTGACAAGACACAAAGGAGCAGCTTTCGGCACGCAATAAGAAGACAGAAGCCAATGGGGAACGCAGCTGCTGAACACTCGATTAAAGATGTATTTATATCCCATGGATTAGTATGCAACCAGTGTTTGTAATGAAATGAGAACCAAAATAATGCGAAACCGCAGGTAAACATGTTAGAAAATGCAGTTATTCCTGAATGCCAGGCCGGTGAACATTCGTGATAAAAGTAGAAGTATAACGAGTATACATCGAGCACTAATGACGGTTTTACGTTCTGCTCAGGCTCTCAATTGCGAACCTGTACTTTATAAATAATGCAAATGAGTTACATTAGTAAGTATTTATTACAAAACAAGAAATCAACTAAAACTATTTCATTTATAACGGTAACAGTGACTTTAGTGCTTGTTTTACAAAATGAACGCGGCAAACGTTCGTCTGCAGACAATGAACCATGAAATTGCTTATTTAATCGAAATGTCTAAACGATTAGAAATATAGTCAACTCAGGCGGAAATATATGTGAGATGCGGCTATGCTTACATTAAGGGATTCCCAGCACAATTGATAAAATATGATTTCAATAAAGGATGCAGATAAAAAAGTGGGGAATGCAAATCTTTACAGCAGAAGTAACTAGAGAAATTAACACGCTCTTCTTACTTACGTAGTTGCGGAGTAATCGGGTGGTCGGGAGAAGAACAACCGGCTTTACAGCTGCCTAGAGCAATGATCCACTTTTGTCGCTCCAGAGGGGTCCGAGCTCTCAGGTAGAAGCGCTGTGCACCCGGATCGAGGATATCCAGCCGGCAAGAATCTGACGGACTAACTGTGAGGGCTCGGGGTGATCTAGGCAAATATCCTCACCTATCACTTCGCAGGCGGCCACTTTCAAGGCGCCCTTGCATCCCAGGCCAACTTCCACCTCAGAGTTATAGTAAGAAAGAACTCCATCCCGCAGAGAGAAGTAACGTGGTTGCCAACCTATAGGATACCGCTAAATGGATGCGATATAAATCCTACCATTTATGTAGTTGGTCCACTTGTACAAGAGACCTTCCATATTTCCTAAGCAAAAAACATTGTTGTTAGAATATGCAGCATGTTCAATCTTAGAAAATATTGGCATATAATGACGAGCTGCCTATTGTTAACTAAATGCATGATATGCTGATAACGAACCGTCGAAGTCTAATACGAAAGAAGTTGTAAATAGCACTTAAATGAATCAAAAAAGTGGGAAATGGACTTCTAGATGTTGTGAATCTTAAGAGGCAGATGCATCTGTAGGTTATTTAAAGAGGATTTAAATCCAGGTTCAGCGATGGCTATTGAGAATCGCCTGTAAATAGGAAACGAGGATTGGAGGGGAGATGAAAATGTAAATACGAGGACAAAGCGCGTTTGGAACAGATGACAGCAGTTCTTACGACAACCACTGATAAAAAACACGAGTTACACATAGTGCTACTCCAAAAGTTCCAAAAGGCACATTTCCACATGGATTAATGTGCACATATACTCCCTATTTTGTATGCATTTTTAGAAATGTATACAAAATAGGGAGTATATTTATTCGTGAAAATTTTCACGCGTAGAAAAATTAGAACGCGGATGATGATATAAACACTGCACAAACAAACTAAAAAAATCAATAGGCCCCCATGCATGTTTAGCAAAAAGACAACTCGAAACAAGAGAAATCATGAGCTTTCTTATAGACTAAATTGTGTCTGGAAAAAGAAATCTGTTCTGCTATAATGGTTAATTGAGAATAAAAATTTCGCCGAGCACCCTTTAAGTGAACTTTATTTAAGCTATTTAATTTTGACAATGTTATAACGGCATTACAAAAGAGAACCTTTTAATTAAAATCCCAAAAACGCGATAATTAAGAACGTTACTCAACACACCAAAACAAACTGAAAGCTATAATTCAGCCTTATTCGGGTTAATCAGTGCTTCTGAGGTTACACGCGGTTTTATACTTCGCGACTAGTTCGGGCTCTCGGAACCATGAATAGGACAGTGTCCTTGTTCTGCTATGCGTAGGAAATATAGTTTAGAAGATGTGCATTAAAAATAATATGAATCATAAAGTAAGTACGGGTATGGAGGACGAGCCGGCTAAGGAATGGGCGGCTTTGAGGAACGCTTTGTTTCGGCTGGCAGCCGCTCAGTCGTTCAGTTTTCTCTTCTTTAATAAATTGCCCACTGACTTGTAACATTCTGAGCGGCTAAACAACGAACATTGGTGAAATACGCAGTTAGTGTCTAGATAATAAATTTTGATGCGAGACTGTCTGCTGCAAAAAACGACCCGGAGTGAGGAGTCCATGACAAGAGTCGTTGCTCAGACGTTATAAGTTTTCGGCGTGAAGTTGAGGCGGCTGACTTACTAATTTATAAAGTCAGTCGCAAGTCGTGTCACGTACTTTTAATTCCTCTGTCGATGCTCAGTCTATATTCATCATGATATTTTTGAGAATCCATAGTCAGCGGGTATAGGGACCTGAAACCCGGAGGATAAGTTCATCTAGCAAAACCAGCTGCACGATTGTGTCTTACCGTGATGATGTCGAGCATTCTGATATTTTAGTTAAAACCCGCAAGTCAGCGAGGTCGGTGGCTTACAAGTGCAGGCGACGAACGTAGCCTTCACAACAAAATGACTTGTGCCGCAGGTCTCAAGGGACATGGGACTGTGGTAGTTTCAAGCGCTGTTAAAAATGAGGTCCAAGACGCCATAACAACAAGAAAGCGTTTCGTTGGTGGACAGCGGCGCGAAAAACCCCACGTATAGTAAGGTCTGTGAGCTACCCCAATAAACTGAAGGCAACATCCCACCGTCAAGGTGGTGGGGCTGCATAAAGAGCCATTTAAAGCAAACGTAACATACCGACAGTTTGACCGTCGATTTCGACGATGTCCACCGTGTGTCCCACAGACTGCATTGTGGGAGCAGGGACGGTGACTTGCGCAGGGGTTTATAGTGCGGGTAGACTTGCGCTGCATCTACCTACACTCTCTCCTCCTCCCCCGCCTGGGCCCGGTGTCAAGACAGAGTCAAGAAGACCGGAGACGGGGGAGGCCGCAGGTGGATGGCTCGGACGGATCCTCGCCTTGGCGCTCCACTCCGCAACCCCTGGTCCACACACCAATGACCAGGATTTTGACCACAAAACAATGGGGTGGAGGCAGTGGTCCAGTTGTGCGACGAATGCCGACAACAGGGTCCGCCAGCGCACCCCGCAAATGTTGGCATTTGTTATTACGCAAAGATAATTCCTGCCAGAGTCCGATGTGGCCCCCGTGTTGGTCCAGCGCATCTAACACGTGGCCCGTTTTGAGGGCACAAACGTAACATAGGACATTGTAATTTTAACTAAAAGTGGTACTGTTTAGACGATCTAAAGTAACTTTAAGAAAAAAGAACTTAGTAAGCAACTTGAGTTATTACCAAGTTAGGGATGCCAACTTCCTCAAGTATTGAAACGTGTTGACTGTTTAAGTGCTGACTCTTTACTTGTTTAGAATGACTATGGCTTGAGAGAAAGATAAAGAAAGACTTTCCGGCCTGGCTAAGTCATAGTTGGGGCGTAAGGCAGTTCAGTTCTGTAGTTTATTGAGGGAAATAGGTGCAAGCCTTTGATCATCCTATTTGGCATGTAAAAAAGTGTGGCAAACAGAAAAATGTTCTCGGCTGAAATAGGTTAAACGAGCCCATAATGGTAGGGCAAATGGGAACGAGTTACGGGGGCTGAGCTCGACTTCTCATTGCTCTTGGTCATTTCGGAACATAAATATGTCAAGATTCTTCTTAAAACTTTGTATAGATGGTGTTATCACAACATCTGCGAGAAGGGCATTCCATGGTTTGACCACTCAAACAGAGAAGGAAAACTTCCGCACATCCAGACTTGCCTGCTGAGTGCGCAGTTTTAACGGGTGACCTCGAGGTTGGTCGTGGTAGCAAATTCAAAAGCGTTCTCGAAGACCAGGCTGCAATTCAAACCCTATTGCAATGCGGAATTCTTGCAAGATATCCCCGCGAAGTTGCCTGTACCTCAAAGGGAATAGTTTCAGATTTACTAGGCGGGTTGCAAAAGGAAAGGAGCTTTGACCCTTAACCATTTTCGTAACTCTCCTCTGAACTCTTTCGAGGGATTTTTGATCCTCAACTGCCCATGGTTTCCAGGCTTCTATGCTGCACTCCAAATGCGGCCGGACGAATGTTCCGAATGTCTTTGAAAAAGCATCTTCGTCAAAGCCCATAAACGTACGCTTGGTGGCCTACACGCCTTTTGTCAGTCTATAACAATGGGCGGATGGTTTAGGGATGGTTTTCGATCTCTTGTACGGCTGCACCGCCCTGGTGTGGCACAGTGTCGGACGCCGTCTGGAAGTCGATGAAAGCTATGTGGACGCGTGCCTTTTGTAGAGAAATCGGGCCTAGCTCTGAAGAGATTGCAGTAAGTTCGTCGTCTAAGACCTTCCTTTCCGGAACCCATATTGGCATTTCGATAGCAGGTCGTGCACTTTCAGAAATTGCATCAGTTCACTCTTTATGATCCTTTCCATTACTTTGCAGAGAATTCATGTCAAGCTTATGGGCCTGTAGATTGTCGTTGCTGCCCTGCTACCTCCTTCGTATAGCGGAGTAATATGCTCCAGCTTCCAATCGATAGGCAGTGTCCCAGCGTCAAATGACGTTTGAAAGAGCATCGACAAAGGCACAGAATGCTCGCTGGCAAGTGCCTTGAGAAGCACGCGTGGAAACGCGTCTGGTTTGGGTGACTTCCATTCGTTCAATGCCTCTACTGTTCTTCAGACAATGCCTTCTGAGAAGAGTATGTCGCTGGTGCTCGGGGTCGGCAGTTCTTATGTGCAGGGAAGAAGGAACCTTGTCTCGCTTGCGTAGACGGATTGGAAGAGCTGTGAAAAATACGCAGACTTATCCCTACTTTCAACAATCTCATCGACATCAGTAGTCTTCATTAGGGGGATTTGATGCCCGTTCCTTGTGCTTCATCGTAGGTAGCTATAGAGTAATTTTGGGTTCTGCGTTGCTTTTTGTAGCAAGCTCTTCTCGAATTCCCGCCGCGTCTTCGTGATCAGGTTCCTCAGTTGGTTCCTCTGTGTCTTGTAGGTGTTGAAATATTCAACTTGCCCAGTAACGCAGTATTTTCTCCACAATTTTTGCTTCCTGCTGATTTCTTTCTTGATGTTGCTATTTAACCACCCATGGTATTTGTCAAGCCTTACGCTAGTCAGTGGGCAGTGGTTGTTGATGGGCTGCAGAAGGACAGTCTTGAACAGCTACCAGTCATCGTTAACATTTCCCGTAAACAATGAGCCCCAGTCGAGATCGGATAAGTCTGCCCTCACCTGATTGAAGTCGCCTCGCCACACATTACGTCTTTTTTGGTCTGGAGAATGCGAAATGGAGAATAACGAATAATCCCACATGAGCACCACATGGTCACTTCGGCCAAGAGGTGGCATGGAGGTGATCTCGTCTATGCTGTCTGGTGTTTTCGTAAAGACCAGATCCAGGAAGTTTGCCTTGTCCTTCACGTGTTTTCGTGGGAAACATTACATGTTTTGTAAGGGACGCCTTTAGTGTTTTGTTCAGCAAACGGTATTCGAATGCCGATTTTAGACCTGACGCTTGGAGGGTATTCCAGTTTATTCCTGGTGCGTTGAAGTCGCCCAAGATCATGATGCTAAATCGACTGAAAAGATTCTCCAACTGCTCCAATAGTTGAGTGTCGGCGATTTGGTCTGTCCTAGGTGGTCGGTAGACAGTAAGGACATTGAGACACGGGGAACTGATAGCCTTGATGATAATTTTATTTAATACCGGTTTACAGGTATTGTCAAGGGAAGCGTTAAACACAAATCCGGCCAGCAGTGAAAAAACTCCTGTGGAAAAGGAATAAAAATATAGTTGATGGTGGTTTTAGCGTTTGGAGGGTTCAGGAGAAAAAAAAACTGCTGGCGGCAGACATTCGACCGTCAAGAATGGAAGGGGGATTGCACGGTATCGGAGATTATCAGACGTCAATTCCATTCATGAGGTTAGGGATAGTCAATGTAGAGGCGCCGAAGAACAACTGTCGCTTTTGGCCAAAGAAATTGTCCCTGGTAAAACCGGCAATAGTGTTCAGAGATCACAAACGCCATCGCTACGGTAGAGTCGATCAGTGGATTCAGCAACCAAAATTTGTGGGAGCTTTTCTGATTGCAAAAATTGAGTAATAGTTCTCTTCAATAAAGGGTAATTTTGCAGAGTTTTCACAATTCTGGGTAGTTTATTCCAAATAGCAATTGCAGTTACAGAAAAGTACCGACGATATTTAACAGTACGTGCCAGAGGCAGAAATAAAAAGACCTCATAGTGACTGTTACGTCGGCGGTGGACATGATGTCCTAAAGAAGTGAGTGGGTTAAATGTGTAATTATATAAGAGTTTAAATAGCAAAAATAGTCCGTTTTGTAATCTACGAAAGCATAAAGGATCAAGGCCTGTAAGCCGGCAACCTTCTTGGTAAGACAGATGTCGATGTTCCAGGGTTAAAATTCTCTTGGTTAAAAAGTGCTGAACGGGTTCTATTTTCTTCCGCTCAGAAGCACGCGTGAGGCTAAATAAAAACGAACAGTATTCCAGACCAGGTCTAACGTACATGTTGTAAAGGCGCATTCTGATGTCCCTTGTTTTAAAGTTTCGGAGGATAAACCCGGTCGTTCTACGTGCTTTGGAGACTATCAAGGCGCAGTGCTCCGAGAGATTAAAACTCATGGAGTATGATACGCTTAAATCCTTTATTACCCCTGGCACATTTATTGCGTGACCTTCAATACTTAGTTGAGGTTGGCGGTCGTCGCCAACCACCATGACTGAGCACTTATGCCAAGAAAGAGAAAGGCGTCATGTGCGGCACCACTGGGCGAAAGCCTGTAGATCGCTCTTTAGGAGCTCAAGCACGATGTCATGATCTGCCGGCTTTTATCGATATGCAACTTTAAGATCATCGGCATACATGAAAGGCTTACCATTCTGAAATAAATCGGGTACATCATTAACGAAAAGGCAAAATAAAAGCGGGCCGAGTACACTACCCTGAATGACTCCACTCCTCACACGTGTGGGGTTGGAGATGGTATTGGAAATCTTAACTCGTTGTGTGCGAGTGCCCAGGTAAGAGGATATAAAATTCAAAAGTTTGCCACCTATTCCGAAAGAGGACAGTTGCAAGAGAAGAAGAGCATGGTCAACACGATCAAAAGCCTTAGTAAAATCGAAATATACAGTGTAAAGTGCAAGACCATTGTCCCTAGATTGGAGAACATAGTCAAAGTAAGAGAGTTGACAGGTGTCACAAGACCGAGCTTTGAGGAATCCATGCTGAGCAGCACTTAGTAGGTTATTCACTGTTAAGTGACACATCAGATGGTCAACATCTTGATGGTCAACCTAATGGCTTCCGTGTCGTACGCAAACTTTGTGGTGTTTTCCGACGCTGCCAGGCTCTCATTCACTTACGTAACTATACCACCACCCTGACGATATTCCCTGTCCCTCCGATAAATTTAGTATCTAGCCAAGGCTACTTCGCTATCGCTAATATTTCCGGACAGCCAGGTCTCGGTTACTGCTAAAACATCTTGAGACACCTCGGCAAGACAAAGTTTTAGCTTGTCTAGTTTCGATAGGAGTAGTGCGAAGTCAACGCCAGTGCCATTTGTGAGTGGAGTTCCCCAGGGGTCTATACTCAGACCAGTACTATTTTTAATTTATTTAAACGACTGTATGAATGGAATAGACTGCAATGGAGTCATGTTTGCCGATGACATCAACTTATGGCCAGCGATCAACGGGGAACATGATGAACGGGCCCTGCAAGTAGGACTGATCCGCCTATGCGAATGGTCTGAGAAATGACCGCTAAAGTTTAACTTTGAGAAGTGCATCGCGCAGCGACTCAAAAGGACTGGAAGAGCTGACGGAGAGGATCACCATTGCCAACTTGGTGGAAGGTGCCCATCAAATGTAACCGAACGAAATGATCTTGAGATCAACATTTTGTCGACCCTTAAGCCTTCCTCTCAGTGCGTTAGGGCGACTAAAAGGACATTTATGGTTCTCTTTGCCATTAAACGAACTTTCGTAGACATAGAGAAAGAGTTATTTGGAAAAGTATACTGAGCGTTCATTCGTTCGCATCTGGAATATGGAATCCATGTGTGGCGCCCGTGGCTAAAAAAAGACTAAGTTGCTTGAAAGAGTTCAGAGGAGAGCAACAATAATTTTGGCGGGAATACAGTGTCGCAACACTTAGAATTGTCTATTCCCCCACCAGCCTGTCTTACGGGCGGACTACTACTACTACTACTTCTACTACTACTACTACTACTACTACTACTACTACTACCACTAATACTACTACTACTACCACCACCACTACCACTAATACTACTACCACTGGCGGGAATACAGTGTCGCAAAACTGAATAAAACTTTTTCCCCCGTCTACCACCACTGATACGGCGAATGCTACTAATAATCCTACTATTAGTACTACTACTACTACTACCACCGCCACCACGGCTGCCAATGCTACTCTATCAACGCTTACAGTATGGGTAACTAACTGCAATAATACTAGCATCAGTAACAGAGTGTTGCGACACTGGTATCCAACCATAATTTTAAAAGGCCTCAGGACTTTACCTTACAACTGCCAACTTAGTGAACTTAACCTTTTTCCTCTTGAGTACAGGCAGATTCGAGGAGATCTCATAAAGGCGTATCAGATATTGAGGAACCGGGAATGTGCCCTTAACCCAGACGCTTTCTTCACCATGGCCACAACAACAAACCTGCGTGGGAACTCTCTAAAACTTACAGGATCCCGATGCCGCCTGGATGTTCGCAAATACTGTTTTTCACAGCGAGTCGTCGGTGCCTGGAACAGGCTTCCCGAGGACATAATAATGGCGGATACCACGAAGACGTTCAAGCAAAGACTCGATGCATATTTGCTTGGACAATACCGCTTGTCTGGACAGAACAGCTCTGTGGTGCCAAACCAACGCCTTGCATACATATACCGCTAATGCGGATGACGGTCATTCCATTTTTTCGAAATCATCTACAACTGAATGTTCTCAAGTTTTAGTCATGCATTTTCAACAATAATTGTTCTGTTAAGTGTATATATTACTGACAACATTTAAGTAGCATGTTTATCAAGGTCAAATATTGTGCTTACCGTTTACAATAGGGTTCTCAAAGGCATTGCCTATTACTCTTAAAATGCGCTGGCCTATACTGACCTATGAGGCGTTGGGTATTCGTGTACAAGCACCTGAGTTTTGCACCAGCCGAATTTCCCGTTGCATTTGTTACTGCTTTAAGCATTACTCCGTTATCTCGAACGGCATGTTCTCTGGGCTGATGGCTTTCATTTATGTGCGTTGCTTCAGTCAGATCACTGGACGTTACGCGCTTACATGTCTTGCCACCTTGAGCAGATGGTTTAACGAGGGTATCTGTGTTAGCTTAGTAGGTGACGTCGATCTTACTATTGCAGCCTGGTTACACTGAAACGGCATATATTTCCGAACTACCATCCCGTTGAAGATAGCCAGATTGTGTTCGCCACCCTTCAGTCTTGATTTTAACTCCAAGACAAGTTTCCGGCATTTCAGCCGTTGCGCTGGTGAATAGTTCGGTTGAAAAAAAACCTGTTTGTGTGTGTTTCTGCAGTTGCTAACAGGCGCTGGCCCAGTAGTTTAGGGTAGCTCGGGCTCTAGTTGGTGGTTGTCAGTCTATCTGGCCAGCTGTAAAGGGGCGGTCGCACACTTCCTTCGTTCTTCAGAAGGCTTGCCATAAATGTCTGGACTAAGAGCAGGAAAAGATGAATATATATCAGCAGTAGGAAACATTTAATGGCAAGTCACAATCAAAGCTGTCAAAATAATATTGACTCATGTATCATATTGTTCTTGTACTTCTGATATTATAGGAGTAGTGGCCGACTGTTTAGTACGATCTAATATAGTTGTATATATGTTTAATATGGCCTTAAAATAGACTTACGTACAAAAAGCATGCAGGGTTTTATCGAAAGGGATGTTATTATTAGCTCCTTAAGGGATATTTCGAGTCAGGTGACATAGCTGATGGAAACGACAAAGAGGGGAAAGGAAGAATACCACTCTCTGTTCTATGCTTATCAATGATGCTATCTTTTATAAATTTGATTGTTTGTAGTGCTATGTTCCGATATTATTCAAGCGGCTGGCATCATCAGAGCCCTTTTGGGACCAAATTCTATATCAAAGAATCGACTTGAGGAATGTTCTATCTTATTCAAAAATTAATGTGTGTTGTTATTTGAAAGGAATTTCTTAGTTTTTATTTTAATCTCGATTAGGGTTCGACTTTTTCGGATAGAACTTGGAAGAACATTCCAGATAGTGGCATATCTTATGGTGCATAAATTCGATCGTAGGGACTTTGTGAATTTGGGCATCCTTATAATATCATCGTAATTTCTGGCGATTCTGGGGAAGTTTTAGTTTGTTAGTAAATTCATTTTGAGACTACCTTTGTCATGGGTAGCCATGAATTGGAAGTTTATACCATTTTGAATTATTCTGATCCAGAGGGGTTGATGACCGTATTTATGATGTATGAATCCTGGGTACCATCGCTTCTACACATGGATCTAATAAGACGTCTCTGAATGCCTTCTAGTTTGTTTCGGCGTCCAATTGCATTATACCGAAGAAAATTGAGCAAAAATCTAGGAGAGGTAGAACGTACATTTTGAAAAGTTGTATTCTTAGTGCATTTAAGGTGGAATTTTTGCATATGAATCCACACAGGCGAGTGGCTTTCGGTGATATTTGTTTGACGTGAGGAGATTAATAAAAGGTATTAGTATGGCTGAGACCTAAATCTTTTACGGATTGGGCCTCAATTACGACCTTAACGGTGATTGCAAGAACTGTTAATTGCAGTGCGCATACGGTCCCATGGCCGCCACGTGCTATAAATACTGTACTCCTGGTGCCACCAGCACATTTGTCTGCGAATGTCTCTGATGATGGATTCGAGTGAGTATCCGAACCGTCAGGCGAATAAATTTCCTGTTCCAGTGATCGCTTCTTCATCTTCTGAACTGCTACCTGAAACTCGCCTGTTCGCTTCTATCAGCTATAAAAACGTCTTAGTTGATACTGATATGCACGATAAGTTACGAGTATACATGAGAAATAGAAGGGGACCTAGGATAGTGACTTGAAGTACTCCACTGGTAATATGGGATGGTTCTGAAACTACGTTTTGAATTCGCCCCATTTGATATGGGTTTAAAAGGTTGGATTTAAGAAAACCGAGAAGGGGAGGCCTAATTCCATGAATTTCTAGCTTTATCAGTAGTCTTGTATGGGGGACTATGCAAAGGCCTTTTAGATCTAAGTATATTGAAGCTACTGTGCTTCCATCATCTCTATTGCTGGAAACAAATTCCAAAAAGTAAGATTCAGTATAATTCAGTATATATGAGGGATAGAGGCAGAGCCATGGAAAACCCTTTGTACAGATATACGTATGAAAAAGAAAACATGCAGATATTTACATAGCAGTTACGCCATTCATTGATAGCATGTTAATGTTTGACCATCAAGCATAAATTTATCTTGTATTCTTTTGAAAATCTCGACGTCTTCCGCTAAGACAACGGAGTTCGGCAATTTGTTTTAACCCTCAACCAGCCGGTGGGAGAAGAATTTGGCCCGCAACTCGAGTTTGGTATATTTCGTCTTCAGTTTGTATTGGTGCCCTCGAAGATTTGTCTTCCGCGCCAGTTCGAAGAAATCGTCAAACTAAAGAGCACAGTCTAGCCCTCGGACGATCCTCAAGGCCATGATCACATCCCCTCTTTACTGCCTATAAGAGAGAGAAAATATTTTTAGCTTTTCCAAGCGTCTGTCATAAGCTAAACTACTTAATCTGCCGACTAGATTGGTCGCTCTTCGTTGTACATTCTCCAGTAGGGCGTAATCTTTTATCGTCCAGGGACACCATGCCTGAACACAATATTCCAACCTTGGTCGAACGTATGCACCAAACACTCGGCCGAAAAGGTCTTCATGAACATTGACGAAGGGTCTTTAACCCCGGAACACCAACATTTGTCTTACCAAGAACGTTGCCGGCTAACGGCCCTTGATCATTTATGGTTCCGTAGATTACAAAAGGGACTATTTTTGCTATTTAAACTCTTATATAATCACGCACTTAACCCACTCACCTCTTTAAGACATCATATCCACCCACGACGTAACAGTCACCGTGAGATCTTTTTATTTCTGCCTCCGGCACGTACTGCTAAATATCGTCGGTTCTTTTCTGTAAATGCAATTGCTATTTGGAATAAACTACCCATGAGTGTGAAAACTGCAAAATTATCCTTTATTTAAAAGAGCTATTACTCGATTTTTGCAATCAGAAAAGCTCTCACAAATTTTGGGTGCTGAGTCCACTGATCGACTCTACCGTAATGATCGCGTTTGTGATCTCTGAACACTATGGCCCGTCTCACCAGCTGTTCCTCAACGCTTCTACTTTGACTATCCCCAACTTTATGAAAGGAATTTGACGTCTAATAATCTCCGATACCGTACAACCCCCCCCCCCCCTTCTTGACGGTCGAAAATCTACCACCAACAGTTTTTTTCTCCTGAACCCTCCAAACAATGAAAACCAACATCAACTTTAGTTTTATTTCTTTACCTCAGGAGTTTTTTCACTGCTGGTCGGATTTGTGTTTAATCGCTTCCCTTGACAATGCCTGTAAACTGGCATTAAAATAAATAAAAAATAAAAATAAAATCTTCTTATCGCGTCTAGAACACTCATAGCTTTCTTTGATACCTTGGCGCAGTGAAACGATGGTTTGGAGAGTTGATGTCATCCTCACATCGAGGTCTCTTAACTCGTTGACTGATTCGAGTTGGTGACCTCCCATAAAGTACCTCGATTCAAACCTCAACGGCCTCCTGTTGTTCGAACGTAATCGGATAAGTTGGCATTTGATAGGATTGAGGCTAAGACACCACTCATCACACCATTTTTGCAGGCGATTTAAATTGTCTTGTAATTGTACAGAGTCTTCCGGTTTCTCTATTTATTTCCACAATTTGAGATCGTCGGCAAACACTACGCGCTCGCAGTTCAGACAGTCCAGGCAGTTGTTCACGTATATTATGAACACAAATGGATGCAGAACGCTTCCCTGCAGAACGCCACTGTGCACGGATGCCCATTCCGATTAACCGTTTCCGATACACCCACGCTGAGTTCTGCCCGTAAGAAAATTGGCTAGCCATTTCAAAAGATTTCCATTCACACCCACTTGACGTAATTTACATATAAGTCATCTGTGTGGAACACTGTCAAAAGCCTTTTTGAAGTCAATACACACGGCCTCGACTGATAAGCCCATGTCGATTGATTTCGTCCTGCACTCCATGGATACTAGGAGGTTGGTGAGACAGGATCGACCCCTTGAGATCCATGCTGATATAAATTGAGCAAGTTGTTGTCTTCGAGGTGTCGTATCAGCTCCGTTTTTACTACTCTTTCCATCAAATTGCAACAGATACTAGTGAGACTCACTTGTCTGAAACTATTTGGGGCTGTTCTCTCGCCTTCTTTATATATGGGGCTTATATTTCCTTTCTTCCAGTCGGTTGGCAAAGCCCCGATCTCCAACGAAGTTTTGAAGGTCCTGGAGAACGCAGAGGCCAGTTGGTCTGAGAGTTCATTCAGAACTTTTGCGAGCACGCCGTCCGGACCAGGGGACTTAGTGGACTGTAGTTGACACAAAATTTCCCTTGCTGTGTCTGTTGTGAAGTCCACCGTACTGTTTGATTTGACAATTGGGGGGGGGGGGTAAACTCTTTCATCAAAAGCCGGCTCCTCGGTATACACAGACGTGAAGAAGTCGGACAACAGATTCGCCTCATCTGAGTTGTCAGGTGATGTTTTGCCCTGGCGATCTTTTAGGCAGGGAATGCAGTCCCGGTTGCGTTTTGCCTTATTTACGTATCCAAAGAATTTTTTTGAATTTCGCGGGATATTTTTTAAAAGATTTGACACAAATTGTGTCCGTTCCCTCCTCAACAGATTCCGAAATGCATTCCTCCGTTTTTTGAAGTCAGCGAAATGCTCTGGTTGTTGACATCTGGCGTACTTTTTCCAAAGTCCCCTTTTCAATTTAAGGTTCTTCTTTATTTCTGATGTCACCCACTCTGGTCGGGAAGTGCGCAGCTTCCTCTTCAGTGGACAACAGCTCTTTACCAAGTGTTGCATTATGTTTTTGAAGAACAGCCAATCGCTTTCTGGGTCAGGTCCTTGTGCTGAATTCCAGATCACCTTCTGTAGCAGGTTTTTTATTCGGGTATAATCCCCTTTCCATACGTTTTTTTCCTCAGCAGTTCGAATTTCGGGTACAGAAAAATGACTATACTCCCAATCAAGAACGCAGTGGTCACTTCGGGACTGAGATGACTTTTTAGGCTAAAGTGCATGTTGAGATGGGGGAATTAGGTTGGCGTTTAGGAGATGGTCTAGAAATTGGTTGTAGGCTATTTTCTCGAGGATTTTAGCTATTGCCGGTGTTCGGTGAACACTACGATAGTTTTGGGTATGAGATCGGTAGCCGCTTTTAAAGATAAGTGCAATGGTCGAGTATTCCCACATGTCCAGAAAAAATGCATTTGACTGGAGTAGGGTGAATAACTTAGATAGGATTATTGGAGCATATGTCATATGCTTCAGAATACACGGCAAGATTTTGTCCGTTCCATAGGAGTTGGCGTTGGAGAATTGTTTGATGGCCACTTTAGCAGTTTCTTCACCAAAACGGATTTCAATAACGATGCGTTCTGTCATTTCGGTCAGTTGGGGGATCGCTCCCTCCTCGACTGTGTAGGTAGCTGAGAAGTATTTGTTGAATGAGTGTGCGATTAGACCTCCCTTCTCGATTTTCTTAAAGTCTGTCTCTAAAACCAATATCACGAGGGGCAAATTCGAAACGCAATCTGGGAATAATCCCCTATTACCGGTGGAGTACTTCCAGGCATCGATATTCAAGGTCAAGCCGCTGGTTGTAAATTTGAAGATAAGTGGAGGATGTTATTTTAAGTGCTTTTTCTGTGAGACCTAACGATTTTAGCCCCTGTTTTTTTCGTTAAATTTCCTTAAATTCAGGCCTTTTCACTCAGAAGAGTCTGTTGCCATCTCCTTTTAATTTCTGGTGGTCTGTGCCTGTTGACAACCAGTAGCACTTTGCAATTCGCATTATGTGCATTCGATTTCCCTCTAACTATGCAATTAATTTTTAAATCGTTAACCTCTAGCTGAAATTCAGTCAACTTGTGTGCCAGAAGTTTTCTTAATCACAAGCTGCCTCGATACAAATGAAAGTAAGAGTCACAGGTCAGCGTAAGCTCCTGGCATTTGTATATAAGCATGGCTAGACTAAATCTGAGTCAGAAGGCTTAAATAAATCTTATTCATAAAGGTTACCTAAATCTACGCCAGCAGATATAACTAGTCAGTCGTCACTCGTTGTAACCAGTGGGCAGCTGAATCTGTCTGCCCTTGAAAAATGCAGTGACTTTAAGCTAAAGTTTGGCAATTTTCTGTCAATTCTTGGAAAAGTATTCGACGGGAACATCTCCGATATTCCCTCCCAAGAATGTAGGCGTCTTGACTCACTTGTTCAACTGATCGCTAGTGAATGTATTGATAGACAAAGGCGGGCTTAAAACTATTTGATAAGAAATGTTCCTCGATCTGCCCGGCCAATTGGTGTTGCGATCAATTTCCTGTATTCATGTGGTTTCAACTACAAAATTGCCGATGCTAAACGCTTGTCCTCCAGTAGCAAAAATCACCCATCTTAGTCAAATTATTTTTATCAATCGAGGTTGACACAATCGATTGGCACAATATTTTTTCAAATAATGATCTAAATTTTTTCAACAATTTATTACAATGCGTAACAGAAGGTCTTCTTGACCTTATTCCTCGGAAGATGTTCAAATCGAGTGCTTATTCCACCGCTATCCCACACTTTCTTAAAAACAGACTTAAAAAGTTACGGAAGCAATTTAAAGATCCTTCTGTCAGCTCATTATCAGTTCATCTAAGAATCGTTGAAATATTTGAACTAGCTTCGAAAATGAGGCTCGAGCGAGATAGGCGTAGAGAGTCCTTAGCTATAAATGACGTGAATTCTTCTAAATCAGTTGCTCAGATCTTCCGTCAGAGATCATCTGCCAAGTCCCACCAAGTCATTCCGCCCTCGCTTAGTGCTTGCGATGCCTTCATTACTGAGGAGTCAGGCAAAGCTGAAATTTTAAATTCGTTCTTTGCCAAACATTTCACCATTGAAACTGATCCGATCCCTTTAATTCCTTCTTTGTCTGATGCTTCTCTTAGCTTCATTTATTCTTCTCCTGAATGTATGCAAAAGCTGATAAGCCATCTTCCTAACTCTCACTCAGTAGGTACGGACAATATCTCAAACTCTTTGGTAAAACAGCTAAGAGATTTTCCTCCTCTGCTTAGCAAAATCTTTTCAGTATTTCTCGTAAATGGCTTCTTCCCTGACTATTGGAAAACTTCTATTATTATTCCAGTATTTAAGTCTGGCTGTCGTTCTGACGTACAGAACTATCGAGGTGTCCATAAAACACCCTCTCTCGCCAAAATCTTCGAAAAAATTATCGCCGTAAAAATTACCGAACTTTGCGTAGCCAATCAAGTTATTAGCCCTTCCCAGCATGGTTTTTTACCAGATCGCTCTTGTGAAACATGTCATCTGTCGTTTCTCGATCTACTTACCTCTCTTCGTAATGATCACCTATCTGTTGTCGTTATTTATTTTGATCTTAGTAAAGCCTTTGATAAAGTACCACATAAAAGACTCTTGATTAAATTGGAAGCTATGGGAATTCGCAGTCCACTAATAGACTTTCTCAGGTCATACCTGTCTAATCGTAAACAAAAGGTTTTGGTGTGATCTTCACTTTCCAGTGAAAGTCCTATTGTAAGCGGTGTCCTACAAGGCACCGTTTTAGGTCCTCTTTTGTTCTTGCTTTACATAAATGATATTTCAGCAGCAGTTAAACATTCTCAATCATTTATTTATGCCGATGATCTCAAATGTGTATATTCTTTCAATAAATCTACCAGCCTTCATTGCCTGGAGCAAATCCATGCTGACTTGCTTGCTCTCTCAGCTTGGAGCTCAAAATGGCTAATGGAATTCTCTTCATCTAAATGTCGCTATATGTGCTTTGGACCTGATAGGTTACCCCATCCAGTGGTCTTTCAAGGCCCACCTATGACTGAATGTACCACCATCAAGGATTTAAATTTAAGCTATACTAGTAATCTTGATCTCTCGTCGCACGCTGACAGAATTACAGTCAAAGCTGCCCAGATTTGTGGCTTTATTTCTTACAATTTCTATCTTCCTGAAATTAAATTAAGGCTCTATCGTATGTTTGTACTTCCCATTGTCGAGTATTGTTGCCCATTCTTTGGTTTTATGAATGAAGCCAGTCGTTTAAAAATTGAAAATGTCCAAAGACGTTTTTCTAAAAAACTTTTAGATGGTGAGCATCCCAATATCTCCTACTCAGATAGATGCCAGCTAATTAACCTAAAATTTTTATGGGTTCGAAGACTAAAAGCGGGCTTCTGTCTCCTCTTTCGCATTAATCATAGTTCAAATTTTCCTCGGATTTCAACACTTACCCCTAGTAGTCGCCAATACAATCTTCGCAATTCGTCTCTAATTATACCTCCTCCAGGGTCCTCCACCTCTAAGCGCTCCCTTTTTTTCTCTTCCAGGTATACTTTCCTCTGGAATAACCTTCCAATAAATCTAAGATCTACAAAAAATCTACACACCTTTAAGAGAAGGCTAAGCCTTTATCTGAATACTGACTCGATTAAACTTTTATTTTCCTCATCCTTCCCAGACAACTTTTTCTATGACACTGAGAAAGGGCCACCGGATTTTAGCATGCCGCCATTAAATTTCCCTATCTGTTCACGTTTCCTTACTTTATGAGTATTCGCGCTACCTAAGATCCCTTACCAGAAATGTTAGTTTTTCCAATTTTTCAGTTCATGCATCGAGCCCTCACAGAATGCGCACCATCGATGCTCTTGGCGAAACCTTCTGTATTCGCCATATGCTAGTAGTCTGGTCGCATCTCCTTTGCCCTATCCTCGGATCGACTCGGATGAATGTAACCAACCGCATCTGGGTACTTGTCACCTCGAGACTGATTTTCATAGTGCCCTCACAGAATGCGCTCCATCGACGCTCTTAGCGAAACCTTCTATGTTCGCTATATACTAGTAATCTGGTCGCATCTCCTTTGCCCTATCCTCGGATGGACTCTGATGAATGTAACCGACCGCATCTGGGTTCTTGTCGCCTCGAGACTGGTTGTCATCGTGCCCTTACAGAATGCGCTCCATCGGCGATCTCGACAAAGCCTTCTATATTCGACATATACTAGTAGTCTGGTCGCATCTCCCTTCACCCATGCTCGGATGGACTCGATTGAATGAAACCGACCGCATCTGGGTTCCTATCAGCTCGGGACTGGTTTTCAATTTCGCCACTTATTTATCTTATTCAAGGCCACATACAGGCCAGTCCTGACCGACCCGCCTACGTACCCTTTTATGAAATCCGTTACACAATGCCATATACAGCTGACATTGATTTCGGCCATGTTGATGTCCGACTATATTCCATTCTGTACCGCCACATGCAGGCCAGTCCTCCCTGCATTTTTCTGATGCTATTTTTTGAGGGTTTTTTCTCCTGTTAAATTAATACAATTATTTTTAAATTTTGCTATGTAGTTTTTTTTCCACCCCTCGTTTTTCATTTTGCTTAACGGACTTCTAATCTCAAAAACTATGTATTGCACTTTGTACAGATTTTGCCTACCTCGTTTAAAATTCGCATGTAAATTTATTTTTACTTGCTTTAATGGGAGCCCGACGAGTCTTTAATAAAAATAATTGAATTGAATTGAATCTTTTCCTATCGAGATCGTGTCACTGCATACCCAGAAAAGGCAGAATTTTTCCTTTGCCATGATCTTACACCTATGGAGCGTAGAATCGGGTCTCTCTCCTCACGTAAAGCCACTGCTTCTCAGTCTTATGCTCACCAACTCGGTCATAATACAAGTGGCTGTGAGGATTCAGCTTGTCCTACTCCTGCGACATCTGAGTCCCTCCTTCCCGATACTTCTCCATCTCACTCAAGCCACTTGACGCATTTGCCTGCCCCTAAACTAGCATTAACAGCAGCCCCATTTTTCGTTTCTTATACTTCGGATAGCTCGCTGGGACAGATGAAAATCCAGGCGTTAACTGTGTTGTTAGTACTGTAAATCACTGCACAATTCTATACTGTTGGCTGCCTGTTGCGGTTTGTGAATATTAAGCGGCTATTCCGCAGTAGGTGATGGATTTCAGCTCAAATATTCATATCATACTTTGCACCTTGCTTGCAAAGGTCTGTTTCGAATGAGTTACTCCAAGTTCACGCATTAGTTTCCACAGAAATTAAACAAGTCAACATGAAGATCCGTCTACACCAGCTAAACCGACAGTTCCCCCACTTCAACAGGGTGCTGCAAGCTCTACTGTTAAATCACCTAGTGCATAGCGTCAGAACGGTGAGACTCCAAAACTGAATCAGACTTCGACCCAAAAGAAAGTTAGAGCAGTTCTGTTTGGGAGTACGCCGCCTTCTCTTAGATCTACCAAGCCTTTACAGCCCAGCACCTCTACAATCCCCGCAGCTCCAATTATATCCCCAACTTATTCTGTGTTCTGCCTACCGGTAACTTACCAAAGCCCTACCATATATCCAGCAAATAATTCATATGTGAAATGGCCTAAGTAATTTATTTCCCAATCTAGTTCAGACTTCCCACCACTTGAGGCCAATTGCTCTCAGGTAAGTCAACCTACCTCATTTGACTTCCAACCTAGACCGGGTTTCCTACCCTTTTATTATTATAGCTGCCTACCCTCTCCCACTAGCCTCTACTTTCCTTCTAGGCTTCCTTCTCCTCCTCCTCCTCCACTTCGTCCACCAATTAACTACCAAAATGACTATCCATGTTCTAACTCCCCCAACATTCCAGTGTTCGAAAGCTATATCCCCACATCCTTTAGGTCTCATATTCAGCCTTCTCTTGCTGACTCCCCGTACGTCAATAACTCTAGACTAACTGGTACTTATTCTTCAAGCATCATTAAATCACAGCTTACATATCCGCATCCAAATTTTTTAAAAATACTGTCGACAATAACATTGCTGTTCCAAACACATTTGATATTATATTATTGAATGCCAGTTCAGTTATTAACAAGATGGCCCTAATCAGAATCAATGCTCTCGAAATGACGCCTGATATTATATGTGTAACAGAATCTTGGACCCATTCTCTAATTCCTGACTCTGCTTTTCTCAGAGAGGCCCTTGATTTTTACCGTCAAGACTGCAGGACTGGACGTGGGGTCGGTTGTCTTCTTTATCTTAAATCCTACCTAAAGCACTCTTTCTATTACTTGGATGGTTCTACATTCGCGGAAAACTTCTGCTTTGCATCTGTTATTTTCTCACCGCAAAGAAAAGCCATTATTGGCTGTATCTACAGTCCCCAAAATTATTTAGCCAGTGATGAATCACAACTTTGTGAAATCTTTCAATTAGTTTCGGAAGCTGCTTTCGATGTTAAAATAAACACTGGGAATTTTAACCTTCTGAAATAGACTAGGTTTCTAATAGCTGTCCACCTAGATTCCAGCCCTTTCAAGATATCGTCAATTTTTCTAACCGGTCTAACTGGTCCACTCTACAATAAGAGATAATCACGACTTAGACCTCATCTTTACCATTGGCATCACCCCTCTATGTGCTGAATGATAGTGTTGGGAATGTGAGAGCTGTGGTATACTCGGCGGTTGTCTACCGCAAGTTTACGTCAAGGCGGATGTGTCCTTAAAGACTCCCCCGGCGCGTAAAAGTGCGGGTTCAATAAGGGCATTTGAGGCGGATGCGCCGTGTGTAGATAGATGCTGGAGGCACTACATCGTCGGTCTCTGTGCGATGGGTTGCCAAGTGACCGAAGGTGCAGTTGCGCGAGATCACTGTGCAATCGCTATTACGACAGGCATGAAGGCAGTCCACGTCTTTAGAGGTGAGAAGTGTGGGATGTTTGAGATGGACGTCGCGCATCGTCCCATCGGCGGGGGGAGTACATGAAGACGTGGCCGTGGTGGTGCTGGCCGCTGCGGTCGATGAAAGGGTTGGGGTAGGGAGGGTTTTGTAAGCGGATTGTGCGGCGGGGCGGCGACAGTGTGATTGCCAGTGAGGGTGGTGGCGGTCGGCCCGGGATTTGCGGTAGGGTTGAGTGTGAGAGAAGAGGTAGACGTTGTCGGGTTGATCCGCATTGGGCCCGAAGATGTTCAAAAAGACTGTTTTGTGCGCGGAATGCGTATTAGCGGGTCGGAATCGACGGATAGTTGACACTGAGGAGGCTGGACACTTGTGATTTCCAAGCCTCTCCTTTAGCTTTAGCAGCGGCGATCCGAATCGCTCCGTAGATGGCAGCGCCGGTATTCACTTCTCTTCTCCAGAACGATCTCTTCTGGTCGAGGTCCTACTAGGTCTCCGGAATGATATGCAATCACTGAAGAGCATTCTTCAGTGCGCCCTTTGGGCGTCGTTTTGGCCCTCCATGTCGGTGAACACCAGTAGCAATGTCACCATAGCGGAGGTTCTTCTGTAATCGTGTGTCTTCCATCTGCCCGGGATGGCCGCTCCAACGTAGCCGCGAGTGCCTCTACATGGCGTGAATGCTAATGGCACCGGTTCGTGCTGAAACTTTCGCGTCGGGGATCCTGTTTTGCCATTTCAGCTTTAGTATTCTGCAAAGCCACGTGAGATGCTGGTCGGATTTGTGTCTAATCGCTTCCCTTGTCAATGCCTGTAAACTGGCATTAAATAAAAACTTATTTGAAGCATTTTGTCCCCGGTACGAAGCTGAAGTAGGCAAGAACGGCAGGATTTATTGGCACCAAAAAATTTCGCGACTGCTCTTCAGCTGCTTCCTGTCGCTTCATAAGAGGGATAACGAGTGAGAACAATACAACAGATTTGAATTCATGCAGAAAATCGATGCAGAAACAGCAAGGTTAGGGTTTTGGGCAAAGTTGGCTAATCGATAAAGTTAGTAACACAAACGCCGTAGGGGAAGAAAGTGAAAAAAGGAGGAAACGTTAAAGAGCAAAAAATGAGAGGAGAGAGGGGGAATCATGGAGCCAGAGGCTACCATGGTAATGTTAGGTTAACCGCGTGCTCCAATTGTTTACAAAGATCTGGTTTCACTCGTCGTTTATAGGCTGCCTCCAGGTAACGCAATGTCCGAGTTGTTCGTGCCCGAACAAGTACTCGGAAGGAAGTTTTGGGGTCGACGGTGTGACCAGTATCAAGTAGGTGTTTCGTAATGGATGAACGCGGGATCTTATTTTCTTGTCTAAGGAGCCACTTGGGCAGGTGCTCAATGGATCTGGCTGCCAACTGCCTTTGCGTTCGCCCAATGTACTTGCATCCGCAAGTGCATGTGAATTCATAAACACAATTTGACGTGGCGTGCATTGGCAGGGCATCCTTTGCCCGTGGAATCGGAAGTGGCTTAGTAGGACTGCAGAATACTAGTTCGGCTGCATTGTATGTCCTTTCAATGGCAGAACGTAGCCGTCGTTTGATAGTATTTAAAATATTGTCGCCCTTAAAGGGCAAAGATATAAAGACGGGCTTTTTCGGAGCTGAATGCTCTGTCAGTTTTGGCCGTGTAGAGTTGCTGTATTTGTGGATGAATCGTGCGGGATATCCACGCTTAAGTAGAGCTTCTTTGAGACGTGCAAATTCTGCATCCAGTGTGTCATTGGAACAAATGTTTCTAGCCCTTTGGAAAAGAGCGTATACCAAGTTACGTTTCCATAGGATAGGTACAAAACTCAAAAAATGCAAGTAATGTCCCCTCCAGGTATTCTTATGGAAGACAGAACGTCTTATAGAACCATCTTCCTTTCTAAACATAAGAACATCCAGAAAGGATAGCTGGTTGTCTTGTTCCTTCTCCATTGTAAATTTGATCTTTGGATGCAGCTTATTCATAATAGAAAGTAGTTCTTCAGCCGCCTTTATGTCTTTAACAATAGCGAAAACATCATCCACGTATCTTTTGTAGAATGGCAGCTTATTTAATTTGGTAGACACTTTTTCTTCTAGATGACCCATAAAGATGTCAGCAAAGGTAGGGCCAAGGGGACTCCCCATGGCCACTCCGTCAATTTGTCTATATAATTGGCTATTAAAGAGAAATTGAACGTTCTTTGTACACAATTTTAATGCGTCTCGTAGTGTTTCCGGTGGCAGACGAGTTTCTGATGCATGGGTGCATATTATGTCTATTGTCTTATCTAGAGGTACGTTAGTGAAAAGAGATTCTACATCCAGGGATATCATGTATTTGCCAGAAATGTCTTGATTTTTGATTTCTTCAATGAAGTGGAAGCTGTATTTTAGCGTGTAAGTAGAAAAACGCCGTCGGATTGGCTCTAATTCCTTGTGTTACTAACTTTATCGACTAGCCAACTTTGCCCAAAACCCTAACCTTGCTGTTTCTGCATCGATTTTCTGCATGAATTCAAACCTGTTGTATTGTTCTCACTCGTTATCCCTCTTATGAAGCGACAGGAAGCAGCTGAAGAGCAGTCGCGAAATTTTTTGGTGCCAATAAATCCTGCCGTTCTTGCCTACTTCAGCAAAAATTTATTTATTTATAAATGATTAAATTTCTTGAGATGGTTAAGGTACACGGTCGGAGTCTCCGCTTTGTAGCGAAGTGTCGTCAAGGCGACGACATGCGCATCTACAGTTTGATATTCAGGTGGAGACTGCAACGATTCCACACGGAGTTCTGAAATCGGCCGAGGGCTTGATTGGCTCCGGGGATCCTGTGGGCAACCTCATCGTCAATTCTGGTGCTGATGAAAAGTGTAATTCCGAGATAAGTAAACTTTTCCACGGTTTTGAATTGATGACCGTAGGCAGCGATTCGAAGAGGAGTGCAGCGTTGTGTTTTGGGTTATACTTGGTGCATGACCATCGTTTTGCACGTGTTTATGGTCAGACCGAAGTTGGCGTACCCGGCGATTATCAAAGCACCTCTCATAAAGAGCATGTTGTTATTTGCTTTCTAGACCAACTTTTATGTTTTCCTGTCATGATTTCGGAAGTCGTTCATGAACTTCTATGCATTTACCGATAAACATAGGGCAATGGAATTTATTCTGCGAAATCATGGTCTTTTAAAGAATACTTTTGATATAGGTCAACGTATCCAACCGGACACAACACACAGAACTCAAAATTCACTTAGCTGGCCAACCATTACTGCTGATCCTCAGTTACCTTTTTACGGCATTGAAAGTCCGCTCAAATTGCGATGAACGTAAAAGTCGTAATAAACGGAGTAAATAGGAAAAAGTAGGTCACGACGATTTTAGAAATAACTTAAGCCTTTTTCAAAAAGGCTGAAAAATATGCGCGAACGTCCTGCTTAGCGCGATATGGGAAGCAAAAGATGGCCAATGAGCAGACAGCATGGCGGAGGCGGATGGCAGAACTATCACAGGACAAAGAAGTGGCTGCAGAGGATGACCCAGACAGTCCCTAGGCCGTCAAAAAAGAAGGCCAAGCGTCAGCCGTTATGCGAAAGTGAAAGCCAGTAAGTAAAGTATTACTATCTAATAAGGTTTACGAAATCCTAGTAAGAAGCATGCCGGACTGTGATACCCAGTGCTCTCGCGCCTCTCCAAACGAAAGCTGCAAGCTAGATTGTCGAGGAGAGGCGGATTCGGTCACGAAAACGAGACCGGACGTCGGTGATATGTCCAGTTTGAGTCCCATGGACACTTTTGACTACGCTGCCGTAGACAAAAGGCACACACGCAGGCGGCGACCGTCTCCGGCCATTCGATCGACAGAGTGACTGACTATGGTAATTCAAAGAAAATCACGAAAAATAAATTCTCAAGTACCGAATACTAAATGAAACGTGAACTAAGGAGTGGTCTATGACCCCAACCCCGCGGCCGAATGGAAATGTTCTTCCAAATACCGCAAGGGAAATACTCGACGCGTGTTGCCTCTTTGTTTCATGAATGCTACCCCAAAATGAATGCAAAACCTCGACTCTGATTATTTTCACTGTTTTTCGGGAGTCCCTGAGGAGATAAGTGAATCACAGCCAACTTGAGTTGTGCAACTTTGTGTCAATAATGTGACCGTATGTGTGAAACCACTAAAGATATATCACACGCAGAGGGCGTCGTCGGTCTTTAAAACTGATCGTAGTGAAGGCAAATGGCGCCAAGTCATCTTAGCGGACGCTTGCAGTTGAAATTAAAAAAGCCAATGTGACTTTTCATGCTAAATATTAAAGAAGCAGTTGGAATTGCAGAGGACCGGCAGCTTAGGGAATACCCATGACAATGGAAAGGTGCATGTCCCAGAAAAACATTTTATACATATTGCTCCTCTCCGTAGCAACTCTGTTATTCCCTAGTCGATTGGACAACTCGGATAGTGTTATGTAAACTTACGGACGTTTATTTTTTCTCCATACGGTTCAAGTAAACATAAAACGCAATGGTTGTCCAGGTGGAATTTAAAATTTAAGCCTCAAACTTTCGGGAATCTCATCGAATCAGCGTATGAATGAGTCACTGCATTTCTGTTGCCTAGAGGCATTAATATCTATTTAGAACTACGGAATAGAGATTAAAGCATGTGTTAAAATAGAATTCGTCATCGTTCTGCTACCACATCCTAAACTCTTGAGAGAATTTGTCGATGAGCAAATAAGCAATGAAAATGCGACAAGTTAGATTCCAGTCTAATAACGACCCGACTCGGAAGGAAATATCCATACAGACGAAGAGGTCTGCCGCGCCGAAAGCTTGATGCTGTACATTAGGCTTATGGGGTAGTGGTTGTAGACATGTCTTCGTTTATCACTGTTGAAACGCAAATTTCTCACGCCGGTCCACCCCAAGTTATTAGTTCGGAGGTAATCGAAACTTAAGCATATCGGCTACTTAATTGACCAAAGTAGGTCAACTTGTATACATCGTCAGCAGAATGACTGCTGCGTATTGCTGAATTCTAGAGCACTTCCGCGCTTCTCCGACGAAAATTTGATAATGATCACTGATACTGTAGTGCGGTTCACCATATCTGAAAACAACAGACACAGTCAGCAAAACTGCAACTGTTTTTCTAAAATCGGAACTCAGAAATCCTAAAATACAGGGGTTTCGCATAATCCAGCGACTAGAGTTCGGACTGCCTTTGCGAAACCAGCCAAAACAACAGCGTCCACAATTTGATGCACAATGTTATCGTCTTTAGCCAAAGTTAAGGTAGTAAAATTAGAACCAGTCGCGCTATAGGCAATGCGGCCCGACTTTCAGTTCTGCCTCTGGCACGCAGCCTCGATGACAGAAAGTCACTTTAGCTCGGTACGTTTAACTGCTCCTCAGGTAACTTGCCTGCTCACATTTACGCAGAGACTACAAGGCATATGATAGCGTTATCTCTCGGCCTTTCTGTCGGGAGTGCCTACACTCCCGAAACCAAGTGCCAGCCAATCATTGCAGGCCACGTGCGTTTTCCCCTAGCGCGCTGTCAGCATGATCGTGGTGCCCCGCCATTGGCTGCCCCCCAGCGAGCCTGATCGATCCGTATATTCGAAT
>CACRXP010000344.1:118331-133037 GCA_902702965.1 Spirometra erinaceieuropaei | reverse complement strand
ACCTTAACTCGTTGTGTACAAGCGCTCAATCAATGAAATATAGAATTCAGAAGTTTGCCACCTATGCCGAAAGAGGACAGTTTCAAGAGAAGAAAAGCATGGTCAACACGATCAAAAGCCTTAGTGAAATCGAAATAGGCTGTGTAAAGTGAAAACCCATTGTCCCTAGATTGGAGAACATAGTCAAACAAAGATAACTTACAGGTTTCAAAAGACCGAGCTCTGAGGAATCCATGCTGTGCTGCGCTCAGTAGGTTATTGTCTGTTAAGTGACACATCATCTTATCTTTGATCAGTATCTCAAACATCTTCGAAACTGCGGGGAGTATGTTTATTGGCCGAAAGTCATCAAATGGCGTAGAGTGGCCATGCTCGGGAATGGGCGAAATGTGTGATTCCTTCCACAAGATATGATAAGTTTCAATTTCAAGAGCGAGATTACATATTTTGCATAAGAGGGATGGCAAAGTGGCATTTGCAATTCCTTTAGAATGTTTACTGGGACACCATCGTGTCCAGCGATATAAGATTGTCGAAAACGCCTAATCGCAACAGTCAAGTGCTACAGACTGAAGGTTGTAGTTTCGAGAACTTCCCCGGTCAACGCCTGGATCGTCGGGAGTGGAGTGGTCAAGTTATCAATAAATTTGTTGGACAGGAAAGCATAGAAACTGTCGTCGGTTAACTGGGCATCAGATATAGGATTCCCGAGAGCGTCTCGGGGGTAGTATGCTGCGAATCCAATCAAAGAGGAGGCAAGGGAGATGCGACCAGACTAGTAGTATTTAGCGAATACAGAATGCTCCGCCATGAGCGTCGGTAGAGCGCATTCTGCAAGGGACACCATGCATGGACTGGGAAATCGAAAAAGTTGCATATCTGATGAGGGATCTAAGGAAGCGATACTACACATAAAAGAAGAACACGTGCGCCAATACGGAAATCTAAAGGCGGCGTCCTAAATTCCCCGCGGCCCTTTATCACGGTCATGGAGGACGATTTCTGGCAATGGACTAGGAAAATTAAAGTTTAATCTAGCCAGTATTCTAATAAAGGCGCAGCCTTCTCTTAAATGTATGTAGATTATCTAATGATCGCATATTTATTGGATGGCTATACCAGAGCGAAAATAAAAGAGCTCAAAGAAGTGGAAGAATTGGAAAGAAGGATAATCAGGGAAGAGTTGTGAAAATTGTATGGGCGACTACTAGGGATAGGTGTTGAAATCCCAGGAAGACTTGAACTATTATTAATGCTAAAGAGGAGTCAGAAGCTTGCATCCAGTCTTCGAACTCACAAACTTTTTAAGTCAATAATCTGGCATCTATTTGAGTAGGAGATATTTCGATGTCCCATACCTAAAAGTCTTCTAGTAAAACGTCTTTGAACAGTTACAGTTTTTGAACGACTAGCCTCGTTCATCAAACCAAAGAATGGACAAAAATACTCGAAAATGGGGTAAACGAACAGTCGACGAGGTCTTAATTTAATTTCGGGAAGATATAAATTGTAAGAAATTAGGCCATGAATCTGGACATCTTTGGCCGTAATTCTGCCAGCGGGAGGCGAGAGATCAAGATTATAAGTGTAGCTTAAACCTAAATCCTTGATGGTGGTACATTCAGTCATAGGTGTGCCTTGAAAGACCACTGGATGGGGTAACCTATCAGATCGAAATCGCATACAGCGACATTTAGACGGAGAGAATTTCATTAGGCATTTTCAGTTCCAAGCTGAGAGAGCAACCAAGTCGGCATGGATATGCTCCATACAATGAAGGGTCATAGATTTATTGAAGGAATATACACATTTGAGATCATCGGCATAATTAAATGATTGAGAACATTTACCTGTTACCGAGATATCATTTATGTAAAGCAGACAAAAGAGGACCTAAAACTGTACCTTGTATAATAATAATGTTATTAAATGCCTGTTTACAGGCATTGTCAGGGAAGCGTTGAACACAAATCCGGCCAGCAGTGAAAAAAACTCCTGTGGAAATAAATAAAAATATATTTGATGGTGGTTTTATGGATTGGAGGTTTCAGGAGAAAAAAACTGCTGGTGACAGGCATTCGACCGTCAAGAATGGAGGGGTTGCATGGTATCGGATATTATCAGTCGCCAATTTCTTTCATGAAGTTAGGGTTAGTCCAACCAGAAGCGCCGAAGATCAGCTGTCGCTGTTAGCTAAGAAAATTGTCCCTGACGAGAGCGGCCATAGTGGTCAGAGACCACAAACGCCATTGCTACGGTAGAGTCGATCAGTAGATTCAGCACCCAAAATTTGTGGGAGCTTTTCTGAATGCAAACATCGAGAAATAGTTCTCTTAAATTTAAGGACAATTTTGCGGAGTTTTCACACTCCTGGGTAGTTTATTCCAAATAGCAATTGCAGTTAAAGAAAAGAACAGATGATATTTAACAGTACATGCCATAGGAAGAAATAAATAGACCTCACGGTGACTGTTACGTCGGGGTGGACATGATGTCCTTAAGAGGTGAGTGGGTTAAATGTGTGAGTATATAAGAGTTTAAATAGCAAAAATAGTCCCTTTTGTAATCTACGGAACCATAAAGGATCAAGGCCTGTAAGCCGGCAGCCTTCTTGGTAAGACAAATATCGGTGTTCCGGGATTAAAGTTCTCTTGGTAAAAAGTGTTGATAGGATTCTATTTTTTCCACCATTTACAATAGGGCTCTCGCTGGAAAGTAAAGATCCCACTAAAGCCATTTTTTACGATAAGACCGGTATGACATGATAAAGTCTATAAGGCGACTGCGAATTCCCATGGCTTCTTATTTAACCAAGAGTCTTTTATGTGGAACTTTATCAAGGGCTTTACTAATATCAAAATAAATAACGACAACAGATAGATGGTCATTACGAAGAGAGGTAAGTAGATTGAGAAACCACAGATGACATGTTTCGCATGGTAAAACACCATGCTTGGGGGTTGACTTTGCAAAAGTAGGTGATTATCAAGGCGAAAATTCAGTATATATGAGGGATAGAGACAGAGCCTTGGAAAACCTTATTTACAGATAGACGTAGAAAACATGGGGATATTTGCAAGCAGTTACGTCAGTCATTGATATCATGTAAATGTTAGACCATCAAGCCTAAATTTATCTAGTCCTCTTTTGAAAGTCTCAACGCTTCTCGCTAAGACAACGGATTTCGGCAATTTGTTCCATTTTTCAACCAGCCGCTAGTTTAAAAAATTTTGCCCGCAATTCGAGTCTGGCATATTTAAGCTTCAATTTCTATTGCTTCCCTAGAAGATTTATTGTCTGCAACATTCCAAAGAAATTGTCAAGCTGAAGGGCACAGTCTAGCACTCTGACGATTATAAAGGCCATGATCATATCCCCTCTGTATTGTCTATAAGAGAGAGGAAAGATTTCTAAGCTTTTCCAGGCGTCTCTCATAAGGTAAGCTACTTAATCCGCCGACTGTCTTGGTCGCTCTTCGTTGTACGCTCTCCAACAGGGTGTAATCTTGTTTCGTCCATGAACGCTATTCCTGAACACAATATCCCAGCATTGGTCGAACGCATGCTCCAAATACTCGTCTGAAACATTCTTCTTCAAAATTGAGGAGGTATCTTCTAATCGCGCCTAGGATACCCATAACTCTCTTTGGTACCTTGGCGAAGTGAGACGCTAGTTTGATAGTTGACGTCATGGACAAATCGAGGTCTCTTAACTTTCTGAATGATTCGAGTTGGTACCTCCTATAAAAGAATGCGATTCAAATCCCTACGGTCTCCTCTTGCTCGATCGTAATCGGATAATTTGGAATCTGTTACGATTGACGTGAAAACACCACTCATCACACCTTTGTTGCAAGCGATTCAGATTGTCTTGTAACTGTACAGATTCTCCCGGGTTCTCTACTAATTTTCAGAATTTGAGATCATCGGCAAACATTACGCGCTCACCGTTTATATGGTCCAGGCAGTCACTCACATATATTAAGGACAAAATTGACCCAAAATGCTCCCCTGCGAACGCCACTGTGCACGGATGTCCATTCCGATTTAGAGTTTTCGATACGCACACACGCTGGGATCTGCCCGTACGAGAATCGACCGGCCATTTCAACAGATTTCCATTCACACGCACTTGTAGTTTGAATATAAGTCAGCTGTGTGGAACACTGTCAAAAGCCTTTCTGACATCAAATGTACACGGCGTCGACTGGTAAGTCCATGTCGATTGATTTAGTCCAGATCTCCATGAATACTAGCAGGTTAGTGAGACAGGATCGACCCCTTCGAAATCCATGCTGATGCAAACGGAGCAAGTGGTTTTCTTCAAGATGCCGCATAAGCTCCGTTTTCATAAAATTTTCCATTAACTTGCAGCAGATTCTTGTGAAACTCACTGGTGTGAAGGTATTTGGGGCTGTTCTCTCGCCATCTTTATATATGGCGATGACAAAGAATACCATAAAGAAGAAACAGAAGTTATGAAAAAAATATTTGCAAATTCGAGATCCGATGTCATTCGCTAAATATTCGGAGCAGCAAAATAAATGTCGCTAAAAAATACGGGTTGCTAGAACTTCTTTCGAGCGTTAACTGACAGCAGAATAAATTGCATGGCCCAAGAACTCTTATCGATTCTTCTGCAGTAGGAGAAAACATAGGGACGAAATTGCGTGTCTAAAGAATAGCTTCAGAAACTTACTTGCTGAAGAGCCTCTGAAAGTGCAATTACTGTCTCTGTTTTTTCAATCGGTTTTTACGGAGGAGTCCTCAGAAGAAAATAAGCAGTTCGAAATGGACCGAGACAGCCGGGAGCTTCAAATGCGCCAAGATACTGCCGTCATTGAAACCGTTGCCTTTTGCGTCTAAGAAGTTAGACGCGTTCTCAGTTAAATAAAACCAGATAGGTCTCCTGAGCTCCATGGAATTCCTGGGCTGATACTTAAGGAGCTATCAACGGAGCAGTCAAAGCCTCTTTCGACTTTCCTTGAGCTGTCAATGAGAACAGGACGGCTGTGATCACAGTGGAAGATAGCTAACCTCGTTCCCCTACATAAGGTCGTTAGTATGATGGCAGCAAGCAGCTTCAGGCCTATTAGCTTAACTTGCCTCTTATGCAAAACGTAGGGAACTCTAGTATAGAGCGCTATACAGCAATTTTGTGAAGAAAATAGCATATTGCATGATGTTCAACATGGTTTGCAGAGAGAGCGTTCCCGCGTTACAAATCTGCTTACTTGTCTGGAGATCTGCACCAAAGCTTTAGAAGAGGATCGTGAGGTCGATGAAATGTGCATTGATTTCCGTAAAGCTTTCGATACTATTCCGCACCAACACCTTCTTCAAAATTGAGGGCAATCGGCATCCGGGGAGATTTTCAGAACTGGATTAGGGCATTTCTGGTTTGTCGGAAACAACGTGTCTGTATCGGAGATAATATGTCGGATTTCATGAATGTGACTAGTAGCCTGCCTCAAAGCTCATTTCTGGAATCACTGCCTTTCATCCCTTATGTAAAGGACAGCCTTCAGGAACTCGACTGCGGTAAAATAATGCTTGCTGACGACATTAAGCTCTGGCAAGCCATTAAGAGTCCGAATGATCAGAGATTCCTTCAAGATAATCTGCACCGACTGCAAGCGTGGTCGGAGAAATAGCTTCTAGACTTCAATGTGGAGAAGTGTGCCGTCCTTCATCTGCGTCCAACCAACTCTCTTTCAGATGAGAGCCTGAGGACATATAACCTGAAAGATATAAGATTCCCCGCAGAATCTTCACAGAAGGATCTCGGTGCTTGGATATATAGCGATATGAAACCATCACTGCAGTGCAATAATGCGGCAAAAAAGGCCATGGGAGAGCTCCACGCAAATAAAAGGACGTTCGTAGCCTTTGACAAATATCTTTTGGAAGAGTTCACGACACTTTTGCTCAGCCCCACTTCGAAAATGGCATTAAACCGTGGCGGTCATGGCTTTTAAGGGAAGAATAATGCCTCGAAAGGGTACAACGTCGTGCAACAAAGCTGGTAAGCGGTCGAAAAAACCAACCCTACACAGAAAGACTGAATTGCCTTACTTTATTTTATCTGTGTTACAGGCAGCAAAGAGGTGATCTTATCCTCGTCTACAAGACAGTAAATAGCTTTGAGCGTGACTCAGGTATGAGGACGTGTTTTAGTGGCAGCTTTCATCCAATCTTCGTGATCAGTCGATGAAGTTACGGACAACAATGTCCAGGCTGAATCTTTGTTCTTAATTTTCCACGCAAAGGGTAGTGGAGAAATGGAACGATCTCCGTTAGTCAGTCGTGGAGTCGACGTCCCTGCAACTATTCAAGAAACGCTTGGATAAGTATTTGCGTCCCCTGTTTTCCCTCGACATTCGAAATCTGAACTAATACCGCACGACCCCGCAAATTTTTTATCTGAGACATTGCTACTCAAATGAATTAAGTTCTGTTTTAATGGCAAATATATTATCAGTATCAGCGTATTTCTGGAAACTTAGGTGTGTAACTTTGAAATCCCTATTGGTTACACTCAGAGAAAGTATATTGAGAAAATGGAAAGGGGGTAACATTAAATAAATACAAGGGGAATAGCAAAAACGATAAAGAACACAGAATGTCATACGTTAACAGAATTTAGTGGCCCGTGCACTCGGTTTATTCAGTAAGTGCAGCAGACAGTTGAAGCACACCTAAGATACAGGAAAACAAGTATTTCTTAGTCTGCAGATATCGTGGGGAATGCGAGCAGCGGTGTGCGACGTGGTCCACAATTTATAAATTATACAAACACATGTTACTTGAGTGTTGGTAGTAGCATTGCCCTAACACAAAACTGTCGACGTTGGCTATCAAGGTGGCTGTAGACCAGCGTTATTGTGGTGAGCGCTGTAATGTTGATCTCGCCTCCGTTTAAAAGTGTTTACGGATACCGATATAAAAACATCCTCAGGCAAATCATTCCAAGCTGCAACCACTCTGTTTGAGAACTTTCGTGCTTCTAGCCGGGCACCAGTCACACGCAGTTTAAGTGGATGGCCTCTCAGGTTAGTCGTAGTCGCCAACTCGAAGTATCCTGATGAGAGGCAACAACTCTTATTGCGCACAATGCGGAAAGCTTGTATCAGGTCCCCAAGTAGCTGACTGTAACTCAAAGAAAAGAGGTCAAGATTAGCTAATCGCGTTTCGTAGGGTAGTGACCACTGCCCAGGTACAAGTTTTGTTGCTCGCCGTTGAACTTTTTCTAGTATTCCGAGGTCTTAAGCCGTCCAGGGTCACCATGCTTGGATAGCAAACTGCAGATGCGGTCGGACAAAAGTTTGAAAGACCTTGGCGAAGCAGTCTTCATCAAAGGAGGAGAACGCCCGTTTGATAAGGTATAGAATGGACATAGCCGACTTGGCTACCTTTGAGCTTTGCAGCGAAAGCTTAAGCGAGGTTGTGATCCATACAGCCAAGTCCTTTTGGGCGTCAACTTCTTGCAGTAGTTTCCCAGTCAAACCGTAGACCGTGCGGTTATGGGAACTGGTTCCGCCGACACGTAAGAAGTTACACTTGTTTACGTTCAACGGTAGAAGCCTGTCCTTTGACCATTACTCGAGGTGGACTAGATTTGTCTGCAGTCGCGCTCGTCAACTTCGCTTCGTATAGTATTTCAAATCTCTATGTCATCTGCAAACATTGCGACATCGCAATCCAGTTCATTAGCGCAGTCGTTGACGTACACGAGGAACAGTGTAGGGACAGGAACAGAGCCTTGGGGAACACCACTCCTAACGACAACCTCGGCAGATTGCTGGTCACTGACGTGGACGGCTTGAGAGCGGCCGATTAAAAAGTTTTGGATCTACATCATAGGCTTAGCCCGCACTCATGTACGGCTGAGTTTGTATAGAAGGCGGTGGTGAGGCACACTATCGAAGGTCTTTTTAAAGTCGATATAGATGGCATGCACCATATCTCCTCTATCAACAGCCCTAGTCCAGTGTTCCAGACAGTAGAGCAGGTTTGTCACACAGGATCTGCGTTTTCGGAATCCATGCTGAGAATCGGAAAGCAAATGTTGTTGTTCAAGGAACTGCATTAGTTGTTGCTTCATTATCTTCTCCATAATCTTACAGCAAATGGAGGTGAGGCTGACAGGTCTGTAATTTTTTTGCAGAGACCCCATCTTCGCCGTTGTACAGCGGTGTAATCCACGCGGACTTCCATTCGGGTGGCAGATATTTGGTCTCGAAGGATGTATGGAAAAGTAGGGAGAGTAGTTTAGACAAGTCATTGGCGATTTCGTCCAAAGTCTTCTCCGGAATCTCATCGGACCTGGTGATTTTGATTCCTTTAGCCTCAACAACTCCGTCTGAACCATACCCTCAGTGAACTGAACCGTCTCCATATTTGTGGTTTCTTCGAAGGGTTGAAGGGCCGTTGGGTTGAATCCTGTTTCGCTACTATAAGCAGACCGAAAAAATTCTGAAACTTTATCAGCTTTCGCTCTGTCTTCAGTGAGATGTTCGCCCTCAGCAGTCCTTAGCAGTGGTATTGGGTCCTGGACTGCCTTATGTAACCGTATAATAATTTAGCTTTCTCCGCTGCACGGTTAAGCAGATCCCGTTTGAATTACCTTCTAGTTTTCAGGATAAGGTCTTTGACTCGAATTTCTTTGAATTTTGTACGCGCATGGAGATGTGGGGCTCCTGTCAGAATGCGATTTTTTCCACAGCCTTCGTTTTTTAATCGCTTCATTCTTCAAGGCTTGCGTAAGCCCTCGAGGTCTGTTAGTCAACCTCTTCCGTGAAAGCGGATAGTGGTTTGCGATCAGCTCTTGCAGAATTCCTCGGAACCGTTGGCAGTCTTCGAGTTTGCTTCCAACAAATACGGACTCCCACAAAACGCGTGAGAGTTCAGCCTTAGATAGATAGATAGATAGATAATTTTTATTAAAGACCCGTCGGGGTCCCATCAAAGCAAGTTAAAATAAATTTGCATGCGAGTTGTAGACGAGGTAGGCCAAATCTTTACAAAATGCAATTCCTAGTTTCTAAATTAGAAGTCCATTGAGAAACATGATGATTGAGGGGTGAAAAAAAAACCTCCTTAAAAAAAGTTAAAAAGAATGGATTAATTTTACAGGAGAAAAAAACCCCTCCATAAAAATAATAGCAGAAAAAAGCGAGCAGGACTGGCTTGTAGGTGGCGGTATATAACGGAATGTTGTCGGTCATCGTCAGGGTAGCAATAAATGTCACCCTTGATGGGTACGAATGTGGGTCAGACAGGACTGGCTTGCATATGGCATTGTATACAGGATTCACCATTGAGATCGTCTGGGCCGGATTGATACGCCGCATGAGACTATTCGCGTCAAAGAGGCCAGACGAGAGGAACCGAGATGCGATCGGCCACAGCACGCTTCGAGCTCAGCCGAGCAGTGAGGAAGGGAGGTGCGACCGAACTACTAGTAGACAGTGAATACTGAGGGTTCCGCCGTGAGCGTCCACAGACCGCATGAGGTCGGAATGCGGGAGATGACATCAAAAACCTTCATTTGGTCCAAATCCCCTCTCGAAAAGGTTTCTTCTTACTGTCACCGGTTTCTCGGGCACGGAAAAATTGACGTGGTCACTAATTCCCTAAGGAAGGAAGGCATGACACATCATCAATACTGTCCTGCGACTTTGTAAGGGCAAAATCAACACAGTTGGCTTGTTGGCTTTTGCGTACTCCAGTTGGTAACATGACGTGTTGAGTGAGAAATAACTTCATTGCCGTGTTCGGAAAACTTCCATCAAAGGTCTGTTCTGCGCTATTTGCGTGGGTCGAGCTCCAGTCAATATGAGGCGCATTAAAGTCGCCCATGATTAGGATATCCGGCCGCGTAGCGAACTTTTCGAGCTTCTCTAGCAGGCGAGAGTCGGCCATGTTGTCCCGTCTCAGTGGTCGATAAACTGCCAGGACATCGAGGTTAGACAAGCTCAACACTTTAATAGAAAGCCGGATTGCCTCGAAACTGCACGAAAATATGTTGGTTTTGTCTGATACATTTATCCCATTTTTCACAAACGTGATAACGCCTCCTCCCTGACGTCCTACCCTAATCCTTCTAAACATCTGTTGGCCACGCAAGGCCAACTCCCGGTCTTCCACGTGCTGGGTCAGCCAGATTTCTGTTAAAGGGATTACATTAGGGGATAGATCGCAGAGGTCGATCTTCTGTTCGTGGAGTTTTGATGGCAAACTCTGCACGTTGGTGTACAAGAATGTCAATTCCGTCTGACAGAAGACGTGGTTACATTTTGGTTAGCGTCTTCATTTAATACGTCGGCTACGAGGTCATTTGGACTGGACCTGTCCAAAAGGAGATTGATGGACGCCGCCATACTTGGTTGTTGCATAAAACTAAATTGTCCTCCCCCTCGCTGAGCCTCTTTCTTAGTTCTAGAACTAACTGGCGATGTTTGAGCCGTTCCGCTGGCGAGTAGTCCAGTTGAAAAACACCTGGATTGCAGCCTTTAATCCTAGACCACTTGGAGTGAATGAGACTGGCTTGGTCGCTGCTGGCCAGCACAAATTTAAGAGGCCGGAAACGAATCGACATTGATAGATTATCTGTTCGGTTTCCAAGGCGGAAGGCTTTGATCACTTCAATAGCCTCATTGTTTTCCAAAATCCTAATGAGAAGACCTTGGAAGAGTGATTGATCTTTTGAAACCCGCTCCTTGGGAGTATTTGCACTTGATTGAGGGAGCCCCTGAATAAAAAGACATTTTTCTCTGATGGTTTCTTTTTTATTTTCTACGGAAATGTGGTTCCCTAAATTACGTAACACTCTGAGGCTATGCGCTCATGATGGTGGAGCATATGCGTTTACGCCGTCTGTTCGTCTGACACTTGTGTTGACAACTTTGGAAGAAGCGCTTAGCAGAGAAGATTGTGGCTAGAACTCTGGGACTCTGATGGGTGAATCTATTCCACCGCTCGTACTAGGTCTATCAAGCTTGGACTGTCTCGGGGAATCAGCAAAGCCATTTAGACACACAGCATTAGCCATGAGAGACGGAACGTCCATCAGTGCCACTGTTTCGGCGTCTACGGAGGCATCTACCGGAAGTAGCCGTCCGTTTTCTTTGGCCTTTTTACGGTTTGATTTCTTTTTCTCTTCAATTTTTGCGTTTCCTTTCTGGACGCTATTTTCTCACTTTTTAGCTATTCGTTCTGGGGCCCCGTATTAGGTGCTGGCGTGCCTATTATGCTGGGAGCTTCTAACCTACTTCTGGTTACTCGTGCAGTAGGCATATTTGTAGCGTTAGCTTGGTCTAGACCGCATTGCAACTGGGCTTTCATCTTTGTGGTTTCTTTCTCAAGATATTTGACCTTGACGGCCAGAATTTGGCATCCAGTGCAACTTTGGACTACATTTTCTGCGTCCATACAGTCAAGGAGACTGTGTGACATCGCTCGCCGCGGAGCTGCGGTGGCCGGGGGGTTAGCGCACTTGAATAAGTAGAGGGTGATCGCTGAATCGACTCCACACTTCGGACCCATATTTTGGACGTCAGTGCGTACTTCAGTCATGCCGTGAAGTTATGGAAAAGGATCAAGCCGCAGGAATAGAAGAAAAAGACGTCGCCTAGGGCCAAATAGAGAAGACTGTGCGTATGGTTGTATTTGTCTGAGAATTTCGAGAATGCAAGGCCTGGAATACTTTTCAGCTAAGACTTTTTAGTAATATGGCAAATGTACAAATATGAGGAGCTCAACGAGCAGTGTGCAAATTATCGACTTAGCCTTAAGTAGGTCCTGTGCCAGAGGGACGATGGACTGTTCGAGACAATATGCGGGCTTTCTAGGCTTTGTTGGCAGACTCAGATTGCCAGCAGAATCGCCAGGTTTGAAGAAAACTGTCCTAGTCATAGAATAAGGGCAAGGATGACTGCAAGGTTGAGGGTAGTAGAAAGCATTGCATTATGGAATCCAGTTTCTGATGCAGAACCAACTGTTTCCTGTGAGGAAAGCGATTGAAAATGTCCTTCTTGCTCCTCAAAAGACATAAAGCGCGGTAAAGTTATTTCTGACGAATAGACACGTAATCAATAGAGTTTTTAAAGCGAAGTGTCGACTACCTATTACCGACCACGACATTTTGAGGGCAGTTGGATAGGTAGGACCCGATGAAGTCGAAGAGTGGAGGCCAGGTGCCGAGACTTTCCGACCTTACCAAAAGGCGTCTATGTCGCAATTTGTCGAAGGCTTTGCTAAGATAAAAGTAGGTAACTACCACTGCACACCGATCGTTATGAAGCGAGCTTATCAGAATAAGTAAGGCCAAGTGGCAGGTTTTCAGAGCCAACCTCATTCCCTCCTCTCAACATGCATTTTTGCCCAAAAAGTCATGTCAATCCTGCCACCTTACTTTTTTGGAATTCGTTTCCAGCAATAGAGATGATGGAAACACAGTAGCTTCAATATACTTCGATCTAAGAAAGGCCTTTGACAAAGTCCCCCATAAAAGACTACTGATAAAGCTAAAAAGTCATGGAATTAGGCCACCCCTCCTTGATTTCCTTAAACCTTATCTTCAAAACCGATACCAGGTGGTGCAAATTCGAAACGTCGTTTCAGAACCATCCCCTATTACCAGCGGAGTACTTCAAGGCACTATCCTAGGCCCCCTTCTATTTCTTATATATATTCACGACTTATCGTCCATATCTGTCTCAGCTAAGACGTTTTTGTATGCGGACGACCTTAAAATTGCATATGCATATAACGGGAATACAGTAGCCAATATTCATAGAACAATTCAAACTGATCTTAGAAAACTCAGCGAATGGAGTAGTCAGTGGCAGATGCCCTTTTCACCCGAAAAATGCCATCTCCTGATATTTGGCCCACAAAAACTTCCCCCCATAATATTCGAGAATGATGAAATAACAGAGACCCAATCTGTAAAAGATTTAGGTCTCAGCTATACAAATACCCTCGATTTATCTCCCCACGTCCAACAAATATCACCGAAAGCCACTCGCCTGTGTGGATTCATATGTAAAAATTTCACCTTAAATGCACTAAGAATACAACTGTTCAAAATGTATGTTTTACCTCTCCTAGATTACTGTTCAATTTTCTTCGGCATAATGCCCTCAGACGGCCGAAAGAAACTAGAAGGCATTCAGAGACGGTTTACTAGATCCTTGTCTAGAAGTGATGGCATCCAGGGTTNTTCCCTTAGAACTGAGGTTTTTTTTAACTTAAAACAAACTCTCAATTCGCGCTCTTTTGGCTAACCAGGCACCCGAAGCAAATGAAGTCAAAGTGCAGTTGAAATTGACGAGTTTGTTTTAGGTTTTTTTCCTGAGTTCATAGGGGACTGACAGTGCCCAAGGGGCGCTACAATAAACCTATTCTATTCTATTCTATTCTATTCTATAAGAAACTGGAACCTGATTGGCTGCTCAGAAATAAAGAATTTCGTTGTAAATTGTCCTTTCAGGGAGTCTTCCTAGAGACGGAGTTTTGGGCAAGCTCCGAGAGTTGTTAATATCGGATAACTCCGGCCAGATAATATCCATTTTCAATTTATTCATGTGCGCGTATGCTGGGAGCGGGAAATATATGGAAATGGAATTATTCTGAAATGAAAGAACGGCTGACTGATATCGAATGGAACCCTGCGCATGTATCTGACCCGAACGCTGCCTTGATTTTCATAAGGGACGTGATCTGAAACTTGGTAGAACACTGTTGCCCACTCAAGAAGGGAAAGAGCGACGCCCGCCCAGAAAAGGTGACTTCAGAATTAAAAATAAATCTCAAAAATAAAAGAAAACTGTGGAAAAAGTAAGCCAAATGCCCATAGTAAAAAAGTCTGTCGGATTATAAGTAACAACGATATGGGTTTCGGAGTCTCCTGAGAAAGGAAAGAGCAGCATTTGAATCAAAAATAGTCAATGAAGTACTGAAAAATCCAAAGAAATTCTTCTAATACGTGAATAGGGCAAAACGCAATCGGCACTTCATTCCTTGTCTCAATAAGTATCAGGGAAATTAATAAACCGATAGCTCAGATAAGACGACGTTCTTATCCGATTTCCTCATATCCGTGTATACCGAGGAGTCGCTTTCTGATGAAGAAGTACATCGGCAAACTGCCCCACCTGGAAATAAAATTAACCCAGTGACGTCACAACAGACGCAGCAAGAAAGCTTCTGAGACGGCTGCCACCCACTAAATCGCCTGGTCTGGATGGTATATCCGCAAAAGTTCTCCATGAACTCGCAGACAAACTAGCTTCCCCATTATCCAAAATCTTCCAAAGTTCCGTTCAATCAGGGGCTCCGCCAACTAAATGGAAGCTAGCCAATATGAGTCTGATATATAAGGGGGGAAAGAATCTCGCCAAATAACTCCGGAGCAGTGAGTCTCACAAGCATTTGTTGCGAAATAATGTATAAAATAGTGAAAAAGGAGCTCATGACGCATATTAAGGCGAGCAGTTTGCTTAGTGAGCATCAACATAGATTTAGAGGTGGTCGATCCTATCGCACTAACCCGTTCATATCCGTCGAAAGTCGGACGAAATGATAAGAGGTGGGTTTGCCAGTAGATGCAGTTTGCACTGACTTCAGCAGGGTCTTCGACAGGGTGCCATACAGACGGCTGATATGTATACTGCGCCACACGGGTGTGACTGGAAACATTCTC
>CACRXP010000344.1:46116-118275 GCA_902702965.1 Spirometra erinaceieuropaei | reverse complement strand
CTTGTTCTCCATTCAATAAACGTTCCTTGTTGGAAGTTCATTTCTGGTATTGACTGTTGCGATTCGCGTGATCATGCCCATAAGACCCACACACAAAGGAGAGACGTGATGGATATGTCCGCTATACCTCCTACAGACGAACAGACTCAACTATCTCCCAAAGACCTCAACACAGACGAGACCAAGTCTTCAGGTAACCCGTGTATTACAGCCCAATCGGAGTGGGAAACCGTCCACAGCGGTGTTTCACAGGGAAGCGTCCTGGGTCCTATTCTGATCTTGATATGCGAACGATTGCCTAGACTGCCTAACCTGCCAGGACGTTATGGTCGCTGATGATTTGAAGATGTGGATTTCGACTGAACAGACAAAGAACGTGCTAAACATGCAAAAAACAGATTGACTGCAACAGTGGTGTGATGATTGGCATCTCCACCTCAATCTCAATAAATGTCCATTCACCAGATTAAGGTTTAGTAACAGAAAGGATTGGGATCTGAGTATCACTATTTACTCAGCAATCACGAACTCGAACCTGTAAATTAGGCATAGGGAACCTGGTGTGTGGATAACGTCAACTCTAAAACTCTCGTCTCACTGCCACATGATAGCAAAGAAGGCTATGGGCATCCTGGACGAAGAGCGTTTCGGACGAATGTTTGGAACATTTATCCGGCCGCTTTTAGAATATAGCATTCATGTATGGCGCTCCTGGGTAAGGCTGTCCTACACTCAGACATTATTGCACTCTATTGGAGAAGGTGCAACGATGAGCGACCAAACTAGTCGGTGGGCTGAAGAGCCTAACTTATGAGGAACGGATAGAAGGGCTCAAATCTTCCCCTCTATCTTTTGGGCAATATAAAAGATGATGAGAAGATAGAGAAGATAGAGAAGATGATGTGTCACTTAAAAGTGAATAACCTACTGAATGCTGCTCAGCATGGATTCCTCAAAGCTCGATCTTGTGACACCTGTCAGCTCTCTTTCATTGACTATGTTCTCCAATCTAGGGACAATGGTTTTGCACTTTACACAGTATATTTCGATTTCACTAAGGCTTTTGATCGTGTTGACCATGCTATTCTTCTCTTGAAACTCTCCTCTTTCAGAATAGGCGGCAAACTTTTGAATTTTATATCCTCTTACCTGGGCACTCGTACACAACGAGTTAAGATTTCCAATACCATCTCCAAATTCACATGCGTAAGGGTTGGATTCATTCAGGATAGTGTACTCGGCCCACTTCTATTTTGCCTTTTCGTTAATGATGTACCCGATTTATTTCAGAATGGTAAGCCTTTCATGTATGCCGATGATCTTAACGTTGCATATCGATATAAACCGGCAGATCATGACATCGTGCTTGAGCTCCTAGAGAGCGATCTACAGGCATTCGCCCAGTGGTGCCGCACATGGCGCCTTTCTCTTTCTTGGCATAAGTGCTCAGTCATGGTGGTTGGCGATGACCACCAACCTCAACTAAATACTGAAGGTCACTCCATAAATGTGCCCAGGGCACTTAAGGATCTGGGCATATCATACTCCAAGAGTCTCAATCTCTCGGAGCACTGTGCCTTGATAGTCTCCAAAGCACGCAGAACGACCGAGTTTATCCTCCGGAACTTTAAAACTAGGGACATCAGAATGCGCCTTTTCAACATGTACGTTAGACCTGGTCTGGAATACTGTTCGTTTTTATTTAGCCTCATGCGTGCTACTGAGCGGAAGAAAATAGAATCCGTTCAACACTTTTTTACCAACAGAATTTTAGCCGCGGAACACCGACATTTGTCTTACCAAGAACGTTGCCGGCTTACAGGCCTCGATCCTTTATTGTTCCGTAGATTACAAAAGGGACTATTTTTGCTATTTAAACTCTTATATAATCACACATTTAACCAACTCACCTCTTTAAGACATCATATCCACCCACGACGTAACAGTCACCGTGAGGTCTTCTTATTTCTGCCTCTGGCACATACTGTTAAATATCGTCGGTTCTATTCTGTAAATGCAATTGCTATATGGAATAAACTACCAGTGAGTGTGAAAACTCTGCAAAATTATCCTTTATTTATGAGAACTATTACTCGATTTTTGCATTCAGAAAAGCTTCCTCAAATTTTGGATTCTGAATCCACTGATCGACTCTACCGTACCAATGGCGTTTGTGGTCTCTGAACACTATGGCCGGTCTCACCAGCTGTTCCTCAACGCCTTTACTTTGACTATCCCCAACTTCATGAAAGGAATTGACGTCCGATGATCTCTGATACCGTGCAACCCCATCCCCCCCTTCTTGACGGTCGAAAATATACCGCCAGCAGTTGTTTTTCTCCTGAACCCTTCAAACCATAAAAACATCATCAACTATATTTTTATTCTTCAGGAGTTTTTTTTCACTGCTGGTCGGATTTGTGTTTAATCGCTTCCCTTGACAATGCCTGTAACCTGGCATTTAAAAAATTAAATTAAATTACAAGGGGCACGATCATGGTCTTCAAACTTGTCAGAGTAGATTGTGTACTCGAATTGGCCGATTTTTGAACTGGCACAAACGACAAATCTCCGAGGTGACAGATATAAGTTGAAGACGCAGTGCGCCAAGTTTGAAGTCCGGGCGAATTTTTTCTCCCACCGCGTGATTAAGGATTGGAACCAACTGCCCAATTCAGTTGTTCTGGCGGAAAGCGTTGAGACATTTAAAAAAAGACTTGATGGCATTTTGTATGATGGCCATTTATGTGCTTGATAAGAACTGATAAAATGCAATCGTGTATCTAGGAAACATGTGTGCGTTCATTCTATCTATGTCCGTAAATAGGGTTTTCAAAAGCTACGCTTATCTCCCTTACGTATACGGAATTAATGTGCGTAAACATAGGTTGGAAAGTCTATGATATTTAGTAAATCCCTCATATTCATGATAAGCTAAATGAAATCTTTGAAGTTATTTTATCCGAAGATGCAGTTTACGTTTAGTTCAGAGTGAGTTTTGACAGTGTTTTACATCAAATGCAAAAATGATGAACTTACTCTGCAAGAAGGGCCTATCCGCTTGTAAATTGTCTGAGGAATGGTCACTAAAGCTAAGCCGTGTCGAATGTGTTACACTGAGGCTCGGAACGACGAAAGGGAGCGTCAAAGGCGGTTCTCACAAATTCCAAGGCGCTTCTCCAATATGACCAAACAAAAGCACATCGGAATCATCAGTTTTCATTTCTAAAGTCCTTATCTTAATGCGTTAGGCCGGCCGAAAGGGTGACCCATGCTCTCTGGCCAGATAAAGGAATTTCCATGTGTATAGATAAGGAAGTTTCTGGGAATGTATGAGACATTTGTTCGTCCGAAATTGGAACCTGGAGTCATGGCGTGGGGTAAAAGACCGAAAAACGATCATATGTTGCTGGAGAAGGTCCAAAGAAGGATGAAGAAATTTTTGAAAGACTTTGAGTCTTTGTTTAGCAAAGGCACACTTGGTGCGTTTAAATTTTTATTATTTGAGAACAGGCATGACATGTCACTATTTCACATGGGAGTGACTTCCACGCTCGAAATAGACTCTGACTGAAAGAAAACTACCGTCGGTCTGGACGCATTTATCCGCATTTAACGTTGTAAGAGTGACTATGCAGGTGGTTGGCTCATATTTGTAAACTTGAAGCAATCTCCAGATCTGGGCGAATACTCATGTACACAGCATGTCGTAGCTCAATAGTGTGTAGGATAGGGAAAACGAATTTAGCTCGATCGGTCTTTCGTGGGGTGACGGAGTCCCAAGACTACCCGTCAGGTTTATCACACGTTCTCGCATCGGCTCGAGTGGGCCACTGTTCTTCTTTAACCAGGACGTCCATCAGGTATTCCATATTCGAAATCGGTCTAGAGAACATATCAAAGATCCGTACGAAGTAATCGGAGGAAAAGTCGCGAAAACGCGCCTACTTAGGAACATAATGCTCGTCATCTTTTAGAAGGCACCTTTGGAGTGTTCGAATGGCAGCATGTTCAAGGTTGTGCAGACATCAGAGTCTTTGCGCGCGTCACCTCCTTTTAGTATAACAACTGGAATATTCTTGCGACCTCGTAATTAGTGATGATGTGCGTTTCTGGTTTTCCATACGATCATCCTTTGTAAACCTAACCCTCCATTAGTCTACCGCCGCGAATTAATTACTTTACTACCCAATCTCAATTTTCCACGAAAGACTTCTTAGTTTTGTTTACTTCACCACTGATAAGATCCGTGTCTCGCATGTGCTTGGAGAACATGGATATTCATATCGGAAAGTAAAAAAACAACTGCAGACAATGAGTTGCCGCGTTATTTCACAATCTAACTTGAAAACTTTAAACATTTTACTTTTTCTAAATTAGTTTATTGTTGTTTTAATTATATGTTCAATAAATATCCAAATACCTTTGAAGGTCGATTAACTTTTGACCATATAATTGTCGGCATAGGAAGTCGAAGATTAAGTTCCGGTGAAGCTATCACTAAACACAGCAAATAACATGCCTAGGTGTGGCGGAAAAGATCGCGGAAACCTAACGTACTTCGCCCACAACGAGACCCCACTGAGTCTTCATCAAGAATATCTTTGTGTTAGTGGGCCAACTTCAGGAAGCGGATGCCGTAAGTGTCTTTTCTGATATTATAGAATCTAACATAAACTTTTAGCTCCGAAAAAGTGCTATCCAATTAAAAGTCCCAAGGCTCCCCACTTCTGCTGTTGAGGAGTGAAATGTAATTTAATCTTCCTGTAATGGAATGTCCGTTGAAACAATAAAAATATTCTAAAACAAACTGTTATACGCTTTAATTTAATTTTCTGCGGCATAACAGTACGCGACGTTTTGTAAAAGCGTCCGGAGTCTTAATAGGGATGGCCGGAAAAGGACACTACGCAACTTCGTGTCCATCGCAAATAATTTTTGACTGCCATCATGAAATGAGGCATTCTCTTGCCTGTTTTTCATTTGTTGCATAGATGTTAAATACCCGCTGATGTTTTGCACAGCGGATGGAATGGCTAAAATAGTTACTTTAGTCCGATTTTAAAAGTAGAATTTGCAGATAATGTCGGCATAAGTATGGATTTTGTATTTAACTTACTTAATTGTTCTTAAAAATGCAGTTTCCATTGATAGCAAACAGCAGATGGGAAATATTGGTTTATTGATTTGACATCTGAATACGTTTTGTATGCAGTTTGATCTCCTAATTGATGATTATAAGTATACTTATAATCTTCAAGTTGAAGATCAAATTCCATGCAAAACGCATAAGTTATATGCGAAATTTTCTTCTTATATATTAGAAGAACACTTCGCTTATAAATGAAAAAGTATGCTGTCCCTATTTTGCTTTGAATGACGCAGAATTCATGTCACGAATGAGAAGTTTGCATAAACATTTCGGGTCATAAACAGACATCCATGGCGGGGATCGTGTGAACTATACCTCGCTTAGAACCATAAATTTATACATATTTATATTTCGAAAGCTTTTGCTACACTCAGCCAAGAGTAAATTCGCTAAAATGCTTGTGGGACACTTAGATCGTACATCTGTATTCATGAGCGTCAAAAAGGCTACATAGACTTCTGAAACGCGTTATGTTCGTAGAAGTGATTTTTATCGGTCAGAATGCAACTGCGGCGAATGTAGTTACATCGACGAGACTGGTCAAAGCATACAGGGAAGATGTGCGTTCACCCGACTGACTTTTTGAAAGTTACGTAAGAATTCAAAAGAAGTAAAATGGGACAATTTCAAATTCGATGTCGTCGAGACTACCGCTCAAGATGATGAGAACGCGAGAATAAGGAGGCCTACGGCACAGCTGTCATATATTGATGTTTTGAAGTTTCCTTAGAAATGCATAATGAAAGTTGGAGAATCCGCCTTGCTGAATTTGGATTGATGACAGGTTTTTCAGAGTCTACGGACAATATTTATGCTGTAGGTATGGTTATTTGATATACTTTACGTTCTTTGTCTTCTTTTTGTTCTTCTTCATCTTCATCACGTCTTTGTGGATTTGCAACTATGCATTACAGCAAAAAGCTCTTTCAGGGTGTGACCTGTGAAGCGCAATGTCATTCTTTATCTCCGACCGGGCGAAAGCAAAGAGTCGCACTGACACGTATTTACTCGAGTCAGCGGCTGTTAGATACGATCGATCACGCGGTTTTCTCAAGACATTCTCCTATCCGTGCATGGTCTGCAGCCAAATAAACGCTTCTATTTAGCTAACTGCGTGACTATGTTTCTGGTAAATGGAGAGCCGTCTGCGCAAAACTAATATGATCCTTGTTGATTAGTCTTGTTACCTAACATAAGTAATCTTCCTCATTTGGAAGACCTATGCAAATTTGCCTTTGACATAGGGCGAGGGAATTCAAATGTTTAAAATTTTTAAATGGCATATTCTTCTAAGTTACCAGACTAAATCTGCTATATTAGATATATTCCTTTTAATGTCAAGTACTTTAGACGTCCACGTAGACAGCGCCATTTATATGCCAAACAGCGCATGTGCTCCTGCGTTCAACTTAGCTCTCAAATCTTTGGCCATATATTCTTAGTTATCAGCAGGATTTCTAGTTCTGCTTATGTTTTTCAAGAAGCAGTTACTGTAATATAATTTACGGAATTCTTAAATTCCATATAAAACATTAACTACCCTTTTGCAAAAAAGTGACGATAACTGTTCAAAACGGCTACTGTATAATGTGACAGTAAACACATATATGCGCAAGTTTCTAGTTCATAAGAGGTTTTATCTAAACTGGAATAATTTAAGTAACACCCAAGCAAAACATAAATCATCGTGTGGATATTAATAAAGAGGTACAGGAATATGTCTTTCACCACTTCGAAATTATCTGGCTACAAATCAGAAGTCATCCACAAGGTTTTGGAAAAAAAGCTGTCCGTTTTAGGAATTCAAAACGAATTCTGACTTCGAGTTGGCAAGGGCCAATAAACAAACATATGTTCATAAGAAGGGGATATCACGCATCGCGCGCTGTGTTTGAGTAAATTGCACTACAGGACTTTATCGACAATAATACGGAGCTTATTGTCTGTCGAAAAATAGGCAAAGTACTGTTCTACTTGGCATATTCGTCGACCAGGATTAAGTGGTGTCATTCTAAGTGCGGATTAAAGCTCACATTCTGCTCTATCCCAGATGAAGATACGTTGTGCGCTCTTTATGGATCCAACATGTCATATTAAGGGCATGTCTGACTTCGTTGTATCCATGTCGTTCTAGTTTTCTGGGGCTTTCTTTTGAAGTCAATTAACGATTTAATGTGCGTAAGAATATCGCTTTTTGCACGCATTTCATGGAAAGTTACTGACATGGTGACTCAGATCGATTTTTTACCGACGCATTTAAAAACATCCTTTTCGACCGCAAGCTATGGTTGTATAATTCACACCTGTTTCTAACATCTTCAGGACAGAAATTTTTAAAATTTGCACGAGAGCATGTAAAGTATCGACATCGCATTATAGGCTTCTAGCTGGCGGATATTTATTTAAACCCTCCAACATGTTCTCTTTTAGTAATCTGTGGTTGTTCTTCCATGCTATTTTGCAAAAAATAAACGATCAGCGTATTTAAACGTCTTAAAACCCTAGGCCGCCGTCAATTTTTTGACCGACGCAAAAATATTAGTTTGCCATGTAAGAACAATACTTTGTTTTTTTAAAAAGTGCTTCGTCAAGGTGTTGCCCCTAATGAAAAACGATTCAACATGATTTGAGATATTGATTGAGGTCTTCTCAACCAGGGGCCTTCATCAGTAGACTTAACCACCTTTGTCTGCTGGATTATTAGAAATGGAGGTACTAAGAATTTTGGTCTCGGATTTTGCAATCTCTTTGAGTCTGTGTCTGACTGATGTGTCAGAGAACTGCCGTCGCAAGTGCAGGTGTACTAAAGTAGTGAACAGAGGCTAGACTTGCTTACAGCCATTCATCTACGAATTAGAGAGATCTTTCGGAAGCCTCAGATTTGAAATTCCAATGTAAACTTTTTGCCATGGGCCGGCTGACCTACAACAATCCATGCGGCAATACACGCTCTAAAAACTGAAAGTATTCATCATTTGGGGGTTGAAAATAGAGGTTCGCATAGCACGCCACGGAAAGGCTTTGCAATTATTCGTACAGTTTTCGGCATGATTGTATTTACTCGGTATTTATGGCATTCAACACGGAGAGTGAATAACACAATCCCTCCAAAATTTTGATGTGATGCATGCGTTTACAAGCTGTAATAATATACAGTAGATGCACTTTCTCATGAAATGTTGGCTGAAATTCTAAATATTTTCTCAATTTGAAAAGACTATTTATGTAAATTTGTTGCATTAATTACAACATAATCCTAAGATATTCCAGTCACGTCAAGATTCTGGCCTTTGAATGCTCTGCCTTTATGCCGTCTGGAGAAATGATGCTCTGTAAAAAATAACTGCTTAATATTGTGATGCTTTTAGTTTGATTTTCAGTGTCCTTTTCAGTTCAAATTTATTGTGCTGAAAACATGCACACACTATTCTTTTGCGTTCATGTGGAAGCGAATGTTGTCTTTTTCAAATTATCCACTTAACAAGAATGTATCTTTTGGTTTTAATTTTGGAATTTTTAGGGCCATGAAATGTCCATTCATACAGCATCGCGCTAATACGTGGATTAGTGCAACTTATTAAGTGTGCAACTTGGTGTTATACAACATCTTCATAAAAGCTGAAAGAGCCTTGTGATATTTCTTTGACAGTTTGTATACAGCACCAGCCGGATCCCGCCACGCGTTGCTGTGGCTCAATCTGATGAATTGGGAAATAAGGAAAGGAGGAAGGAGCACGTTCCCAATTAAGGAAAATTTGAAGGCACCGTTTGGTGGTACGTATTGTGTGCGATACCCAGAATTGTCCTTTTAGCAGCTGTCGAAGGCACGGCAATTGTTTGCTGCACCCAGTCGCGCTGGAGATTTCCGGAGTAAGTGGTGACGGCTGGCATTTATTTTGTCCACCGGTGTCGATCGAGCCAGTGGTGGCCTGAAGTCTCCTGCAAGCAGAAGTAGTGCATCAGAAGTGGTCTGCTGTTTCCTCGCAAATCCTGCAGTGTTCGATCAGGGGCCTCGAGCGCATTTTGCGCCATTGTGCATTCATCCCAAACAATAGGTTTGCATTTCTGCAGTACTTTTCGCATGCTGAATGCTTTGGAAATGTTACACGCGGGAGTTTCAATGAATTGCGAGTTCTTAGGCAATTTCGAAGCTGAATGAACGGGTTTTCTGCCAGGTAGCAGAGTTGCAGCTATTTCGGGATGCAAGTGCTAGGGTTATGTCATTTATTGGATCGAATTGCCGTCAGAATCGGTAGTAGTAGGAACGCTTGGCCAGTCCTTCCTGGCGCATCCAGGAAGAAGTCTTCTCCAACCCCGTTACTGACATTCCGCAGTATCTGATCGTAAATGTCATTCTGCTCCAGTCTTAGCTTTTGAATATTTAATTGCAAGCATTGCAGAAAATGAACCTTGTTCCATTTCACTCATGACGCCCATCCACATCGAACGAAGCAGTAGCAGATTGGTTTTGCGGTAACATTCCCAGTTGATTAAGAACTTTGTTCGCGATTTCTGCGTACATATCCTCAATCAATATTAACGCCTCGTTGTAGATTCCTGCTGTGCAAGCCACATTTGAATTTCCCTTGCATAGTTGACGGAAGGTATCTTCAGTCATGTGCAAATTCTAATTCTCCGGTAAATCTGTTGGAGATGAGAAGAGAATGCGGTCAATATAACTGCAAACAATGCATGAATTTGATGTGAATGGGACGTGTTGCAGGCGTCATTAATACATGCGTCCCACTGTTGATCATTCTCCAGTAACTGAGGAGTCTGAAACGCACTGCTGAAAGTGGCATGCGTAGCGCCGTTGACAGATTTTAATTGCTGGAAAGACGTTGGACGTGGCACATTCATCAACACCATGCGAAGTAAGATTGGGATGCACGGTGTGCAGTCTACCTATCGCAGTTCCTTTGAGTATGCCGGGGTGTCCGTCCACTCACTCTCCTCGTTTGCGTTGTTCGGATGATTTTCTACACACATTCTTTGTGTAATACGTAGGCACTGTCGAATGCGGCAGTGTTTTCGCAAAAGCGTCACTTTGGCTTAACGTGGAGAACGCAGTTAATGTTGTTGCCAGTGGACCTAAGGCAACCTCTTGAGCGTTTACATCGGTAAAGTAAACGCATTGCCCATTATCCAACTGTACTGCAAGCGAACAACACCTGGACTTCGCTCAGAGATGGGGAATGAAAGAATTCGCCACATGGATTTCTTGCCGTTGACGCATCTTCCGGCCCAATACTGTGCGATTTCGCTGTGTTGTATGTCCGCATCCCTTTATCTCCTTTTGTGTTGCAGACCGAAAACGGCCATGTCGCTGCCCTTATTCACGTACATACAAATGTACCTAATTCACCTCCCAAAATTGCAGTATTCCACGTTTACGTGAGCTGCGACAGCCCAATTAGGTGGGTAGTGTGGGGCAAGTTCAAGTGGCGTCCAAGTGCTGCGTGTTTTTCTGCTGCAGGGTGGGTGGTTTGCTCTGGCGGCCCATACTGCATCGTCCCAGAGGGCGTGGAGGGCCTGCTCAAGTGCCTGCAGGGTGGGTGGTGGGCTGAGCGCGGCTGTCGGGCGGAGCACGTGCGTTTGAGCGAATGTCGGTCAAGTGGCCGCAGTCTGGGCGCACATGTGTCCGCGCGCGTATGTATGTCAAGTGGCCGCAGTAGGTGGTGTTGTTATGCCGGAAAAAATCCGGTTATTTACCTATCACGGGCATACCATCGGCATAATTACAAAATTGAACAGACAAAAACATCGCCCTATGCGCGGGTCGGGTTGTGTTCAAATTTCATCTAAATCAGTGCAGTACTTTCGGAGATTAGATGTAATACAGAAAAAAACCTTCCATTTTTATATATATAGATATATATATGTGGTTTGGGAACCCTCAGAGCAAGTGCGATACAAAAAGGTATTCAGAAAGTGAAAGAACTTTTGAAAACCGCATGATAGTATCTTTACATGTACAAAATTTAAAGAACTCGTCAATTGCTACCGAATGAATACAAGGAGGGAAATTTTGTATATGGCTGCAATATAATATGCCTGAACTTATGAGTGCATCGAAAATCGACGAGAAAAATTAACACTATTTTCAGTTTTTCAGACGTCCGAAACGAACCTTATGTAAGGGACAGCACCTTCGGGCTGAAGCATCTTTGGATTATGCTGCACGATAACTTACATTCGATTCCTACTTACGTAATCTTTTCGAGTCGGAAACTTCTAGAGTTTCAGTTAAAATTTTATGAAATAACATAATAACTGTTAAGTGTTTACGGGTGACCTGATTGCAGTTTATCCAGCCAAAAACAGCATTGGACCAATGTTTGTTCATTCTCCCTTCCCAGTTTAAGAACTACTAATTGATCGTTTTTATCCTAGTTACAGATAAAACTTCCATGAAAAAACCGTGTATTCAGAAGTGTCATAAACGTCTTTCAGGAAGACGCAATCGAAGCAGGGATATTGGTGGCTGTACAACCAATTTCCGGCGTCTTTATCAGAATTTGGAATGTCCGTTTATATCGTTCGTATTCGGACTCCATTGATAAATACCACGAGAACGTGATCCTCAATCCCCCCATGACTTTAAAAGGCTGCGTTGACACAGTAAAATGAACTCCCAATTAAGACTCGATTTGCATTGTTCGCGAAAGGGGACTCCTCAGCAAACATATTACGAGAAGTTAGATAGATAAAGAAGTATGCGTAAGAAGCATTCAACAGAGTTTGTGGTAACACTGTCTAGTGCAAAACACTTTCAAAATTTGCAAATTCGAGATCCAATGTCATTCGCTAAATATTAGGAGCAGCAAAATAAATGTCGCTAACAAATACGGTTTGCTAGACTTTCTTTCAAGCGTTAACTGACAGCAGAATAAATTGCATGGCCCAAGAACTCTTATCGATACATCTGCAGTAGGAGAAAACATAGGGACGAAATTGCGTGTCTAAAGAATAGCTTCAGAAGCTTACTTGCTGAAGAGCCACTGAAAGTGCAATTACTGTCTCAGTTTTTTCAATCGGTTTTTACGGAGGAGTCCTCAGAAGAAAATAAGCAGTTCGAAATGGACCGAGACAGCCGGGAGCTTCAAATGCTCCAAGATACTGCCGTCATTGAAACCGTTGTCCTTTGCGTCTAAGAAGTAAGACGCGTTCTCAGTCAAATAGAACCACATAAGTCTCCTGAAACCAACGGAATTCCCGGAGTGATACTTAAGGAGCTATCAACGGAGCAGTCAAAGCCGCTTTCGACTTTCCTTGAGCTGTCAATGAGATCAGGACGGCTGTAATCACAGTGGAAGACAGCCAACCTCGTTCCCCTGCATAATTTCGGTAATAGGATGGCAGCAAGCAGCTTCGGGCCTATTAGCTTAACTTGCCTCTCATGCAACACGATGGGAACTCTAGTATAGAGCGCTATACAGCGGTTTTGTAAAGAAAATAGCATATTGCAGGATGTTCAACATGGTTTGCAGAGAGAACGTTCCCGCCTTACAAATCTGCTTACTTGTCTGGAGATCTGCACTAGAGCTTTAGAAGAGGATCGTGAGGTCGATAAAATGTGCATTGATTTACGTAAACATTCGATACTGTTCCGCACCATCGCCTTCTTCACAAATTGAGCGCAATCGGCATCCGGGGAGATTTTCAGAACTGGATTAGGGCGTTTCTGTTTTGTCGGAAACAACGTGTCTGTATCGGAGATAATATGTCGGACTTGATGAATGTGACTAGTGGCCTGCCTCAAAGCTCATTTTTGGGATCACTACTCCTCATCCTACATGTTACTGATAGCCCTAAGGAACTCAACTGCGGTAAAATAATGCTCGCTGACGATATTAAGCTCTGGCAAGTCATTTAGAGTCCCAATGATCAGAGATCCCTTCAAGATCATCTGCACCGACTGCAAGCGTGGCCGGAGAAATGGCTTCTAGATTTCAATGTGTAGAAGTGTGCCGTCATTCATCTGCGTCTAACTAACTCTCATTCAAATGAGACCCTGAGGACATATAACCTGAAAGATATAGGACTCCCTGCAGAATCTTTACAGAAGGATCTGGGTGCTTGAATACAGAGCGATATGAAACCAACACTGCAGTGCATGAAGGCTGCAGAAAACGCCATGCGAGTGCTCCACGCAAACAAAAGGGCGTTCGTAACCTTTGATCAAGACCTTTTTGGAAGAGTTTACGACACTTTTGTTCGGCCCCATTTAGAATATAGCATAAAAGCGTGGCGGCCATTGTTATTAAGGGAACAATCATGCATCGAAAGGGTTCAGCGTCGTGCAACAAATCTGGCAAACGGTCTAAACAACTAATACATCACAGAATGACTGAATTGCCTTACTTTGTTAATTCTGTGTGACAGGCAGCAAACAGGTGATCTTATCCTCGTCTTCAAGATAATAAATAGCTTTGAGCGTGACTCAGGTATGAGGACGTGCTATAATGGCACCTTTCATCCAATCTTCGTGGTCAGTCGATGAAGTTACGGACAACAATGTCCAGGCTGAACCTTTGTTCTGAATTGTTCACGCAAACGTTAGTGGAGAAATGGACCGATCTCCCCCAGTCAGTAGTGAAGCCGAGGTCTCTGCAACTCTTCAAGAAACGCTTAGAGGATTATTTGCGTCCCCTGTTTTTCGTCGGCAGTCTGAACCTGAGCTAATTTCCCCGAGACCCCAGAAACTTACTTCGCATTTACAATGCTATTTAAATGAATCAAGTTCCGTTTTAATAGCGAATATTTTAATTGTTCGTGTGCAGTTTTTCTAACGAGCTGACACGTAATCAATGGGGTTTTCAAAGTGAAGCGTCGAGTACATATTACCAACCACCACTTTCTCATAGCGATTGGATAGGTAGGACCCGATAATGTCGAGTAGTGGAGGCCGGGTGCCGAGAATTTCCGACTCTACCAGAAGGCGTCTGCGTCGCAATTTGTCTAAGGTTTTGCCAAGATGAAAGTATGTAACGGTCATTGATTACCGTTAATCATGTAGCGAAATGATAAGATTCAGAAAGGCCAACTGGCAGGTTTTGCAAGAACTACGCTGATTAGAGACTGTAATCTGATTGGCTGGTCAGAAATCAAGAATTTCATTAAAAATTGTCCTTTCAGGGAGTCTTCCTAGAGATGGAGTTTTGGGCACGCTCCGACAGATGATAATTTCGGATAATCTCCGTTTTCAATTTATTCATGTGCGTGTTTGCTGGGAGCCAGCTTTTTGTAATCGATTCCCTCTGTACATGTACCTCATATGACGGCACAATTGGTAAAGTGGTGTCCATGGCAACCCAGGATGGAGATGTGGGAGCAAATACACGCCACTAAACCTTCCGGACGGGGTCTTTGCAGAAGTCAGGAATGGACTCCCCAATAAATCTGCTTTTCGGCTGTTCAAGGTCTCTGAAATTTCATTGGATGCTACAACTCTGATCAGTGACCGGAAGTAACTAACTTTTGGTCCCTTCCGTTTTAGGAGCGTAATAAACTTGCCTTTGTCTTCACGCACTTGAGTTCTTTCAAACGTTTGCAGCTAACTGATGGATAAAATACGAAATAGACTTAATTTGATATCTCGGAGAAACAACGCTGCTTAATGTATACAGATCCCCCGCAGATCGGAGGGACACAGACGATTAGCTCATTACAGAGTTGAATCAAACCAGCTTAGCAAACACGCTATAATGATTAGAGATTCTAATTCTCTGGACATCGATTGGCAATCGATGCACTGCATGCAATTGGAAAACTCATTCAAGCAGAAGCCAAACTAGTTGGTTACTGATGAATTCCTAAATAAACATGTTACAATGAACACTCGATAGCGAAGTGGACAGCAGTTAAGCTGTTTGGACCTCATCATTACCAGCGATAAGGACTGTGTCCTTGACCTGAGCTCTAACACGCCCTAGGCTGAAGTCATCATTTCGTTCTTGTTTGGAAGTACAGACAATTTTTCGTACCCGAAATTCGAAGCGAAGTGGAGAGAAATATATGGAAATGGAATTATTCTGAAATGAAAGAACGACTGACTGATATATAATGGAACCCTGCGCATGTATCTGACTCCAACTCTGCTTGAGGTTTCTTTAAGAGCATGATAAACAACCTGGTAGAACACTGTTGCCCACTCAAAAGTGGACCGTGCGTCTTTCGCCCGGAATTGGTGACAGCAGAAATAAAAAGAAATCGCAAAAATAAAAGAAGCCTGTGAGAAAGTCTAGTCACATGTCCACAGTACGAACATCTATCGGAATTTAAGAAAGAGCGCAACAGATGTCGGGGTCTTCTGAGAAAGGAAAGAGCAGCATTTGAATCAAAAATAGTCAAAGAAATACTGAAAAATCCAAAGAAATTCTTCTCGTACGTGAATATGGCAAAACGTTATCGGGACTCCATTCATTGTCTCAACAATTATCAAGGAAATAAATTAACCGATAGTTCAGATAAGACGAAGCTCTTATCCGATTTCCTCATATCCGTGTATACCGAGGAGTCGCTTTCTGATGAGGAAGTACATCGTCAAACTGCCCCACCTTGAAATAAAATTATCACAGTGACGTCACAACAGACGCAGCAAGAAAACTTCTGAGACGGCTGCAGCCCACTAAATCGCCTGGTCCAGATGGTATGTCCGCAAAAGTTCTCTATGACCTCGCAGACGAACTAGCTTCCCCATTCTTCAAGATCTTCCAAAGTTCCATGCAATCAGGGGTTCTGCCAATATTGGTCTGATATATAAGGTAGGAGAGAACCTTGCCATACAGCTCCAGCATTTGTTACGATTTTTTGCAGAAAATAGTGAAAAGGGAGCTGATGACGCATATTAAGGCGAGCAGTTTGCTTAGTGAGCATCAACATAGATTTAGAGGTGGTCGATCCTATCACACTAACCCGTTCATATCCGTCGAAAGTCGGACGAAATGATAAGAGGTGGGTTTGCCAGTAGATGCAGTTTGCACTGACTTCAGCAAAGCCTTCGACAGGGTGCCACACAGACGGCTCATATGTTTACTGCGCCACACGGGTGTAACTGAAAACATTCTCACGTGGTTGACCTACATCATCACAGGTAGACGTCCGCATGTGTGCATTGATGATGCCTAATAGGAGTGGGAAACCGTCCACAACGGTGTTTCACAGCGGAATGTCCTGGGTCCTATTCTGTTCTTGATATGTGAACGATGACCTAGACTGCCAAACCTGCCAGAAGGTTATGGTCGCTGATGCTTTGAAGATGTGGAGTTCGACCGAACAGCCAGAGGACGTGCTAAACATGCAAAAAACAGATTGACTGCAACAGTGGTGTGATGATTGGCTTCCTTACCTCAACTTCATCAAATGTCGATTCACCAGATTAAGGTTCAGTTACAGAAAGGACTGGGATCTGAATATCACTATTTCCTCAGCAATCACAAACTCGAGCCTGTAAATTAGGTAAAGGGACCTGGTGTGTGGATAACTTCCACCCACGAACCCTCGTCCCACTGCGCAATGATAGCAAAGAAGGCTATTGGCATCCTGGGAGCGATCAGGAGATCCTTCCTTAACTTGGACGAAGAACTTTTCGAACGAATGTTTGGAACATTTATCCGGCCGCTTTTGGAATATAGCATTCAGGCATGCCGCTCCTGGGTAAGACATTATTGCACTCTCTTGGAGAAGGTGCAGCGATGAGCGACCAAACTAGTCGGTGGGCTGAAGAGACTAACTTATGAGGAACGACTAGAAAGGCTCAAATCTTTCCCCCTATGGGAAAGATGGGCAATATAAAGGGTACATGATCATGCCCTTCAAACTTGTCAGAGTAGGTTGTGCACTCGAATTGGCTGATTTTTTGAACTGGCACAAACGACAAATCTCCGAGGTGACAGATATAAGCTGAAGACGAAGTGCGCCAGGTGTGAAGTTCGGGCGAATTTTTTCTCCCACGGCGTGATTAAGGATTGGAACAAACTGCCCAATTCAGTTGTTCTGGCAGAAATCGTTGAGACATTTAAATGGAGACTGGGTGGCATTTTTTATGATGGTCAATTATGTGCTTGATAGGAACTGATAAAATGCACCCGTATATCTAGGTAAACATGTATGCGTTTTTTTCAGTCTAGGTCTATAAATAGCGTTTTCAAAAGCTATGCTTATCTCCCTTACGTATACTGAATTAATGTGCGCAAGCATAGGTTTGAAAGTCGAGGATGTCTCGTAAATCGCTCATATTCATGATAAGCTAAATGAAATCTTTGAAGTCATTGAATAGGATAGAATAGAATAGGTTTATTGTAGCGCCCCTTGGACACTGTCAGTCCCTTTTGAACTCAGGAAAAAAACCTAAAACAAACTCGTCAATTCCAACTGCACTTTGACTTCATTTGCTTCGGGTGTCTGGTTAGCCAAAAGAGCGCGAATTGAGAGTTTGTTTAAAGTTAAAAAAAACCTCATTTCTAAGGGAAAATAATAACAAAATTTTCAAAAAATGACGATATGTACAATATAAAAATTGAAGTTTGCAGTTTGGTAGTTTTCGGGGGCATGAATAATATGTCCTTGAAATCATTTTCCTGTTGGGTAAGTTTCGGTGTGCTCTAGTTGCTGGTTGTCAGTCTATCTGGCCAGCTGTAAGGGGCGGTCGCACAGTTCCTACGTGTTTTTCAGGAGGCTTACCATCGTTGTCTGGATTAAGAGCTGGAAAAGATGAATATATATCAGGAGTAAGAAGCATTCAATGGTAAGTCACAATCAAAACTGTCAAAATACTATTGAATCATGTATCATATTGTTCTTGTTAATGTTAAATTATAGGAGTAGTGGTCGACTGTTTACTATGACCTAATATAGTTCTATATATGTTTCATATGGCCTTCATAAGACATACGCACGACTAATATGCAGGGTTTTATCGAAGGGTATATTTTTATTAGTTTTATAAGGGATATTTAGTGTCAGGTGACATAGCTGATAAAAACGAGAAAGGAAGGAAAATCGAAAAATATCATTATCTGTTCTATGTTTATCAATGATGCTATCTTTTATAAATTTGATTATTTTTATTGCTATGTTTCGGTATTTTTCAATCGGCTGGCATCATCAGAGCCCTTTTGGACCAAATTCAGTATCAAAGAATTGACTTGAAAAATGTCCTATCTTATTCAAAAATAAATGTGTATTGTTATTTGAAAGGAATTTCTTAGTTTTTATTTTAAATTCGATTAGGGTTCGACTTTTCCGGATAGAACTTGGAAGAGAATTCCAGATAGTCGCAAATCTTATGGTGTAGAAATTTGACCGTTGGGACTTTTTGAATTTGGGAATCCTTATAATATCCTCGTTGTTTGGTTGGTAAGTAAATTCATTTTGAGAATATCTGGGTCGTGGGTGACCTTGAATAGGAAGTTTAGACCATTTTGAAGTCTTATGACCCAGAGTGGTCGAAGACCGTATTTATGGTATAGTTCTAAGTATGAACCCTGGATGCCATCACTTCCAGACAAAGATTTAGTAAAACCTCTCTGAATGCCTTCTAGTTTTTTCAGCCGCCTGAGGGCATTATGCCGAAGAAAATTGAACAGTAATCTAGGAGAGGGAAAAATTTACATTTTGAACAGTTGTATTCTTAGTGCATTTAAGGTGAAATTTTTACATATGAATCCACACAGGCGAGTGGCTTTCGGTGATATTTGTTGGAAGTGGGGAGATAAATCGAGGGTATTTGTATAGCTGAGACCTAAATCTTTTACCGATTGGGCCTCTGTTATTTCATTATCCTCGAAAATTCTATCAGAAGATGCAGTTTACGTTTAGTTCAGAGTGAGTTTTGACAGTGTTTCGCATCAAATGCAATAATGATGAAGTGACTTTGCAACAAGGGCCTGTCCGCTTGTGAATTGTCTGTGGAATGGTCACTAAAGTTAAGCTGTGTCGAATGTGTTACACTGCGGCTCGGAAAGACGAAAGGGAGCGTAAAAGGCGGTTCTCACAAATGCCAAGGCGCTTCTCCAATGTGACCAAACAAAAGCACATCGGAATCATCAGTTTTTATTCCACAAGTCCTTGTCTTAAAGCACCAGGCCCGCCGAAAGGATGACCCGTTCTCTCTTGCCAGTTAAAGGAACTTCCATATGTATAGATAAGGAAGTTTCTGAGAATGTATGAGACATTTGTTCGTCCGAAATGGAAACCTGGAGTCATGGCGTGGGGCAAAAGACCGAAAAAAAGACCATACGTTGCTGGAAAAGGTTCAAAGAAGGATGAAGAAATTTTTGAAAGACTTTGAGTCTTTATTTAGCAAAGGCGCGCTTGGTGCGTTTAAATTTTTATTATTTGAGAATAGGCATGAAATATCACTATTTCACATGGGAGTGACTTCCACGCTCGAAATAGATTCTGATTCGGACGGTCGGTCTGGACGCATTTATTCGCATTTAACCTCGTAAGAGTGACTATGCAGGTGGGTGGCTCATATATGTAAACTTGAAGAAATCTCCAGATCTGGTCGAATACACATGTACACAGCAGGTTTTAGCTCATTAGTGTTTAGGATAGGGAAAAGAGATTCAGCTCGATCAGTCTTTCGCGGGGTGACGGAGTCCCAAGACTGCCCGTCAGGTTTATCCCACGTCCTCGCATCCACTCGAGTGGGCCACTGTTCTTCTTTAACCAGAACGTCCATCAAATATTCCATATTCGAATTCGGTCTAGAGATCATATCAAAGATCCGTACGAAGTAATCGGAGGAAAAGCCGCGAAAACGCGCCTACTTAAGCACATAATGCTCGTCATCTTTTAGAAGGCTCCTTTGAAGTGTTCGACTGGCAGCATGTTCAAGGTTGTGCAGACATCAGAGTCTTTGTGCACGTCTCCTCCGTTTAGTAAAACTACTGGAATATCCTTACGACCTCGTAATTAGTGATGATGTGCGTTTCTGGTTTTCCATACGATCGTCCTTTGTGAATCTCACCCTCCATTAGTCTACCGCCACGAATTAATTAATTTACTACTCAGTCTCAGTTTTCCACGAAGGACTTCTTAGTTTTGTTTACTTCACCACTGATAAGATCCGTGTCTCGCATGTGCTTGAAGAACATGGATATTCATGTCAGAAAGTGAAAAAACCACAGCTGACAATGAGCTGCCGCTAAAGTTCATAATCTACCTCGAAAACCTTTCACATTTTACTTTTTCTAAATTGGTTTGTTGTTGTTTTAATTATGTGTTCATTAAATATCCGAAGACCTTTGAAGGTCGATTAACTTTTGACCATATAAATGTCGGCATAGAAAGTGGAAGATTAAGTTCCGGTGAAACTATCACTAAACACAGCAAATAACATGCCTAGGTGTGGTGGAAAAGATCGTGGAAACCTAACGTACTTCGCCCACAACGAGACCCCACTGAGTCTACATCAAGAATATCTTTGTGTTAGTGGGCCTACTTCAGGAAGCGGATGCCGTAAGTGTCTTGTCTTACATTATATAATCTAACATAAACTTTTAGCTCCGAAAAAGTGCTATCCAGTTAAAAGTCCCAAGGCTCCCCACTTCTGCTGTTGAGGAGTGAAATGTAATTTAATCTTCCTGTAATGGAATGTCCGTTGAAACAATAAACATATTTTAAAACAAACTGTTTTATGCTTTAATTTAATTTTCTGCGACATTACAGTACGCGACGTTTTGTAAAAGCGTTCGCAGTCTTGATGGGGATGGTCGGAAAGGGACAATACGCAACTTTGTGCCCATCGCAAATAATTTTTGACTGCCATCATGAAATGAGGCATTCTCTTGAATGTTTTTCATTTTGCGCATAGATGTTAAATACCCGCTGATGTTTTGCACAGCGCAAAGAATGGCTAAAATAGTTACTTTATTCCGATTTAAGAATTAGAATTTGCAGATAATATAGGCATAAATATAGATTTTGTATTTAACTCACTTCATTTTTTTAAAATAATGTAGTTTCTATTAAATAGTTAACTGCAGATGGGGAAATGTTGGTTTATTCATTTGACATCTGAATGCATTTTGTATGCAGTGTGATCTTCACCTTGAAGATTATAAGCATCAGAAGAAGATGTCGCTTATAACTGAAGAAGTATGCTCTGGTTATATTGCTTTGAATGTCGCACAATTCATATCACGAATGAGAAGTTTGTATAAACATTTCGGGTCATAAATAGACATCAATGGCGGAGATCGTGTAAACTATACCTCGCTTAAGGCCATTTGTCTATACATATTTATGTTTAAAATCTTTACTAAACTCAGCCTAGAAAGAATTCACTAAAATGCTTATGGAACACTTGGATCGTACATCTGTATTCATGAGGGTCTAGAAGGCTACTTCGACTTCTGAAACGTGTAAGGTTCGTAGAAGTGATGTCTATCGGTCACAATGCAACTGCGGCAAGTGTAGTTACATCGACGAGACTGGTCAAAGCATACAGGGAAGATGTGCGTTCATTGAACTAACTTTTTGAAAGTTAAGTAGGAATTCAAAAGAAGTGGCATGGGACAATTTCGAATTCGATGTCGTCGAGACTGCCGCTCAAGATGATGAGAACGCGAGAATACGGAGGCCTACGGCACAGCTGTCATATATTGATGTTTTGAAGTTTCCTTAGAAATGCATAATGAAAGTTGGGGAATCGGCCTTGCTGAATTTGGATTGACGACAGGTTTTTCTGAGTCTGCGGACAATATGTGTGCTGTAAGAATGGTTATTTGGGGAATTTACCGTCTTATTCACGTCTTCATGGATGTGCAACTATGCATTACAGCAAAACGCCCTTTCAGGGTGTGACCTGTGAAGCGCAAGGTCATTCTTTATCTCCGACCGGGCGAAAGCAAAGAGTCACACTGACATGTAATTAATCGAGTCAGCGGCTGTTAGATAGGATCAATCACGCGGCTTCCTCGAGACATTCTCCTATTTGTGCATACTCTGCAGCCAAATAAACGCTTCTATTTGGCTAATTTTGTGACTACATTTTTGATAAATGGAGAGCCGTCTAGGCAAGACTAATATGGTCCTTGTTGATTAGTTATCTTCCCCATTTGGAGCGCCTGTGCAAATTTGCCTATGAAATAGGGCGAGAGAATTCAAATGTTTAACATTTTCAAATGGCATATTCTTAAAAGTTACCAGACTAGATCTGCTACATTAGAATCGAGCCAAAACCCACTGCTCTGACGAAACAAGTAATCGAGCAGAAATGAAATACCTCTAAAAACTGTTCTCCTAAAATGGGTACCCGCATGACTTTAGACGTCAATGCATGAGGCACCAGCAACTCAGGGGAAAAGGTATTTCCAATGCTAAGGCCACTCAGGCACCAAAACAAACCACATGGCGAACTCTCCCATACGTCAAAAATGTAGCTGGACTTGTCGAAAGACAATTGAAAAATACCAGATACACCTAGCACACCAGCCGGCAACTACCTTACGCACACAGCGAGTGCACCCTAAGGACAGGATCGGCCACCTCGAAAGAGAAGGTGTCGTCTACAAAATCCCGTGTTCTAGTAGTGATGCCGTTTATTGTGGCCAAACTGGGAAATCTGTCTCAACCCGTATACATGACCATCAGTTAGCGGTGAAGAGACGCGACCATCTATCCCAGGTGGCCATGCACACACTAGACACTGGGCATAAATTAGCATGGGAGAACACTCGCATTGGTGGCGCCTGCCAAACAAGAAATGGCCGCGAATTCCTAGAGGCAATGCACTCAGATGAGGCATGCATCAACCGGCATATCGATTTAGATGCCAAATACAAAATCGTTAAGGACAGATCCAAACTGAGTCAGCCAATCCCGAGATGAGTCCCTTAACCAATCAGGGACTCCTTTTGCTAGACTCAGTCTGAAAGTTAATTGTTTTTGCCCACCTGTTGTCTGAAGACGAGCTGGGGAACCAGTCTCGAAAATTCACAATAAAATTTTGCTGTTTACCAAAGAACTTCACCTTTCTAATTCCTTTATTGTCTAGTACTTTAGACGTCCACGTAGACACCGCCATTTATATGCCAAACAGCGCATGTGCTCCTGCGTTCAAATTAGCTCTCAAATCTTCGGCCATAAATTTCTAGCTATCGGCAGGATTTCTGGTTCTGCTTATGTTTTTCAAGTAGCAGTTCCTGTAATTTAATTTACGGAATTTTTAAATTCCATATGAAATATAAACTACCCTTTTGCGGAAAAGTGACGATAACTGTTCAAATCGGCTACCGCTTAATGTGACAATAAACAGATATATGCGCCAGTTTCTAGTTTATAAGAGGTTTTCTGTGAACTGGGATCATTTGTAGTCGGACCCAAGCAAAAAATAAATCATTGCGTGGATAATAATACAGAGGTACAGGAATATGTCTTCCACCACTTCGAAATTACCTGGCTACAAATCAGAAGTCATCCACAAGGTTTTGGAAAAAGAACTGTCCATTTTAGGAATTCAAAAGGAATTTTAATTTCGAGTTGGCAAGGGCCAATAGACAAACAGATGATCATAGGAAGGGATATCACACATCACGCGCTGTGTTTGAGTAATTTGCATAACAGGACTTAATCGACAATAATACGGCGCTTATTGTTTGTCGAAAAATGGGCAAGTTACTGTTCTGCTTGACATATTCGTCAATCAGGATTGGGTGTCCTTCTAAGCGCAGATTAAATCTCACTTTCTGCTCTATCCCAGATGAAGATACGTTGTGCGCTCTTTATGCATCCAACATGTCATATTAAGGACATGTCTGACTCCATTGTTTCCATGCCGTTTTACTTTTCTGGAGCCTTCTTTTGAAGTCAAATAGCGATTGAAGTGCGTAAGAATATCGCTTTTTGCACGCATTTCATGGAAATTTACTGAAATGGTGACGCAGATCGAATTTTTTTGCCGACACATTTAAAAACATCCTTTTCGACCGCAAGCTATCGTTGTATAATTCACACCTGTTTCTAACATCATCAGGACAGAAATTTTTAAAATGTGAACGAGAGTGTGTAAAGTATCGACATCGCATTATAACCTTCTAGCTGGCGGATATTTATTTAAACCCTCCAAAATGTTCTCTAGTAGTAATCTGTGGTTGGTCTTCCATGGTATTTTGCGAAAAATAAACGATCAACGTATTTAAACGTCTTAAAACCCTAGGCCGTTGTCAATTTTTGACCGACACAAAAATACCAGTTTGCCATGTAATAACAATACTTTGTTTTTTTTAAAGTGCTTTGTCAGGGTGTTGCCCCTAATCAACAGCGACTCAACATAATTTGAGATATTGATTGAGGTCTTCTCAACCAGGGGCCTTCATCAGTAGACTAACCCACTTTTGTCTGCTGGATTATTTGAAATGGAGTTACTGAGGATTTCGGGTTCGGATTTTGCAATCTCTTTGAGTCTGTGTCTAACTAATGTGTCAGATAACTGCCGTCACAAGTGCGGATGTACTAAAGTAGCGAACAGAGGCACCTTCAGGCTGAAGCATCTTTGGATTATGCTGCACGATAACTTACATTTGATTCCTACTTACGTAATCTTTACGAGTCGGACAATTCTAGAGATTTAGTTAAAATGTCATGAAATAACATAATAACTGTTAAGTGTTTACGGGTGACCTGATTGCAGTTTATCCAGCCAAAAACAGCATTGGACCAATGTTTGTTCATTCTCCCTTCCCAGTTTAAGAACTACTACGTGATCGTTTTTACCCTAGTTACAGATAAAAATTCCATGAAAAAACGTGTTTTCAGAAGTGTCATAAACGTCTTTCAGGAAGACGCAATAGAAGCAGGGATATGGGTAGCTGTGCAACCAATTTTCGGCGTCTTTACCTGAATTTGGAATGTTCGTTTATATCGTTCGTTTTCAGACTTCATTGGTAAATACCACGAGAACGTGATCTTCAATCCCCCCATGACTTTAAAAGACTGCGTTGACACAGGGAAATGAACTCCCAATAATGACCCGATTTGCATTGTTCGCAAAAGGGGACTCCTCAGCAAACATATTACGAGAAGGTAGATAGGTAAAGAAGTATGCGTAAGAAGCATTCAACAGAGTTTGTGGCAACACTGTCTAGTGCAAAACACTTTCGAAATTTGCAAATTCGAGATCCAATGTCATTCGCTAAATATAGGATGTAGCAAAATAAGTGTCGCTAACAAATACGGGTTGCTAGAACTTCTTTCGAGCGTTAACTGACAGCAGAATAAATTGCATGGCCCAAGAACTCTTATCGATACGTCCGCAGTAGGAGAAAACATAGGGACGGAATTGCGTGTCTAAATAATAGCCTCGAAAACTTATTTTCTGAAGAGCCACTGAAAGTGCAATTACTGTCTCAGTTTTTCTTATCGGTTTTTACGGTGGAGTCCTCAGAAGAAAATAAGCAGTTCGAAATGGACCGAGACAGCCGGGAGCTTCAAATGCGCCAAGATACTGCCATCATTGAAACCGTTGCCTTTTGCGTCTAAGAAGTTAGACGCTTTCTCAGTCAAATAAAACCAGATAAGTCTCCTGAGCTCCATGGAATTCCTGGGCTGATACTTAAGGAGCTATCAACGGAGCAGTCAAAGCCTCTTTCGACTCTCCTTGAGCAGTTGATGAGAACAGGAAGGCTGCCATCACAGTGGAAGACAGCTAACCTCGTTCCCCTGCATAAGGTCGGTAGTAGGATGGCAGCAAGCAGCTTTAGGCCTATAAACTTAACTTGTTTCTTTGAAAAACGATGGTAGCTCTAGAAAAGAGCGCTACACAGCAGTTTTGTGAAGAAAATAGCATATTGCGGGATTTTCAACCTGGTTTCCAGAGAGGACGTTCCCGCCTTTCAAATCTGCTTACTTGTCTGGAGATCTGCACCAGAGCTTTAGAAGAGGATCGTGAGGTCGATGAAATGTGCATTGATTTCCGTAAAGCTTTCGAAACTGTTCCGCACCAACGCTTTCTTCACAAATTAAGCGCAATCGGCATCCGGGGAGATTTTCAGAACTGGATTAGGGCGTTTCTGGTTAGTCGGAAGAGGTATGCGTAAGAAGCATGCAGCAGAGTTTGGGGAAACACTGTCTAGTGCAAAACACTTTCAGCATTGATTCTGCATTTTATGTGACCCCAAATGCCTTCACTTCGTTTCAAAGTCAGTACAATTTTCATTTGAAAATAAATGTGGCGAGTTAAACACAGTTTCCGCAAACTGATTTTTCCTCAATCAAGTATGGAATTGAGGGATGTAAGGTGCACGTCGAGTTTGCTCTGGTCTGTGGGAGGACAAGACGAGGATGTACAAACCTTTTTCGTTATGTTTGGGGGAGCTTTCGTATTCCGGTGTCCTACTCATAACTCTAAACTAAGCCTTAACTCTAGCTATGACCTTAGTCTCTCTGAAATTAAGCGCAGTACCATCTGCATTTCAAGGGGCCCTATTCCCGCGTCCTGCCTGGGGAAAAATCCGAGCGTTCCGCCTTCAGTCTTGGATGAGACATCATGCAGTTTTGCTTTGATCATAGTATTTTATTTACATGATCGTTTATCTTTATTTTTTGCTTTTGTTTCATGCGTCTGTCATCTTGCGTCCGTACTTCCCGCTTTGCAAGAAATCTGCACCTTTTCACAGTACCTGCAGTTTGTGCATGTCAAACTTTTTGAGTAGTCACCAATCCAGGCTTAACTCATCTTCACTCCCCCCCTATTCAAAACTCCTGAGAGGCCAATGTTTTTGGTTCATTTGCGGGCTCAAATCGAATTAGTATAAATCGCCGGATATCTGGTTTCTTCCAGGCCTCACTGAAGACACCTACACTGATGATGTCTTAATCAACATCCATGCCTGCTAATTAAGTCATGTTAGTGCCAATCGTGTGTCCTTGAAGGTGCGAAGGAGCGGAACTCACTGGCAGTCATTAGTGCTCTAATATGGAAGGGTTTAACAGCATGTGTGCCCCTAGCGGTTTTTTCCAATTCCCATCGACTGTCTCTGGGAGTTAATTAAATCTTGCAGTAGATGTGTATTTTCTGGTTGGATGCACATGAAATTTCCAATATATGATTTTTACTACGAAAGGCAAAAACTGAGCAAAGCGGAAAATACGAGAGAACAATTCCTTTGACAAGTTGTCCGCTTATTGGAATTTTAAAATTATGACTAGACTACACTGTCCTGTGTGGATGAAATACATAAGTAATCGTAGGTTCAGCCAGCGTTCGCAAAAAATGACTTTTGCCCGCACCAATCGTCTAATCGCGTGAAGAACATACTGATTTGACTATTGGCTGATTAACTGGCCGAATCCGGCGCCTATAACCGCAGGTGTGAAATCCGGCCAACTAGTTAGCGCAGTAGTCCCGCTCAGCCAAAAGAGAAAGTGGGCCATGCAATTGGGACTTGAACAGTAGGAGATGATAGCTGTACCTGTCCCGCTTATCTATACAAATAGGTACTTATCATTTGTGGGCGTTATATCCAAGGGAGTTCTACGTGACTCTCAGGTTATTCGCCTTAATAAGTAATCAGTTATTACTTAAAAGTTTGGTTTTATTACAATAATTCAATTATTACTTTCCATTTATCATTAAAAATGCCAAATAGACTATTTTTGACAAAATAGATAGCAATGCTTGCCCTGTTTGAAGGACGGCGCAATTTAAAAACCTGTTGTCATTTTGAATTAAAAAACCCCCTCGAAATAAATGCCCAAACGATGCTAAGAGAGGAATCATATTTCAGGACTTACCAGCCTGCGTTTAAATGCTAATAAAAAATAACCCTTTTCAGTGAGTTACCTTTGTTTAAGGTTACTTCTTTATACCGTTTACTTGTCAGTGATTTGATTCGAGTGTAGATGGCGTTTTCTGCGTCTATAGCGGAGAGTTTGATCAGAAAACTGGGAAATACTACTGTCCAAGTCTAAACGAATACACTTCTGAACCTAAAATAATATATCATTAAAAAGGCAGTATTATTGTGGCCGGCCTTTCCTAATACCTTCGTCATGTCAAGAGATAAGTGGTCTCACAAAGGCATCTAAGTTTTACACGAACTAACGCCCAAGTTTACCTTAGACGACCTAATATTTAGGCATCTCTAATGAAATTCGCAAATGCGTGTATCAACTCTTCAACTGGATATTTTAACAACAGAAAAATTCTTCTACCGTCCCCGTTTTAAGTCGGTGTACGTATCGTATCAGGGCCTGAGGCGGATGTTAATTCAGAGGGAGTAGCTCTTTTCGATGACTTAACGAATGGCGTTCGACTGCCAGTTATCGCTGCATGGCGTCGCTTATGAATGGGGAGAGATCCGAAAAAGTGAAGTTTGTTCGGAGAGTCGGTATGAACGTCAGCGGGTCAAAGAGAAAAAGTGTGAGCCTCTGTGCAGGCTGCGGAATTCAAGATCACAGGGCGTAGTATGCAGTCCGCCTAAATTGCGGGACTTGACATTAGGAAAGAGAAGACACAAAAATAAAACAACAGAAGAACAGATAACGAATTGTCTAGAATATCCTTTGCTTGGTTATCGCTACCACATACCCTGCTTTTTAACAAACCCGGCTGAACATTTCGTATGTAGATTGTCTGCGTATAAACCTCGGAGCCCGACCTGATTAAACGTGCAGCTGGACTTTGAAGGGTCGTTTAAAGTTGAAGGAATGTCCGCAGCCTGACTGTTTGATATCTAAAAGGAGATGTGGGTTTGGGTTTTCGCATTTAGCATACCATTTATGCATGTTTCAAAATGATGTGACGGCCATCTGTGTACATATTTGTGTACGCAGCTCAATAAGAATGCAACGGGCCAGATGCAGAAAACTACTCTCGGTCGCTACCGATCATCAGTAAGTCACAGACCTTATGAGATCAGGTATATAAATATGTCAAATAAGCGTGTGACCTTCGATTGTGTGGTTGTGATCTAGCGTGATCCTATTCTGCCCGCCCATCAGCCTCATATGGCCTACAACGTACCGATGACCTGGAACGGCCGCAAAACTGCCGCCTACGTCCAACCTGTTGCATTCTTAGTGAGCTGCCTACGTATTATATGTAGAACGTGTCCTATAACACAATGTTCGTTGCGCCAGTAGCAAGCTGGCGGGCGAACAGAATGGGATCGAGTGAGATCCTTACCGCAACAGTGAGGGCCACACGCTTGCGTAACACACAAATACACACACACACACACGTATGAGTATATACGAGGATTACCAAAAAGGCAGAATTATTACTTTAAGACTTTTTGGTTTAAGATGAGATCCTAAAACATTAACGTCTTTCAAAATACAGTCCACTGGATGACATGCAGTTGTCCCAATGGTTTGTTACTTTTCGAATCCCCTTCTTTATAGTCTTTTTGACTAATACTTTGAAGTTAACTCAGTGGTTTAATCTCAACCTCCTCTGCGTTCTGCAAACGATTTCTCCTTAGGTGTTCTACAGTCTTGGAAATAAGCAGAATTTGCAGGGGACTATGTTTGGCTGGTAAGAGGGATGACAAACCGTTGACATGCCATTCTTACCAAACATTGGTTGATTTTAAGCGAAGTGTGGGCAGTCGCGTTGTTATGATGTAGTAGTTTTTCTCTCGATCGCCCTATCTGTCCCACTTTATTTCTTGAACATCTGCAGATATCAGTGCCCATTCACTGTGTTGCTATGCGGAAAGAGATCTCAACACGGAAGACTACTCCGATTTCAAAAAGATACATTAACTCGGACTGCAAATTGGATCTCTTTTGCCGGCCTTTTTTGCTCTGGACGATGAGCCAGTCTTTTACTGGTTTTGACTGCTGTTTTCGTCTAGGATCGCAGATGTAAAACCGAGGTTCACCTTCTGTGAGTATTTTGGACAAAATATCAGAGTCAATTCGTGTTGAATTTTTCAATTTCTGGCACTTACCCAGCAGTCGTAAAACAAATCCTGTCACGGCGCACCTCTCGGTCAAACCTTCAGTTAGGATTCTATGGCATAGACTCCCTGAAATTTCAATTACTTCGTCCATTTCGTTTATTATTCTCCGATGAGTAAACTGGTGGCATGGCGCACTTTTGAACATTTTCGTCTGTCCCGGATGTTTGCGAACGAGCCGAAAGAGGTTCATCTACAACTGAAATTTGGCCATTTTTGATCTGGGAAGGCAATTAATAAATTCCTGCCTGATTTAGATCTTCTTTCCCGTAGGCTTCACCAACCAGCAAAACTGTTTTCCCGTTGTCTCCCCTTGTAAAACAACAAACTTTGATGTTAACGCATTGTTTCTCAGCGCCTGTCATCGACAAAGCCCAAAAAGTTTTGAATGAGGTTTGATAAAACGATCCTTTTGTGGACTCGCTAGTGAAGAAGGCATACTTCGCTAAAATTACTCATTTAATGATGTCAAACCTTTAACTCTCACAATGAGAACTTTTAAGAAAATACGACATCACGTCCTACGATCTGCATTTGGAAATACTGCAGCAGTTACCAAGATAATCGGTGATAATTCCAACACATTTTTTCTCCAAAACAGTTTTCGAGCGTTTAGACATGGAACAGAGATGGTCTGCAAAATTTCGAATTTTGTCCTATGGGCAATAACTGTAGCCACTAGCTTCTCTAGCAGCATAATAACCTAGCCCCAGGTGCAGTTCCAGTTAGCACTCTAAATGTTGACGCAAAGAAGGCATTTCCGTCACCCTTTTGCATAATGACTACTCCCGCATTCGGAAATGAACCATTACAAGTTCATGAAAGGGTTCACACATACAACATCTCCCAAACACGGCCTTTCTACATAATTTGACAATTTTCGGACAATAAGTATTCTTCCTTGAGAGCTTGGGCAAAGAAAGGATTCTATACCATCCAATAGCTAATAACCTACTGATTGCCTTTTAGCATGGACTCATAATGGTCAGATCCTATGACACCTGTCAGCTCTCATTAATCTAGTATGTCTTGTAGGCTGAAGATTGGGGTTTCATCCCTTCCAGAGCTTTTTTCGATTTTGGTACAATAATCAGTGGCATCGACCATGCTCTTGGCTCTTAATGACTTTATTTTGCTCAATAGAATTGAGATTTCGGAACCTGCGTTCTGGCAAACAGCACGGTAATATTTCGAGCAGTGGTAGAAGGCCGCTCACCGACCGCGTTACGGATCTCACTCATTCCACTGTGCCTTAGGGCTCCCTCTTCCTCCCTAGATCGGTGAGCGTCCTTTTAATAGGCCTTATACCCGATCGGAAGACGAACCCGTGGCTCTTTGTTTAAGACGTAGGACTTCTAGCCAACAGGTCACGGGATCATACCCGCGGCGGTCTCTTGACGTCGACTAATGCGCCAGAACTGGCCAGTCCAGTCTCCCTCGGCTTTGTCCGTAATGCTATCCTGCCTACTTCGAGCACTATCTGCGGTCAAAGTCGTATGAGAAGTAGATGTGACCAGATTAATGTCTCCGATCCGTTCACGTTCTGCATTCTGTCAATGATGTTCCAGCCTTTGTATGATTGATGGCGATCTAAAAGCAAACCAGCAAATAGTGACCTTGGGCACAGCCATTTGAGAACTAATTTCAGGCTTTTGCCGAGAGATGCTTTTTTTATTGGCATAAGTGCTCGTTTGTAGTTTTTCGGGACGATCGTCAGCCTGAACTGGGCATAGGAGTTATTAGGAGTGTGCCCTTGTCCGAAAGGCTGAATCTTTCGGAGCATTGCGCCCTTATTGGTTCTAAAGCAAAATAAACTATCGAATTAATCCTCCAAAATTGTAGACCAAATAATATCATTATTTTCCTCCATAAGATATACGTTAGACCTTGCCTGTAATACCGTTCGTTTTTATTTGTCCTTTTGTGCGCTTGTGCGCTGAAGAAAATATGCAGACTACGTTCAGCACCCTGTTATCAAATAAGTTACAACCCCAAAAGACCGAGACAGGACATACCAAGAATAAGGCAAGCGTGCCGACTTTGACCATTTTGGCTTTACTAATTACAAAATGGACTAACTTTGCAATTAAACTACTAAATTGTCGCACTTGAAATGGCAACTACTTTGAAGCATCTTGACCACCCTCGGAGCTGCAGTTCCCGTGCGGGATTCTCGATCTTCACTCCAGTAGTTAAGGTTAAATATCGCCGCTTTTTCTGTTTATGCAATTGTTATTAGTATAAATTACACAGGTACGCAAAAGCTCGGTAAAATTGGTGTCTGCTTCAACAAACTAGCATTTGTTTTCTTCATTCAGAACAACTCCCGCAATTTAGGCGTGCCGAATCCACCGATTATATTTTCCATATTGATTTCGTTCGTGGTCGTTAATGTCCTTATAGAGAGTCATTTCTCTTTAAATTAATGAAGTCAGTAAAAAGGAAGCCTACGGACGATAATTTTCCCAAGAACTCCGATGAGGTTCTTCTTAATATATCGGACATCATACTTACTAAGCTACAAACAGAGGCTCTATCACTAGGACTTGGCTTTTGTGTGCCAAACCGAAGAATCAACCCTGTCGAAATTGAGGCTTAATTCGAAGACTTGAATTCGCAACTGTCCGACCTAATACCCAGATCCACGGATGACGTAGGTTGGCTGAAAGCAAAACTAGTGGACATTTGTCATCAGTATCGTAAAGCTCCAATAACGCAACAAACACCAATAACTCAAGAACACATGGCTGCGCTAGCTGCATTGAAGCGGCATGAACAAATAGTAATTCCCAAGCCTGATAAAGGCCACGCAGTTGTCATTCTTAACCGGAGAGACTACGTAAACAAAATGGAATCCATTTTAGACGATCCTAGTAAATTTCGTCTCAAAACGCCAGTGAAAGATGAAACCAAGGCAGTGGAAGAATCCGCCTGGAAAATAATTAAACAATTGTTGGACAAAAATCTGATTGATGAAAAAACCGCGCTATCCTTGAAACCGATGGGAACATGTATCCCCAGACTATATGGATTGCCAAAGACGCATACAAAAGACATATCTCAACGACAAATTCTGTCTATGTCTAATTTACCCCAACACAGACTAGCACAGTGGCTTGTCAAGGAAACAGAGCCAATACGACACCTATTTTCAACTTACACAATATAAGACAGTGTCCATTTTATTGAAGAAATAAAGCATCAGAACATTTCTAACAAAACTATGATATCTTTGGACGTTGCATCACTATTCACAAATGTACCGCTGGATGAGACTTTCGATATCATATGCGACCATGTGTCTGAAACCCGCCTTTCACCCGAAATATTACGTGACCTGTTGAAACTATGCACGAAAAACGTTCAATTTCCGTTTAATGGACAGATATACAGACAAATTGATGGAGTGGCAATGGGAAGTCCACTTGGTCCAACCCTTGCCGACATTTTTATGGGTCACTTAGAAGAAATGTTCTCAGAAAAATTGAATAGGAAAACAGTATATAAAAGATATGTAGACGACATTTTTGTTATTGTTGATAACGACGATGAAGCCGAAGACCTACTTGTTGCCATGAACAGTCTCCATTCCAAGATTATATTCACAATTGAGAAGGAGCAGTGAAACAAGCTCTCTTTCCTGGATGTCCGCATGACTAGACAGGAAGATGGTTCAATACGGCGATCTGTCTTCCACAAAGACACATCGAAAGGCCAATACCTACACTTCTTGAGCTTTGTGCCGATACAACGAAAGCGAAATTTGGTTTACACTCTATTCCAAAGAGCAAGAAAGATTTGCACTATTGAAACGCTGGATGATGAAATTTCTTGCCTAAAAACAGCCCTGCTTAGACGGGGATATCCAACACGATTCATCGAAAAATACAGCGACAATTTGCGGCCAAAATTGACGGAGCAATCTGTTTCGAAAAAGCCCGTTATAATATCCTTACCCCTTAGGGGCGACAACATCTCTAATACCATCAAGCGGCGATTGAGATGCGCTATTGAGAGAACTTACAACTCAGCTGAACTCATCTTCTGCAGTTCTACTAAGGCTATCGAAGTTTCGACGGGCGAAGGATGCCTTGCCATTGCACGCCACGTCAAATTGTGTTGACGAATTTATATGTACTTGTGGATGCAAGTACATTGGGCCAACGCAAAGGCAACTGGCAGCCAGAGCAGTTGAGCACCTGCCTAAATGGCTTCTAAAGCAGGAAAATAAGACTCCACGGTCTTCCATTACAAAACAACTCCTTGATAATGGCCATTCGGTTGACCCTAAAACGTCCTTTCGAGTATTAGTTCGAGCAAGAACTACTCGGTTATTGCGCTACCTGGAGGCAGCCTATATACGGCGGGAGAAACCCGACCTATGTAAACAGTTAGACCACGTGGTCAACCTCAGCTTGCCCTGGTAGACCCGAGCCCTTTTTGAGTTTCGAAATCCCTCGGCATACCTAGTTCCCCATTTTCATTCCTATGTTGCATTTTGAAGTTACCATTTTATCGATTAGTCTACGCGCAGTACACGTTGACCTTGCTGTTTTACACTGATTTTCTCTGTCGAAATTCAAACCTTTGTACCTTTCTCACTTGTTATTTTTGTTATGCCATGACCGGCTGCAGTTGAGAAGCCGTCGCAAAATTTTGTGGTGCCATTAAATTCTGCTGTCCTTGCTTGCTTTAAAGTCCTTGTAATCCTCGGCCCTCCGCCTAGCCTCGTTCTAAAGGGAACGGATGCTAACTCTGCAGTCCGTCACCCGGCCGGTTTAATCTTCGGTCGGCGGAGAGTAACTGTTCATCCAGGTACTCCCTGTCTGACTCAGCGTCCCTATCCTACGGGACTAACAAGGTCCCTCTATCCTCATTGCCTGTGGTGGCTTCCCCGGCTACAACTTTTGTCCTGAATAATACCAACACTGCAATGTATTCTTATTATTCAAAGTCCATCTGGATTTGCACTCTCACGACAAAGGGTTCTTCGCTGTTTTTTCCTTTAGTTTGTTTCTGCTAATTTTCTGGGGCCTGTTTGTTCACACATTAATACTAGCAACAGCTGAAATGAGCTGGTATGTGGTTGCCAATGTCTGGCTTTCTGATTGAGATGACGATGCAGAAATGAGAGGCTCTGGCTCTATCATTATTTGACCCGTATGGCCTTGGTGCTTGTGAGAGTCTACTATGCCATTATGCAGCCAACCGTGGCCCTTGTAGCCTGGTGTGTTCTGGCAATCCTCCGGCACCTGGTTTCCTGCCGGTGGATACTCTTGCGCTCCCGCTGGGTGTACAGGTTGTGAGCATGGCTGCTCAGTTATCCTTGTCTTTCTGACCCGATGTTGGTAAAAATCCTGGTCACGTGCTCAAGTGAACTGGACCCGCAGCATCACACTATCCTCCTTGCCTTCCCCGTAGTTTCCTGGGCGACAATTTTTGCCCTAAATAATATCAATGTTCTAGTACATTCTTATCATTCAAAATCCATCTGGATTTGCACTCTCGCGATAGAAGTTTCTTCGCTCTTTGTCCTTTTGTCTGTTCCCGAATCTGCTTTGCTTAACTTCCCAGACCTGTGTCTGCAATCCAATTTTTCCTTCGCAAATTTATACTATCAGTAGTTGAAACGGGCTGCAATGGGGTTGCCAACTTTTGGATTTCTGGTTGAGGCCACGATGCGAAAATTAGAGGATCTGACCTTATCATTATTTGACCGGCGTGGCCTTCAAGTTAGAGAACGTCTGATATGCCATTATACAGCAAACCGTGGCCCTAGTAGCCTGGCAGCTCTCTGGCACCCGGTCTTCTGTTGGTAGATGCGTTTACCCCCCCCCCCGCCGGACATAAATGTCGTGGGCATGGCTGCCTAGTCCTCCTTCTCTTTATAACCCGTTGTTGTGTTGTTGTTGGTAACAATCCTAGTCAACTGTTTTTTGTGGGCCAGGGTGTGGAATTGTACACCTAGGCGCGGCTCCAACCGCGCCTGCCACCTGCGCTCTCCTCTTGACTATTTATTGACACCGGGGTCAGATGAGGTGAAGAAGAGAGTGCGGCAGTCGTCGTGCAAGCAGGTCACCGTGTTTTCTCCCCCTTGCTGTGGAGCACACGCTGGACGTCGTCGGGCACAACGGTCGAACTGTCATTGAACCCCAAATTATAGATGAGCTATACAGATGAAACCTTTGCCATCGTCTAAAGAGATCAACCGGAAACACTACATAGCGGTACTAATCCCACACCGTCAGGAGTCACCTTCACACCCCGAAAAGAGGTTGACAGCAAACACCCATTTCTTGATGTCTTCTTACAGCGAAACACTGACAGGACATTCCACACATCAAGTAAACGTATGCGGAAATCCTCATAAACCACGAGAATAGCCACCCCGTCACTCACAAACAAAGTATCTAGCAAAGACATACAGCTGTGTGAGCGAAGGTTATCAAACAGGACTTACTTATTTGTCCAAACTGGTTTCCCGAAATAGCTATCCTAGACGTTTTTTACGCCGATGTATGAGACAGCAGGAAAAAAAGAAGACAAGAAAGAAAGTTATTCCGATCGGGCGCCAAAAGTAAAAACCTAGAGATAACTTCTTGAAGTCTCTGAACTTGCTGATAGACACCTGGCGAAGCAACAAATACAAGTGGTGCACAAGCCGATGACCACCCTACGCAACCAGCTTGTTCACTTTAAGGATAGAATTGGCTATTGGGAAAGAAGAATTTTTTCACAAGATTCCATGCGACATCTGTAACGTAATGAATTGTGGCCAAACTGGAAAACCAGCCCCTACCCGCTTAAATGGACATCACTAGGCAGTAAAGAAGCAAGTTGACTTATCCTAATTTGCTGTGCATATGCTAGGGAAGGGGCACAAATTTTCTTGGGAGGAAATACGCATTGTCGGTCTCTGCCAATATGAGAAAGAACGAAATTTTCTGGAGGCTACCCACTCAAATAGCTCATACCTCACCTCGCCATGTACACAAGTCTCAAAAAAATGAAAAAGGTGGTAGCCAATTAAGACGTGATGTCAGTCCACAGCTTTAAACGACTGGAAACAATGACAAAGCAATGTCACTTTTCTCAAGGCGTGATCATATCTCGACTGTTTTTTTACACTTTCCACACGTTTGTCGGCGGTCTGGGGAACTAAAGTCAAAATTTTACAAAATAAAGCTTATTTAACTTCCTAAGATGCCGTTAGAGGCAATTTTAGACTCATACTTCAGGCGATCATTAGCCTTTGCTTCTGCTGGCTGGCAGAATGATAGCAAACAATGTTCGCAATTTTCTCGATTACTAAATCCATGCACAAATTAAATCTCCCATATAAATATGCGCGAATCGAATACCTCCTTGTTGTATAGTACTATGGATCAATTATTAAATACAAACCGCCAAACGGAGAATTAAAACATTAATCAAGGGACTTTTGTAACACCGTCAGACTGATAATTCAAGAAATCAGGAGCCTCTGATTTAAACAAAAGACGGCCTTAATGTATCCTACCATTAGGTAGAATTAGTTCCTTTATTTTTAAAGCGGACTGCTAATGCTCCTATTTTTCGTGACCTTTGGAAATCAGTTTAAAAAGACAAGGAGGGTGTACTTGAAGTTGGCCCGAAAACCTGCCGAACAACTTTAAATAATGCCCTTAAATCTACCAGTTGAGGATTTCGTGTAAGATTTTTCTAATTAGCATATCAAATACCTTGTGCCGAATCTAATTTTTGTTTGGTAATACTTTTGCGATTTTTTTACGTAATTTTCGCTAGAACATCTGCGGAATATGGAATAAACAATATACGTTTTTTGAAGGCCCGTGAAGGCAGCGATTTGTGCTAGCCGAATGTACCCTTTAGCCCTAACATATGGATCGCAAACCCGGAAAACTCTCATTTGGAACAATCTAATAAGGCTGTTAATCAGATTAAGCTCAGTGACTGATTTCACAGTCCATATCATGCAGTGGAAGTAGGTGACGCAGGTTGGCCTTGTGGCAGACACGGTAGCTGCGGTAAAATAACCAAAAGACGACGCATCGCAGCCGGGGGGTAGCGGGTAAGCGTGCTCTATGCCGCGTCGCTTGTGCTAATCCTATTGAAATGCCTGCGTTGATTTAATAAACAAGGTGACGTATGAGAGTCTACAGATCTTCCCACATACGTGGCGTGTTCTAACAATTTAATTTACTCTCTCCTAAAGACCATAATTCCCTGAGTCCACAAAAACCTAGCCTGCTGCGAAGAACGTGGGAAGGGGTAGCGGCTTCTGGTGAAAACAAGACACTTGTCTGGGAGGCAACGGTTGCCATTTCTTTATTGCCAAAGTGGCACATAGAAGCTGTCGTACTTCCCGCTGCTTAGATGGCTCTGCACACCGATTTAAAACGCCTTACCAGGATGCCGCACCGTTTCCTTGTCTACTCATTCTATTGACCAAGCGCTGGCAGCGCTTAATGGGCTAGGGTCGCTTTTCCCCTCCTCAACCCCGGCTTGTCCTGTCTTCAAAATGATTAGCTCACGACGAACGCGCGTTCGCTCTGGGGGATTCGCTTCATTTGAAATACATTAGGTGGGTTAAATCATGAAATTACAACCGAAATTCCGAAATGCGTTTTCCTTTCGAAAAGATTAATCAAGAAGGGTTGCAAAAATTGGCAGCCTGAAACATAATTTTATAATAGTTCAGTTACCTCAGAATTCCGGCTTCTGAATGAAATTTGTTCCGGCTGCACGCAAAAATTACACTGTAAAAAAGGACTACTTAAGAAGCATGAATTTTTCACGGTAATTTTGGATGCCCCAAAAAATTCAATTATATTTCATGGAAAACATGCAAAAAATATTCATTTTCTGCTCATTGGATAGAACATTACATCTTCTTCCAATTTTAGACTCGAAGGAAGGGTATAACTTGGTTTTATAAAACTTTTCCAATTCCGGAATAATTTTGAACCCAACTTGCCGTTACACTTGCATTCAGAGTCCCAAACTACAAGCCGTATAATTTCCGTGTAAGGGAAACCATACATTTGCCTACGGTGATAAAGGGAAACATTGAAGGGTTACTAAAAGTAAGCAGCGAATTCGAGCCACATTGAGAAATGCAGAGACATGACGTTTTATGTAGGGTCATTTCACGGCATTAAATATCTCACAATTAGAAACGTTATTAAAACCTAATTATGTCCCTCCTTTGAGTAGAAAAGTAGTAGAGGAGGGAATTATCTACCGAAGGAGCAAAAAGTGAACATTTTTGAGCATGTTTCCTATGAAATATATTTGGACTTTTAGGGGCATCTAAAACCACTGAGAAAAATTCTTGCTAATTAAGTAGTCCTGATTTACAGAGTGTAGTTGTTGCTTGTAGCCGAAAGTAAGTTCGTTCGTAAGCCGGCATCCTGAGGTAACTGAAAGATTATGACATTATGTTGCAGGCTGGCTACTTTTACAACCCTACTTTATTAATCTTTTCGAAACGAAAAGCTATTTCGGAATTTGGGTTAACATTTCATGAGTTGGCCTCCCTACTATATGTTCAGAGTGTCGACTCGCTCGCTGTTTAATGCCTAGCTTCATTCCCTGTACCGTCAGTTCAGATTTTCCATGAAAAAGTTGAAAATTCCATATTTGAGGGGGTTCAGATGTCTCGCGTTTGCTATGGATGACATTCAGAAGTTTAAATTGCATAAGTCTGAGTGTTTCTGACTTAAGGAAATTGGGTTTCCTGTATATTTAGATGTGTAACTATTCTTAGCGATTCGTTTATACTAGCAGTCTGGAACTGCTGGTTACGGTTGGCAGTCTAAAGCTTAGGTAGGCAAAAAGGAGAAAGTTCAATTCCCACAATGGAAAGTATATACCATACATGAATCCCATTAGCTGTTTAATAAAAATCTCAAGGGTTTTTTTACCGGGCCACGGTAGGAGCTTCAGTTTAAGGATACCAAACCGCACACGGCGGATAGAAGACATTTATTAAAGTCAATTCAATTGTGGTCAATATCATGCGTTAGCTATTTTCGGGGGATAACTTTGCGCTGGGTTGCTGTATGGAACTGAACGAATTGGCGACCAAATGTTCTAACATGTTGCTTGTATCACTTACGCGGTTATCCGCTGTGGTTGATGGACTTCGGCCCAAATATTCATATATAAAACTTAGATAGACTTTAAATGTACTGATTCAAGTCCAAGTGTACAGTTAATTTCTAAGGATATTGAGAAGCAAGAATTTCTAAATTGGAGTATCTGCCAGAAAACAGGTGGATAATCCTGGGGGACCCACTGGTGAGCCGTACCATTCGCAGCTGTGTCATGCAGCGGCAGAATATCAGCGACACATGCATGTATGGGCTTTTGGCTAGTACCTGTGCTGTTAGTATGGAATCACCTTGCCCTAAAGTATACTACTAGCTGCCTGTCGGCAGTTAATGCATATTACGCGGTTATCCGCCGTGGCTGATGAACTTCGGCCCAAATATTCATACATAAATCTTGGGTCCCACTCTATAGACCTTAAACGTACTGATTCAACTCCAAGTTCGCAGTTAATTTCTAAGGAAATTAAAAGGCTACCATGTGTTACTTTTATTGCACGAATCCGCAAGATTTCAAACTTTTCTGCCTTAATAATTTGTCACATTGTCCAGAATTCGGTACGCAATGTTTTGATCAGCTTTTTACTGATTATAACATAAAAACACAGTCTATAAAGATTAATTTTTCGGAAATCGACGGACAGTGATTGTCGATTTCATGGTCCGGGCGGACTATAAGCTATTTTGCAAACTCCCGTGTTGGCGTCCACCGCAAGACAAAACAAAAAGCCCGTCTGCGCGTGCCATGCACAATCCTACGCACTTTTCGTGTGCACCAGACTATGCCAAGGTACAGTAAGTGGGTTAACCCATGTAATCTCACCAGAAATTCGGAAAAGCGTTTTCGTTCCGAAAGGATTAATTAAGTAGGGCTGTAAAACTCATCATTTTGCAGCAGAATTCTGTAATGCTTCAGTTACCCAGCACACCTTCTTTCGAACAAACTTCTTTAAGGCTGCATCCAAAAACCATACTCTGTAAAAAATTGCCACTTAAGTAGCATGCATTTTCCTGATTGATTTTCGATGTTCGTAAAAGTCCAATTATATTTCATAGATAACATACAGGAAAATAATCATTTTCTGCTTCTTCGGTAGATAATTCCGCCCTTTTCTACTTTTCTACTCGAAAGAGGGACATAATTAGGTTTTAAAAACGTTTCTGATTGTGAGATATTTTAATACCGTGAAATGACTCTTCATAAAACGTCAGGTCTCTGCGTTTATCAATGCGACTCGAATTCGCTGCTTAAATTTATTAATCCTTAATAGTTTCCCTTTATTATTGTAGGCAAATGTATCGTTTTGCGTACGCGGAAATTATACGGCTTGTAGTTTGGGACCCTGAATGCAAGTGTAAAGGCAGGTTGAGTTAAAAATTATTCGGGCATTGGAAAAGTTATATAAAACCAAATCGTACCCTTTTTCGAGTGTAAAATAAAAATAGACGCATTTCTCTACTGAAGGAGCAAAATAATACATATTGTTGTGCACGTTCATCATGGTATCCTTACGGGCATCGTAAATCAATGAAAAAAGTGCACGCTACTTAAATAGCCATTTTTTTACGGAGTATGGTTTTGGATGCAGCCGATAAGAAGTTTGTTCAAAAGCCGGCGTCCTAGGCTTACTGCAATACTATAGGATTATGCTGAACGATGATTAGTTTTACAAACCTCTTACTGTAAATGCACTCACCTGTGACGTATTAGCTCTCATGCTGGACCTGGTACATGTCGTGATAGACGAGGTTTGCTTAGAATTCTCGCCTATGCACGTGTTACGGAAGAGATTCATGCATAGCCAGGGAGGTTGTATACGGCAGGTCGACATATTTTGGAGGTCTCAGCCACTGTCTCACCAAACGAAGGACCCGTATTTCAAAGTCAGGGCCGGATGGAGTAGTTCGTTGATCTATCCTGATTTCAGTATGTTACTGGAGGCCTCAATGTTTGTGAACTTCTGCCATGGCACGATTAAGCAAACCTCACAGCCTGGCAGTTCTCCGGCCGTAGATAAACTTGCGCCCCCGCCGGGTATACAGGTCGTATGCACGGTTCTCCAGTCATTCTCGTCCTTCTGATCAGTTGGTTAAAATCCCGGTCAGTTGTAGACCGGGGGGAGGGTAGGGTAGAGCGCCAAGGTGCTGGTTCGGCCACGGCATCCATTTGCACCCTCTCTGTCTCCGGTCTTCTTGACACCGGGCTCAGGTGGGGGGGAGAAAGAGGGAGTGCGGAAGATGCTGCATAAGTCTACTCTCACTACAAACTAACTCATGCGCAAGTCACCGTTCCTGCTTCACCCTGCTGTGTGGCACACAGTGGACATCTTCGAGCCCGATGGTTGAACCGGTCTTTGGTAACAACGACAGACAACCCCTAATTTCATTATCTGCGATTTGATTTCGGGCCCTAACGCATCTTCGGACAGAGGATGGACGAACAAGAGATAACATTGAACAGACGCAGTGGAATTTCCTCAAGTAAATAATTGCTTGTTACACAACCATCAAGGTTTCACTGCTGATGTTCACAGTATCGTTCTGGCGATTCCAAGTCATCCGATGCTCACCCAGCCCTACAGAACAGCCGTTACGAGTATCGGAAAACATTCTAAAGAGTCTACAAGACGACGTTTGGTCCTGCAAACCCACTTGATTGATATCCTATGGTTTGCTTTCTAAAAAAATTCTGATAGAGACGAATACGCCGACGTTACAAATACCGCGTGCTTGCACCTTCCTTACCACTTCAAACCAGCGAGTGACTGTGCCACGGGGAAGGAGTTTGGATGTGCTTCCCTGAGCGTGCTTCGAGCTCTGCTTGTACCTTCTTTATCATCTTAATCCATTGAGTGGTCAAGTAGACTTGCTAATGGAATTGTCAGGATGGTATGAACCTCCGTCGGTTGCACTACAGTGACCACGAACAGCCAATGACCATGCGGTTCCCTCCGTGGGCTTCCAGTTGTGGTTGAGCCCCCCCCCGCCCGCATATCCTCTTAATTCAGCGAGTAGCTGTGTCTGGGAGGGGGATAGCGTACACGCCACATTCACTCGCTTCCCTGCGCGTGTTTTTAGCTCTGCTTACGCCATCTTTCGCTTCCTAATCCAGTGAGTGGCTAAGATAAATATGCTTATAAAGTTGTTTTAATAAGCTAACCGTATGATATCAGTCAAGTGGGGGCTGCAAAACCAAGCCTCGTCCAAATGTTTCACTGCGGCATATAGTTATCCTAAAGGGCAGCCTCACCTATAATTTAACAAAGTGGACGGACTCAAAACTGAAGTTCCTGCACTGTGATTTGACTACAAATAGTTCGATCAACCTCTCACTTCTTCATACAGCACTGACGTTGGAGGTTTTAGTCGGGTAAAATGGGGCTTTTTTGACAAAACATCCTTATTCATGTCCATACCAACAAACGTGAAGCACAATGTCACGCGCAAGTGACTTGAAGAAGCGTGCAACGTCACTTAGAGTCTGCACAAAATTGAGCACCCAGTGAGGCTTTTTGAATTCTGCCAACAAACTCACTTCATGTTTGCTGGAAATACCTATGGACAGATCACAGAAGCTCCACTGGGTTTACCGGTCTCCGGTTTAGTAGCAGAACTAGTCCTACGAGAGTTGGAATGATTGCCTTTACCTAGAATGAGTCAGTATTTTGGCGCCCTTACGCAGACGACACGTTTACTATCGTAAAGAAGGACATGATATAAAATGTCCACAACATGTTCGACGCAGTCTACCTTGATGGGAAATTCACGAGGGAGGAAGAACAGGAACGGCAGTTGACCTTGATGTAGTCGTCACATGGAACCTTAGCGGGGAACTGGAAACAACGAATACCACAAAGCTTCTGGAATTTCACAACAAACATCCGGGTGCCCAAAAAACGAAGATTCTTGAAGAGACTCTTCAAACAGAATCAGATCCAGCGAGTGACTGCGCCACAGTGGAAAGACTACTTATACACCAGCCTCGACTCCTACAGGTATCAGTTCACATGTGCTGCCCTGAGCTTGCTTCGAGCTCTGCTTGTACCTTCTTTATCATCTTAATCCAGGGAGTGGTAAAGTAGACTTCCTAATGGAATTGTCAGGATGGTGTGGAACTCCGTCGGTTGCCAATCACCATGTGGTACCCTCCGTAGCCTCTCAATCCAGCGAGTGGCTGTGTCGGGGAGGGGAGGTGCTTACACATCACTGTCACTCGTTTCCCTGCGCGAGCTTCGAGCTCTGCCTATCTGAAAAGGTGGTCGTCCAACAGTCGCATTTTCCTAGCTCTACAAGAGGATGTCCACTTCCGAATATTTTTTTTTCAACGTACCGCCACACTATTTAGATTTTTCTGAGCTACTGATTGACATTATTCCAATAACGGAAATTGCATTCACTTTCGTTAGTGTAATTATCCCCAAAGAGTTTTTGTGTTTATTCCCGCTTTCCATTTTTTGTTATAGACGAGATTATTCAAATCTACCCAGCCAGGTGTATGCTGACCGCTCATGGAGGGGAGGTGCATTGTGGTCAGTCAAAAACCGCACAAAAGTGTTTATGGCTCATTGACGTCTGCTACCATCAGACCCACCACCGGGGTGGTTCGAAGGACTGAGCTGTGCGGAGCCGTTTACTTTTAAACCTATCCTACTAAAGACTTAAGCCCATAGGCGTCCACTTTTACGCTCTAACGTTTTTGACGCAAAGGCGTTCTCACTGACGTGTCCTTTGAGTCTATACATTGAGGTTCTGTGAACCGCACAGACCGGAACCAAAGCGCTGCGGATCACATCTGATGGTACGACTTCCGAATGAGGAGATCGTTAGTTATTTGAGATCAGCGTTGGCAGCGAATTTCGATTCTGCCCAATAACCGACTTTTTTATTTTCGAATTAATAAACTATGTTTAGACCTGAAAACGCTGCCATGGAAATACAAATTCGCCAGCCAAAATAAATATCGTACGTAAAGAAGATAACTAGTCGAGCACCGTGGCAGTTTGTTTATTGATTCGAGCTCACGAACTCATGCGTCGTCAGAAATAGCAGCAACAACAGAACCAGCGACTACTGTAGAGGGCGATAACTATTGCAGATTGATGACACAAGATTAGAGATGACAATGGAGGACCCTGTACGTCAGCGCTCGATCGAGCGAATGACGTCAACTAAAGGCAAGTGACATTGCTCTGGCCCGATTTTATGGTCCGCCAAACATTTTGCAACCAAAAGTCGGTGAGGTTTGGTCCTGCAGTCTCACTTGAACGATATCAAATGGTTAGCTTTTCAAAGCAATTTTGGTAGAGACGAATACGCCGACGTTACAAATACCACGTGCTTGCATTTTCGTTAACATTTTTATCCAACGAGTGACTGTGCCACGGGGGAAGGAGGGCTCGATTGCTACAGGTTTCAGTTCACATGTGCTGCCCTGAACTTGCTTCGAGCTCTGCTTGTACCTTCTTTATCATCTCAATCCAGTGAGTGGTCAAGAAGACCTCCTAATGGAATTCCGTCGGTTGTCAATCACGATGCGGTTCCCTCCTCAGCCTCTCAATCCAGCGAGTGGCTGTGTCAGGGAAGGGGAGTGCTTACACGTCACTTTCACTCGCTTCCCTGCGCGTGCCTCGAGCTCTGCTTGCGCTCTCTTTAGCTTCCTAATCCAGCGAGTGGCTGAGGTAGGTGTGTTAAGTAAAACTGTTTAGTAAGCTAACCGTATGGTATCAATCAACTGGGAGTGCTGAAATAAACAGCATCGTCGTTTACAACAGTATATTACAAAAAAACAGGATAGAAGACACTGCAAACCCTTTCACACGCTAAAACGTCGTCTACCGTGGTCAACTGTTGTGGAGGGATGAAATTCACTAAGGGAAATTTGGTTCGACATGAGGGCTTGTCTCCTATGCATTCTCCAGCGACTCAAACGATGTTAGCAGATAGTGTGCTTTGAATTGGACGTAGGACCCACGCAGTACGCCGCACTTCTGTACAGCATTATCATCTATAGCGGGATTTACGTGCTCATATCAAGGACCTCGCAACGGAAAGATGCGTTGAGGCCTGGTTCAGGTCGACAGGCTCGACTCTCCCGTCAGTCGTCCAGTTCTAAGGGGATCTGGAGAGTGTACTCACGCACTGAATATTGAGATGTTGTCAACAGGCTATTGAAAACAGTCTACCCGAGCTGTTTTCTTCCTCGATCGAAAGTCAGCCCATCTGGTACGCCAGTTTGGCACCACTTCAAGACTTGCACAAGACTGAATGCCGCAAATGCAGGAGTATCAGCCTAACCGACTTCAACGCAAATGTTCTCACGGGTAGTCTTATGAAATTAATTCAATCCGCCCACAAAGGAAAACCATAACGGCTCTGTCGACAACCTGCTCACCCTGAAGCGAGTCACAAAGCAGAAGTGTTTTCAATAAAAGACAGGGTAACAATCGGGAAATGGCACCCAAAAAAATCCGCCCAACCAAAGCAGCCTGTCTTACGGAACAAGTGGTAGTCGGGGTTTTATGGGTGGTGGCTGGTCGGGATGTACGATATTAGCCGACAGAAAGCCTTATTTGAACAGGTGAATGATCGAAGTTGGCCCGCTCTCCGTTCCGTTATTACAAAATGGGTTGCCAAAGACAGCATAGTGGTAATGGACCAGTGGAAGGCGTATAATCGTCTTCCCTCAGAAGGTTATCTACATTTCTCTGTTAACCACTCAAAGAACTTCAAGGACCCTACCACCGGACGGCACACCAATGACATTGAGGCATACTCGTGTAGACTGAAAAGGAAACTCCACGAGGGTGGTCCTGTATGTGGTCGAGCTGTGTGGGCTCACATGGACGAAGTACAGTACTGTCTTTGGTTTGGTTTCAATACCATGTCTATGACAGATGCCTGGGAACTGTTCCTGTCCCATGTCGTGCAGACTTATCCTATTTAAAAGTGTTTTTATTTTGTAATAAACTGTTATAATGCGCATGTATGCCGTATATTCAGATGTACGTATGTAACGATGGGGAAGGTTGGGTAACAGCGACCATTGTCCATGTAACTTCCTGCGATGTTCGTTCGGCCAGCCCATGTTAGGCCGTCGCGGAAAGTCCAAGTAGTGCGTTAAAGTAGGCCTTCAACCGTTGATATAGCCTGAAGGCGTTTGAGTCCACTGTTAAAGGTATGATTTCTAGGAGACGGATTTTTTTGGGCGCCATCTCCCGATTGTTATCAAACACAGCTGCCTGTTTTCTTGCCTTTGCTGTGGCATTAGACTTGCTCAAGAGAATAGCTTTCACAAAGGTTACAGAGACTGAGGATGTGCTATGGAAAAAAAAACACGAACCCGCAGGCGGCTCACACGAACAAAAATTCGGGAGGTCTGTGGAGAGAGCACATGCGTCGTCGACGACAATGGCATCCGGCAGTGTTTCGTACGATACCCAGTGATTTAGCTCTGTCATTGACTACGAGGACATCTAGGTGGAGGGTAAAACCTTACTGTCAAACTTCTGTATGTTAACTTCAGTATGTTCTTACCGACAAAGATAGGGAAGAGTAGAATGGACATTTTTGGCTTATAAGCCGTCGTAAACCAGTTGGGCTCGAGAGAGAGCCCGTAAGGCACAACGGAACGAGTGAGTTCCGTGAGAACGATCGGTGAGCGCCCTTCTACCATTGTTCATCTGTGATTGATCGCTGACGATGGCTAATAAGCAAGAAATGGCCATTCCAGTCTCCCTTGTCTTTGTCGACAATGCCATTCTGTCTATATCATGCGTCGTTGTGCGGCTGCTGGTTGGGTTCGAGAGAGAGAGCCTGTAAGGCACAACGAAACGAGTGAGCCCCGTAAGAACAACCGGTGAGCGCCCCCTACCATTGAAATTGCCATCTGTGACTAATCGTTTGACGAAATGGAACACTCCCTGAACGCTTCGAAAAGAAAAGCGCCATGCCAGTTAACTGCCTCGGGCAACAACATTCACTGCTTGTTTTGCGAAGCCGGTACACAGCAGTAAGTCGGTTCAAAGCGGAACAGATCTGAGTTGTGTTCAACTCACATCCTCCTCCCCAACCCCAACATTGTTTCAACGGTATGGCGAACTATGACGGCGAGCAATGTGCTCATGCGTATTAACTGGCAAAGTTGAGCAATCACTCTACGCGTTACACACGCAAACCCCGCTCCCGACAGATTAATACCTGAGACGATAAGCCCGCGCCTGGCAGGGCGTCCTTTGTTGAGATCTCACAAAGTGTTTTGTGCTCCTGTGCGGGTGATCTTAAAGTGCTGCCATGATAGGGAGGACAGTAGTTTTGAGTTCTTTACGGGAAGGCGTTAGTTCAGCCATTCACCCTTCCCAACTGCCGGATATAGGAAAGATATTCAGAGACAAAAAAGTGATTTTGTCTACTTGCTCCTTCAGCTTTAAAAACGCCAGAAAAAGTAAGTTTTAGTTTAGTGTCTGTACTGTTACGAATGGAACAAATATCTAGTAGTCTTATTACCACGGAGAGTGACAGAGGATGCCGGATCAGCCAATTCTGACGTCAACCCGGGAATGTTTCTGATCCACGATAGGATGAAGCCTTCCGGTAACAAAACGGAATTCGGAGAGTTCAATTAACTACTCCACTCTCATCGGACTTCAAAATGTGAGCGTTAGAATGCTTTATCCAATTAACCGGCTGTCAGTGGAAAGAAGACAAACATAAATCTTTTACTTTGAGACTGTAGGCATGACCACACGCACTGCAAATCACGCTCTGCAGGCCGCCATATGAGCTGAGGCTAAAGGTGCAACGTTTTGTCACCATCGCGGAAGGGTTGCGAAATCGGTGGCAGAGTTTAGCGGCATCGCTTATTCGCACCTTCCGCTGACACCTTTACAGGATGTTAGTCATCCCTGAGTCATTAATATTATCACTTCCTAGGGGTCTAGCAATTTAAACTTAACGTAATAAGTAGGCCTAACAAATCACGGGGGTCTCACTGGGTTTCATCTGCCTGTTAATATAGCTAATTAACCTCAGGCAATCATGCGCAATCTGCCAGCTTGCAAATACTCGCAGCAAAGTCTCACTGGATAATCATATCCTCGCCTCATGGCAAGACCCCAGTGGTTTTGCACGGATGCAGGTTCTAGAGGTAGCGCAAAGGGTGGACTTGCGGAAGCCAGAACATTTTGCACCAATTATGAGCAACCCTTCCAATCCGACTGTCTCTGTGAGACTGGGGAAACAACCGGTGTGCTTAATTATGCTCAGGCAACTGTGTGTGTGTGCACAGGAACCGCTGACTAGCCGCCCTGAGGCAATATTCCGCTTTTATTGTAATGTTGCTACCACTAGCTTCCGTGGTGTACCGCCTCAGTAGCAGCGGCGGCTGGAGTCAGTGACGCGTTACAACTTGACGCCTCGGTTCTGTGTTACTCATATGCTCAAATTTGTCCAAAACTCTAACACAGGCTTTGGGCCTCGAAGGTGGTTTGAAGGCCGTCGATTAGCACTTCAAAACAAAACGCAAAGGTGATAGCGGCGGCACTCAATGCAGTTAAATAAATTCATTTGGCGGGAACAGACAACTAAGAGAACTCAAATGGCATTCGTTCCTTCCTATACAAATGTACATAGACTGCTAAAATGAAATATTCCAACTGGGGGGCCATGATGGAAATCAGGTTTCGATGCTCAAAAGAAGTAGTCAAAGCGATCAAATTGGTGCTGTACCTCAGAACTTTGAGTCACTGTCTCAGACTGCGATGACTGCTTGCAGGGCTCAAACTTGTGTCTGGCAGTTTGATGTCATAAATACGTGCGGAAATACGCCTGTTACTTGGTTGTTTTATAGATTTTCGCGACAGTTTCAGGGATCTTGTTTTCATTAGACGCTTTACGACAGTTCGGCCGTCGTTGCCGACGGTGGCTACTGTGAGCTACACATGAGGGTAAAAGCAATGACACTGACTTGCGTGTAAGTCAGTTGAAAGTAATAGCAGACTTGTGAAGCGTCTGCCGCACCCTCGTCTACCCTCTCATTTGGATAATATGTCACTACAGAGTCGATCAGACCGGAAGTAGAAGAGAACGCGGGCAGCGACACTGATAAAACGTACACCTTGTCGTGGTCCACAAAAAATAATTGTCCAAGACCAGGGACACCGGCAGGTATCCCAACTCACACGGCGTGGGCCTTCATGCCCCTAAACCCCATCAACCACTACCTGGTACCCGTATTTGCGTATATCATGATGGATGCATATAGATCTCACATGTAGCCGAGAAGCCGCATGTGCAGGACTCTACAATTTCAGAGGAAATGTTCCCTTCTGTTCCAATGGTCCATATGCTTAAGGAGAGTGTGGGCTGGTCATTTAGCACTCATCGGCCCATGCGTGCGCCTAGACGGCAAAGCCAGACTTCTGGGTGTAAGTCCGTGCGTCTGAGAGGAGGGGGGTGAAGTGACTTTGTAGCAGAAACACTTTCGATGATGTTAATTAACCCCGGTCGATGCGGGATAGGCGTGTGAACGAAGAAAATGACGGTGGGCTGCGCCGTGTGACCGGTCAGATAGATGCTCATTCCTAGGGTACTGTAGTAAATCGATCAAGGGTTTCTGAGTCTTATTTGACCCACCGTAGTTATGTAGTCATGCATGAAAAAAGGACAGATTTTGCTAAGTGAGCACGCCTCAACCTGACCGAGCTCTGTATCAAAGCATGCTCATATGTGCCGTACAGAAATGCTCCTTTAAAGCATGAGTTTTTGCAACAAACAATGAAAGAAAAATGTCAACTAACTCTTAAAATAAATATGTAGCCCAGATATGGGGTAAAACGTGAGCTTTACTCGAACAAAACTACGATTATCGTTGGGTGACATGCCGCAGAATTAATCCACTGCAATTTTTATCTGAAAAAACGTTGAACGAAAATGCAGATAAGGGTGGTAGACGGGCTTTATTCCAACTGCATTACAACGCCAGACCTCACGTTGTAATAATTTTATCCCCTGACTATAGGAACCCTATGTACAGTCAGTGGCCGATCTCATGAAATTTTTGACCGAAATTATGAGACAGGTATTTAATTAGGAAGGAGTAGCCAGGTGAGGTTGAAATACTGATTATGGTTCGAAGTAATTTTATGGTGTTTAATAATTTGCCATTTTCGTACTGATTTTTGCTGACCTCATAAATAAAAAAAATATTCCATACAAACATGCACAAAAATAGGTTTTATTTAACTTATGTAGTAGTAAATTGCGCAGTTTTCACATCTAATACTTGAAGAAGGAGTTCGTTCCAGTGTGAAAACATCTATAATTATAAAATTTTTAAAAGCCGAGTAATGCCCATTCATACAGCATCGTACCTATTCGTTTAAAAGTGCTCCTCGTAAAGTATACAACATTATTTGCGTCAATTCAACAATCTCACGAAATGTGAGTGACACTTTCTTAAAGACAAAGAGGAATACTTAATTTTAATCACGCGTAAGCTATACGCCTTGTGGACTCAAATCGCTAAACATTAATGCAACGGCTGATCTGGCTAAAAAATATTCGGGAAGTTGGAACCCTCTTCAAAGCCTTAATGTAAGCTTACCTCGAGTATAAAATGTAAAGACGTAATTTGCTACCAAAGGAGTAAAATAAAGCATACTTTGCTCATGTATTCTATAAGGTATATTTAAAGTTGTATGGGCACCACAAACCGACGTAAAACATATATTTTTACTTAAGGAGTTATTTTTGCTCAGCTACTTTTTAACGTTATGTCGCAAAGAGGTGCATTCAAACGTCAACATTTTGGTGATTTCGAAATATCATACGATAATGCCGCGCGATGATTAACATGACCTCATTTAAGTAATCCTTCTAACTGAAAACGCATTTTAGAATTTCGCCTAACATTTCATGAAATCGGTCACTGACTGTGATCCGCCGTTGTGTGAGCAAACATACCTTCCTGTTGCTACTCTTTCTCAAAAAGAAGTCCTTTTGAGAACAGATGAGTCTGCAAAATGTCTTCCAGCAGTTCGGTAGTCCATTAATTTCGTATTTTCTAAAGTGATGCAAATAAACGTGTATCGCGAGTTTGGGTAAGGAATAAAACGTCGATACGACACTGGAACAGGATGCTTATACCCGTTTCCTCACGCTAACCCTACCTCTACATTTACCACAACCATAACCCTAACTATAACCTCCCTGGGACTGAGTATAAGTCCACCTGCGCTATGGAATTGGGTTTCCAACAAAATGCCAAAGTTTAGAACAGCTATGTGCCTTGGAAAAAGTGATTAAAAACGGCGAAAACCTGTTCAAAATAAAGTGAAATCTTCGAAAAGACTTCACATCAGCATTCATGCTTGGGGAAGATTATCCCGTCTGTTTCATTTTGTCCAAACTTACTGTCGACGATTGACAAAATAACCCGAGCGAAATCTGGAGGAATGAATCACAGTCATTGAATACATGTGCCAGATAGTTTGGATCCCCTAATAATTTTTACTCAACCGAGTATGCATCTTGCGAGTATGTAATTAAACTCGACCTTTATGCAGTACGGCCATTTGTGCGTCATCTAAACATCGTACTTAGTGTATTTGAGTAACAGTTAAAATTGCATGACAAGCAGGCAGTTACCAATTGCAACGGCCTGTCACTACAAATCTCTGGAACTTTCTATCTAGTAAGGGTTTGACAAGTCCGTATGTGAAACAAAAGTGCTTTCTTACAAGGAGGATGTGCGAGTTACATTTCAAGGGTTTAAGATGTCAGGGTTCATATGCAAGACTGACCAAAAAGGCTCGCTAAACGTTTCCATTGTCGGCACTCCTTATGGGAGATATTAAGAATAACTTCTACACAAAAAACTCAGACTGACATGGCGCGTACGTCGGCTAAACAGACCGAGTATTTGTCGTTTGTCTTGGCACGAATGATGTGTCCGCCTATGCGGGCGCTGAAGTCAGCAAGGGCAGCCAATTTGTCTGACACAGGTGAACAGTTTTTGTCTGACTTATTTTTCGCACTGTCATAGCTTGCAATTAGGGATACATGGTTCGCGATGCTTGTCACATAATTGGCCGACAGCAATTATTGTGCATTGTGTCGATCACTTATTTTATATCCAACAGCATGGCCAGATTGTAGATGGTGTGATTAATCAGAAATTTATCAGAGTACATTGTATGACACTTTCCCTGTCCAGTTGCATGTAGTACTACCTCACATGAGGTCTGATTAATCAATCCGGAAGGCTGCTGAGCTCCACTCCGACTTAGTGTGGCAACAATTAGAAGTAGCCAGGACTGTTGCTGATTCCAGAAAACACTCTGTTATCTGAGGCGAATTTGGATTGAAGTATTAGAGACGAAAATACAAGAAATATTTCCAACTGACTTAACCCATCGGTCGGTTGGTTACCAGAAGATGACCGGTGAATACAGCATACCTTCTGGAGTCACAAATAAAAGTCGGATGTGCCATGTAACTCTATACACCTTACGTTACGTCAGATGGACGTCTGCAACGTCGATGCTCACCGTGGGCAAGACGGTGACCTGCTCAGTAATTAATTTATCATGAATTTTCCGCACTTTCTCACTCAACCGGGTTTGATGGCAAGCCGGAGGCGGGAGGAGCGGAGGCCGGTTCGGGCATGACGACCGGTAGTCCGTCATGATATGACTCCACTTCTCTTTGGACTCCCACTTCATGCAGTAAGTGGCATCAAGGACATGCCTCCCGCTAACGTAGACACGCGCATGCTAACGTGCAACTGTTTGCTTTCCACATCCGTCTTATCAAATTGAATCGCATGTTTTTCTTTAGGCATAGTACACGATGTGCGTGACTTTACGTGTTGTGGAATGCGTATGCCTATAGTCTGGAGGTGTGTGTGTGTGCAGGTAGGATAAGTAGTCGTGATAGGTTTCAGAGTGTACTTTTTTGTTGAAGAGGCCTATGTTATGGTCGAATTTCTTGAGGCCGTCTGAGCAATTACGAGAAAAATGACGATTGTTTGCTTCGCCGGTCTCAAGTGGGTTGGTTTCTTGTGTGAGTGACCGAGCCAATAAGTGATTAAGAGGGGTGATGCCAATAGCGACAAGTTCAAATCGTCCCCATATTGCTGAGGATGAGGTCTCGCAGAATCGCAGAATTATCTTCGATAGTGGTTTTGGCTGAGGTGACGGCCCCGGATGAGAGGCCGTGCACCCGACTTACAGATCTTCAATTACGTCATATCAGGTTTAGATGTTAATTGGCCGCTGTTTGAAGGAAGTCTTCAGTAATCAGTTCTTTTGTCAGACTCGTCTGCAACACCTGCGGAGACATTATTTTACAATGGCCGCTTGATAAGGTCCATTTAAGTGATATGAATGCTTCAGCTGTCTCAACATCCTGTGAATCTAAGGATGTTTGTGCTTCCCGCAATCACGCTGTTTGGCATTCTTATTCTCCCAATTTACCCACAGTATTCTCCGGAGGAAAATGAAGTGAAGATGACTCAGTATTCTTCGTCGGCGCTCATCCGCGGTCGAAATCTCCGCCCAACACAAGAATATTGTCAGAACAACAAACTTACACGCCCCAAGGTTTATGTTCGAGATGACACGGTGAATCCGGGTGGACTACTGTTGTCAGATAAAGGTCTAGTTGGGGTTGAAGATCCTGCTCCTGTTTTCATCGTTCATTCTGATCCTTCATGAGACTGAACCTTCGAAGTGCGCGAATTTCTATGGTAAAAGCTTCATTAACATTGGTGAAGTGTGTTACGTTTAGCATCTGGAGTCAGTTGGTGTTTATTCGTCAGTCTAAAACTAGTTCAACCGGTTTAAGGAGAAGCCATGGTAACCGACTCGCTTAAAAACCGCCATATCGATCCGCCCACACGCCGTGCGCATGCTGATATCGTTTCAGCACTGGACAGGACTGGGTGCTTATCCAACCAAAGAAATGAGTCTTAAGCTACACACTTAAGAACGGTGCCCGATCGGTCGAGTTACAGTCCGGCCCCGGACATTTTGCACGTTCCTTTGACCGCCTTATATACGCTGCTGGAATAAATCGGTAAATTTCATTCCCCAAACTTCCTGTCCAGTTCTTGTTTACGGATTCGGTCAGAAAGATCTGCTGGACAGAGGACCAGTTAGGCATACGGGAGGCACAAAAAAGTCGGAGACAAAAGTCACACACTGCTGCATATGATCTTCGGTTATGGTGTTTGTCGCACAATCGTCTGCGTACAGTAGATTGTGAACGCTAACCTTGGCTACCCTAAATATACCTGCATACTACGGATATTGAGCTTTTACCTATCGGTTTGGCAGTCGGTTTTGAACCCGACCGACCCATGCTTTAGGCCTCAGCATGACAGAAAACGTTAAACCGAACAGTGCGGGAACTTATATGCAGTCCAGCTCCGCCCAATTTATCACCACCATCGCCTTAGAAGCTGTCGTGTGGTTTCTTAAGCACGTCATTATCACGTCGTGAATTTGTCTAGCCTTTTTTCGGGTTGTTCGGTAGAACAGAACCGAAGACTGGTCCTGAAATATTGTGAAATGAGATGTCTTTCACAGGACAGCTCCTATACAGCCGCGGTTGTCTCCGAAATAGAAGTCTGTTAATGACTACTTCGAAGATCGTGGACGCATGACTGACTATGCCCTGAAACTGAGCTTGGTCGAGATTATGAGATTTTCGAAAAAGTTACGGCTAGGGTTGCGTCGCAGTGGGTAAACTTAGTAATTCGAAGAATGGCGCCGAGTCAATTCACGATGTTTCAAGACGTAGTCACCGAATGTTCAGTAAATGTTTCGAACAGGAGTGCAGTAAAGTAACCAGTAGTCATCTTCGCGTCTGCACGGGATTTTTGGGGTCTCAAAGGATAAGCTGTTCCGCTGTTCCATGAATACTTATTGCGCAAGAATGTTTGTCGAAATTTAACGGATGCTCTTCGCCGAAATGAATGACTTTTTTCTATATAATATTTTTCCTACTCAGGCTTTTATATAATCGTACCTTTAACCCACTCACTACTTTAATACATTTTATCCACGCCCGACGGATCAGTCACCGTGAGGTCTTTTTATTTCTTCATCTGGCACGTACTCTTGAATATCGTCGGTTCTTTTCTGTAAATGCAATTGCTCTTAAGAATAAACTACCCAGGAATGCGAAAACTCTGCAAAATTATCCTTTATTTGAGAGAACTATTACTCAATTTTTGCATTCAGAAAAACCCACAAGTTCTGGGTGCTGAATACACTGATCGACTTTACCGTAGCGATGGCGTTTCCGGTCTCTGATCTCAATGGTCGGTCTCACCAGGGGCAATTTATTTATCCAACAGCGACAGCTGTACTTCGGCGCTTTTGTTTGGACTAGTCCCAACTTCATGAAAAGAATTGGTTACTGATAATATCCGCTACAGTGCAACCCCTTTCTTCTTGACTGTCGGAAGTTCTTGGTCAGCAGTTTATTTTTCTCCTGAACCCTCCAAACCATGCAAGGCACCATCAACTTTATTTTTATTCCTTTCTGACAGGAGTTTTTTCCCTGCTGGCCGGATTTGTGTTTAACGCTTCCCTGACAATGCCTCTAAACTGGCAATAAATACCATTATTATTATTATTACTTAAGGTTACAGGAAGTCTCTTGTGACCCCATTCATATACCGTTTATTTGCATATTTGGACTAGGTACAAAACTGTAAAAAGTCAGAATCATGGTCGAGTCAAATGCAATACGTTTGAAAATGATTGTTGCTGTTTAATGCGGGTCCTGTGGAAGTATGGCAGGACACGAAGTATTTTAAAGCCTGGATCTTTTGTCGAAACATTTGTTTTATTTTAAAATCCAATATGTTGTCCGCCGTCGCCACGTCACTTGCTTGCGGGTTCTTTGACTAAATTACTTTTCGTCAGAAGAAACGTTTTCTGAGACCTGTTTTCTTACGGTCGCTTCTGACTTTGCATGGATGATGGAGTAGGTGGTGTGTGTGAACTGAAAAACTGCTCTGGTATGAGCGGAAAACCATTGCCACGAAAAGTCTGGAATGTCCTGAGCAGGTTGCATCCTATGTGCCTGTAAAACCGGGGGATAATTGAGGCCTTTTCAACCTATCCTGTTACGTAAATCCTTAAAAACTTTGACCGTATTCGTCGACATGCCATTTTGATCAGACATCTTAGATATTACCGCCGATGGAGGGCAGATGCGAAGTTTCGTTCTGTAGATAGAAACGATGAGAGCCTTCGAATATTAATGCAAAAGAATGAAGGGATAAAAAACCTCATCAGTGAGATTAATTATGTATCTGTGGAAAATAAAGCAAAAGACATGCGTTTTTAAAAGTCGTCAAGTTAAGCACTGCAGCAGACACATTCGACTTTAAAGGGGGATCGGTCAATTTATGTATAATCGACGTAAATATATTGTAGCCACAGTAGCTTGACACTTTCGCTGTCACCAAAGAGGTGCTATTGGAACAAATACGCCAAACCAAATGAGCCTCTTTAATTCTCACTGCCAAAGCAATATCTTGTGCAAGACATGAATTAGCCTTTAGATTTAATAGTTTGAGCTCGAAAGATTTGGGTGAATCACTATCTACTACTGTCAAAAGTACCGTGTGCGAAAGGACAAATCACCGAAGTACTTGAAAAACTTTGCCTACTTAGTATAACACGATTTCTGAATCCTATCCTTCATCTGAGAGCTCATACAGACTAATACTGTCTACCAATTGCTTCAGTTCAGTTTGTCTGAATAATGCCCTCCAAACTCTCAAAGCTAAAACTTCTGATTAAATGGCTCTTAAAACATTTCTGAAAACTTTTTTTCAGTTTATTTACTTAACAATGGTAATCAAACAAGCGCCTTCTGACTTTGTGCAAAAGGTCTTTCCTGAGTCGAAATCAATCATAATCAACAGGCCGACGAGGCAAGTGTCCTAATCAATGGACGCCGGACGCGGACGGGCTGCGAACTGTGATAGAATAAAGGGTGTAAACTGTATAAATGAATGCAGTATCGGGTTTCTTGCTATTACATCTCCTTCCGCTAAACGAGCCGAGGGCTGAGCAATTCCCTTTGTAGGCAGTGCAGACTAACCGACTCTCAAGAGCACATACGGGAACATAAGCGGCAACGTTACATTTGTAAAAGCTGGGTTTCTAAGTTGCGAAGGGAATTTGAAGGGAACATAGCGTAAAATTCGCTGGAACTCCCGAAAATTCTATAAAGCTGTATACGGGATACTAAAAGAACTAAGGAACTGAGCCTACCCTTAGGTCTGCGGATGAAAAACTGGAGACTGACGACCATTTTTCAGCGTCCCTCCTCTCTAATCCTTTTCAGTTCGTCTTCATCCGAGAACCTAATTCATTTTAGCTCCTCCACTCGTTTGCCAACTATGTCTCCTCCAACTTCCCTTCCCCTTTGGCGTTAGCCTGCACTGCTAGCAGAATCTTGGCTAAAGTTGATTTTAGTTCCTCTATTCCATTAGAGTTAGTAACAGCCTGCTCGGCCACATAATCCAGTTTCCTCCTGTGTGGTTGTAAACGTTACTGTCATTAACCCTGCCGAAGGCACTCCACTTCTTTGGGAATCTGCAAACAGCAATGTTGTGGGACAGATTCTTTTGAATTTCCAATTGGTACCCTAAAATGTAGATCAAAACAAAGCGTACTGGTAGGGGGCAACCACTGGAGTACTCAACGCCGGAGATTTGCTCGGCGGACTGTCGTCTTGCCTTGTCCTACAAGGCATTTGAGATACTTAGGCTAACTGGAGCATTGGTGGTGGCGTTCGCCAACGAGTCACTCTTTGCTGAGACCGCTTTCGGGGTCCTTAGTCCTCCTCGTCATATTCCGAGTCGGACGTCAGCTTGCGGACGTATCTGGGAAAATATGGTAAAAGTATGGAACACATACCTTATCGTCCTACCTCTACCCAAATCGACAGGCTCGCAGCTGAACAGGTTATCCATGTCCTCCGTCTTCCTTAAGACCCGTCTGGGCTTCTTCGAAGTCACATTATCCTATGGGACTCCGACCGAGTAGGTGTTCGTCTTCTCAGACGGATCGAGATTTCTTTTTAACAAATACTCCCTGTGATTGCAGTTTTTAGGCCAAAGTGCGCGACCTTCACGGACAAATCACGCATGGGCCACACTATCTACTGAGTTTTCGTCAATGAACTCGACCATTGCGTACATATGGTTTGGTCGTACAGTTCAAGAGAAGCAGATTTAACATAAATGCACAGCCAAAATGTTAGCTTACATTATACGTATGTAACAATGAAAAAAAGAAAAACTGGCCATCAACGTTAAATGAAACATATTGACAAACAATCTCATAAAGGGTAGCGATTGACGGTGTACTTGATAAAACGGTTGCTGTGAAAATATCTTACTTTTAAGATGAAGGAGAACTGATAAACAAGAAAGGGATGATGGGGAGTTCGTTTGCCGATGCGGATGTCAGTACACACGGCCGATGTCCTACAAGTACCACATTGTCGGGCGACTCTGTTGGACGGACATACTCTTTGTGGAAAATAGCAGATGATCCGTGGGTAACGGAAACGGGCGTACGACACAATCATCTTTGTCCGACAGCATTTGGCCTGTCGGCAACTTAGGTAGGCGTCTCACAGAAAGCCTCTTATACACCTGCGCGGCAACATTTGTTGGCCCACTTATGCTTTTCTGTACCGTTTGTAAAAAGAACTCCAGAGAAAACGCAGAAGAATTATCCAAAACACCAAAGCGTCTACCGATCTCCTGCAAATGCATAAGACAGTGAACATTGTAAACTAAATCAGTCGGATTGTATAGATCAACAAAATCGGAAACAAAAATATTCAATAGATGTTGGACGAAATCGCCGCATGTCAGATGCAACTTAGGATGGCAGAAAATGAAAAAGGCAACGAATAACTGCAAAAAATACTAATAACGGTCGTTGTCTAGGCAGAGGACAACAGTAAGTGGCCAATTTAAAGCGAAAATTGCCGATTTTCGGTAGCCTTCCAATACTCAAAGCAATCAAGCAAGCTCCATTTGCGGAAAAATTTCGCAGGCAGAGAACGACCACATTTTCTTATCGCAGCATTCACGGGGACGGATTTGTTGGCTCCGAGTTGCCACAGATGCAGAAACTTAAGTATGACTCCCAGGCGCACTAGGTACATGTAGTCTATTGGGAATGAGGCGACCATATCAATCGGCAAATCTTCAAATTGTTATTTTTTCCGGGGTACAAAGCCTGACTTCGCAATCCAAATGGCCTATAGTCTCGAAGACAAACAATGTACGTTGGGAAGGTCCTACGGCATGCCTTCAAGAGTCCAACATGACAACACTTGCAGTGATTGCAGTTACTTCTTTGAATAACATGCCTGTCGCATCCGTAATAACCATTATGGGCCTCCACTTGGCGTACGTACGTGAGTGCAGGTGAGTCGCAGATGACATTAGCTAGGTGGACGTTCACAACGTACTGCGTATGTGAGAACCCTAGGCCACCAGCTAGAATGTCCTTCAGCTGACTACTGCGACCGCTGAGAAAGTCGTCCAACGGTTCAGGTCTTCCATAACCGGAGAACACCAACGACGATCGTTCACCCAACCACGGGACAGTTAATACGAGAGAGGATTGGCCAAAGACATTGACCTTTCAGGAACTCTAGTTGGCTGCCGATGGCGGATCTCAGCGAGTAGGCCACTCTCAAGCCCCAGATGCACATAGTTTCCGTTATCTAGCTGTTTGCTAAGACAAGTTCGGGACGTTGGTAGTAGTGTCCCAAGATCCTAGGGAACCCTCGGATGGTACGGATGCAACATATCAAATGACCTCTCCAACGAATGCAATGGCAACCGCTCCTTCAAATAAAACGCCTGCATATCCGAGAGGAAACATCTGTCACGGGCTTCCTTCGGGTCTTCAGTTACTTCCGCTGATCCTACACATTTCATTAAATTATACTCGTTGCATGCCTACCATCGCAATTTCTGGGGTTAATTCGAGCATTCCCAACTCCGGCGACTGCTGTGCAACGTTTGACGTGGAGGCAATGACAGAATCAGGATCGTCCGTTGCCGCGTAGCAAGGCCGCCTCTGACGTTGAATGCGGCCATCAACGCTGCTCCAGGGCAGTTCGTAATACTTACGCTTAATAATTACTTCTCAGTAACATCAAAAATCCATGTATTGAAGGTATAAAAAGACACCTAGCAGCCGATGTGTTGGAAGGGGCGTCGTTTGACAATTAGACATATTTGACCGTAACCTGAGCTTCGATTGTTAACTACTGGCAGTAATTAGTACAGACAGTAATATCACACACCAGAAAGGCAATGGATTACGTGCCACAGTATAAGTAGAGCTAGGATGAAGTTAAGATGGACGATACCCGATAGCCGGCGGGGAGCACGATCCGCGGAAAACAGCCCTCCGCTTGATCAACTTAATCAAGAAGATTTATTCAGTGGATTCGGGCATGCCAACATGACGGTAAGTTTAGACGATGGTGGTTATTTTGTATACTTAATGTTATGTAATTTGGTCATAATAAGTTTATCTTAGCGGTTAACAGCATACTTTGCGACATGGAAATTCGCAAACTTTTACTTATGCCGATGACCTCAAGTGTGTTTTCTCATACTCTAAGGACACCGCAAATGTTTGTGTTGAAAAAATTAATGCCGATCTACTACGCTTAAGCAGATGGGGTTCGACATGGCAGATGGAGTTTTCATCATCCAAGTGTAGTTTCATGTCTTTTGGTCCTACCAAACTTCCTGGTCCCATAATTTTTCAGAATAACCCACTCTCAGAATGCCTCACCATAAAGGACCTAGGTCTAAGTTATACAAATAAGCTTGCTTTATCACCTCATGCAAATAGAATCTCTGCCAAAGCCGCACAGATATGTGGATTCATATCGCATAATTTTTTCCTTCCGGAAATGAAGCTATGACTTTATCAAATGTTTGTTCTTCCAGTCCTCGAATATTGCTGTCCTTTCTTCGGTTTAATGAACGCCTGCGACCGTAATAAAATCGAAAATGTTCAGAGGGTTTTCACTCGGAAACTGTTCTCTCAAGCTTCGTCCAGTATTTCTTATGCTCAGAGATGTCAGCTGGCGAACATGAAGTTTTTGTGGGTTAGAAGACTCGAAGCTGGCCTTTGCTTTCTTTTTCGCATCAACTCTAGCTCCAGTCTTCCGCACATTGACACTCTCACTCCGAGAGATCGGTCCTATGCCACGCGCAACTCCTGCATGGTGATTCCGCCGCCTCTTTGTACTACATCTAAGCGCTCCCTCTTCTTTGCTTCCAAATATGCCTTCCTTTGGAATAATCTTCCGCCTGAAATTAGATTATCGCCTAGGTTACTGACATTCAAGTCGAAATTACGCAACCATCTTACACCGGAAAGCATAAAAGCACTGTTAACGGTTTCATTCCCGAACACTCAGATTCTTGACTTCGAGGAGGGGCCTCCTGGGATTTAGTGGTAGATTAAGTGGTAACTCTTAATTATATCATTAGAAACCCCTGTTTTTAATTGGTTTCTAAATCCATCGCTATCCTTCTCCCCCATAGCGACAATTTTCGCGGTTTTTGATGTCATCTCCCGCATTCCGACCTCATGCGGTCAGTCGACACGGCGGAACCCTCAGTATTCACTGTTTACTAGTAGTTCGGTCGTACCTCCCTTCCTCACTGCTCGGCTGAGCTCGAAGCGTGCTGTGGCCGATCGCATCTCGGTTCCTCTCGTCTGGCCTCTTTGACGCGGCGTACCAATCCGGCCCAGACGATCTCAATTGTGAATCCCGTAAACAATGCCATTTGCAAGCCAGTCCTGTCTGACCCACATTCGTACCTATCAAGGCGGACATTTATTGATACCCTGACGATGAGCGAAAACATTCCGTTATATACCGCCACCTACAGGCCAGTCCAGCTCGCTTTTTTCTGTTATTCTTTTTAAAGAGTGGTTTTTTCTCCTGTAAAATTATTTCAATCGTTTTTAACTTTTTCCAAGGAGTTTTTTTCACCCCTCAATCATCATGTTTCTCAATGGACTTCTAATTCAGAAACTATGAATTGCATTTTGTAAAGATTCGGCCTACCTCGTCTAAAACTCGCATGCAAATATATTTTAACTTGCTTTGATGGGACCCCGACGGGTCTTTAATAAAAATTATCTATCTATCTATTCTGGAAATGAGGTTGGGCCAAGGCCACATCTAGCTCAAGCGGGCAATCAGGAGTCGTTTGAAATCCTCAGCCCCAAGATAACTTGAAGTGCGTTGCGTTTCAAAGACTTTGACACATTTTACGTCAACTGTCATCCAATTTTTTAAGCTCCAGGAAAATATCTTCAAAATCCCTATACATTACCCACTAAAAACCCTGACTGAAGTTAACTTTACTGTCGACAAACTAGATATTTCGGCTACCATGCGTTTTCACAACTTTATCGAGAAATATGAGCATAATTTTACGGATCTCGACTCATTATCAGACTCAGATACATCTACAAACAGCCTTACATGTGCACCACAAATAAAATTGATCATATACTTGGTATCTTCAGAAGTCGCAGGCAGATCTAAACGCAGGCTCAATTTAATTATCCACAATATACCCTATACGTTTAACACAGCACCAACAAGTTAACAACTTATACACTCGTGTGGCCTTAACATCTGCATAGCCACTACTAAAAGACTTCATTCAAGAAGCAAATTAAAACCGTACCAGTGACATTTTACTCGCAGACCGAAGCCGAATTAGTTCTACAAAAGCCTGAAGTAAACAGAAGTCTGCGGAACGTTAACTCATTCATATGTCCAGATTTGACACCCATGCAAAGCCGTTAACTTCAGAGGGAATAAGCCTCGTATAAACACGTTAATCAGCACTCGGCTGCATCAACTGAACATCAAGCAAGTGCTTCTACTTCTGGCACCGATAAAAGAAGGTGCACAGCCCAGCCTGGGCAAAAGGATAAACGTACCACCTCCCCTAGTCGAACCTCTGACGAATACTTCTGACCATATCACCTGTGATTAAAAGCGCGTACTTGCAAAAGCCGTTAGGACTCGTAGGCGGAAACAAACAAAGGAGGCACATCAAGTTCCGAGCACTCAACCAGAACAGGACGAAGACGTAGATCCCGCACCCAGTAACGTGACACCATTGGATAGTTTTATAACTTATACTACAACACCCACGAACGATCATCCAGTAGTATAAACTAACCCCCAAATAAGACTTACTAACCAAAAGGACTTATTAAGTACACCAGCGCGACAAAACGCCCTAAATATACAGACCTAAGAAATAGGAATTTGAAAACCCAACCAAAAACAAATAAGCTTCTACAATGGCACCTCCGCTCCCCAAAATCCACCTGCATGGCGTATGAATAAGCCAAACCACCCCGAACGTTGCAAAAGTTCTTAGCACCTAACAACACTCTACAAATTATGTAGGCTTACACACTTTCCCAACTCGAACCCCATTTGCATATAATTACCACCTCGTTAACCCATCTCTCCATGCGTACACTCAACCCATACACCCTAAACCATGCACTCAAATTCCGCCATATGCATCGCTATATCCTCCAAGAGCCACGCAGTTCCCTCCCTTTGCCCACCACTCCATCAAAGTACTAACAGAAATCTGCTTTTCCACCACAGCCTACTTCTTCCATATCCAACATCCTAAGTATGGCTACTGTAGATGCCAGATCGATAATCGACAAAATACCCCAACTTAGAACTTTCGTTGAAATATTTGACCCCGATATAATTAGTATTACAGAGACATGGATAAATGAACTTATATCGAATGTTTCGCTGTATGTCCCAAATTATAATCGTGTTAGTAAAAGATGCGAAGTTTGTCTGATCTACATCAAAACCACTACTGAACAAAGTAATCTTGATGTTGCAACCGAAACCTTCCCCGATTAAGCGTGCTTAACCACAAAAAATCTCAGGCGCACGAAAAGATACTATTTGGAAGCCTCTACTACCTTCCAGAGTGTAATACTGATGACACAGGCCTCAACCATCTAATAGACAATATATCCAACCTCAAAGCTGAACATAAGATAATTGCGGGTGACCTGAACCGTCAGAAGAGAAATATGTCGAATTAGCAGTACCCACTTGGCACGATGAATGGCTATCTTCAATCATCTTTTATAACTGTACACAAATAATTGACAAACCCAATCGAGGAAACAACATGCCAGACGTTATTTTCACCAACGATATCTGGCCTCTCTCTACGCACTATGGCTGTGCAACCTTCGAAAGTGATCACAGAGTAATAATATCGATGCTCCCCCTAAATACCCAGCTATCACCCGATTTTAGTAACACCCTCCAGCTTCCTCCACCTCTAAGCGCTCTCTTTTTTCGCTTCCAGATATACTTTCCTCTGGAATAACCTTCCAATAAATATAATATCTTCAGATAATCTACACACATTTAAGAGAAGGCTGCGCCTTTATCTGAATACTGACTCGATTAAACTTTTATTTTCCTCATCCTTCCCAGACAACATTCTCTATGACACTGAGAAAGGGCCACTGGGAATTTTGTATGCCGCCATTAAATTTCCGTATCCGCTCACATTTTCGTCTTTTGTGAGTCGTATCGCTTCCTAAGATCCCTCATCAGAAATGTTAATTTTTCCAATTTTTCAGTTCATGCATCGTGCCCTCACAGAATGCGATCTATCGACGCTCTTGGCGAAGCCTTCTGTATTTGCCATATACTAGTAGTCTGCTCGCATCTCCCCTGCCCCTTCTCGGCTGGATTCGGCTGAATGTAACCGATCGAATCTGGGTTCCTACTGCCTCGAGAATGGTTTTCAATTCCTCACTTCGACATGAATGACTTCATCCGTCATAGGAATTCTGTATTGACGATGCACGTTTCGAACCTTTTACTCAAGGCTGCATACAGGCAAGTCCTGCCTAGCCGGCCTACTTACCCCTTCATGAAATCCGTTATACAATGCCATATACAGGCCGGTCCTGTCTGCTTTTTATATTTAAAAGAGCGAGAGTATTTTTTTTCTCCTATAGTTCTAATCCAATCAAACGTTTCTTTTCATGTTAGGAGTTTTTTTCACTGCTCGCTCAAAATTCTTCGTAACAGACTACGTATTCAACAAGTATGAATTAAGAACTGTATAAATTCTGCATACCTCGACAACCTTACCTATCTTTAAAAGTGGTAACCGATTCCATACCCCAAAACTATCGTGGTGTTCACCAAGCACCGGCTATAGCTAAAATCCTCGAGAAGATATTCTACAACCAATTGCTAGACTATCTCATAAACGCCAACCTCATTCCCTCCTCCCAACATCCATTTCTACCTAAAAAGTCTTGTAAGTCCAGCCACCTAACTTTTTGGAATTGTTTCCAGCAATAGAGATTATGGAAACAAAGAAGCTTCAATATACATCGATCTAAAAAAGGCCTTTGATAAAGTACCTCATAAAAGACTACTGATAAAGCTAAAAAGTCATGAAATTAGGCCTCCTTCTCGATTTTCTTAAATCCCATCTTCAAAACCGATGTCAAGTGATGCAAATTCGAAATGTAGTCTCAGAACCATCCCCCACTACCATTTGAGTACTTCAAGGCACTATCCTAGGCCCCCTTCTATTCCTCATATATATTCACGACTTTTCGTCCATATCAGTATTAGCTAAAACGCTTTTATATGCGGACGACCTTAAACTTGCATATGCATATAACGGGAACACAGTTGCCAATATTCACAGAACAATTGGAACTAATCTCAGAAATATCAGCTAATGGAGTAGTCATTAATTATTATCTTACGGAGGACAAAACGAGAAATAAGCGGATCCAAAATTTCGTACAGTTTTGTAGCGCAACATTTACATCCGAACCTAGGAAGAACTTAGTCCAATCGTAGGAATTAAGGTGGATTAATAATCCGGTCGAGCGAACTGATCAGAAATCGCGGAGAAAGCTATACTTTGGGAACATCGTTTTGTCAGCCTCGAGCTCCAACGTTGAAAGAACAATGTCATGGTCTGAGGCCCGAGTGGTCAGTGGGATGATACTGACAAAGGCCTTCAGCCTCTACAGAAAATCAGGTCATTTATGCCTGATCCTCGGGTGGGAAAATCGACAATCTGATTCCACATCCCAACATCCACAGCCTCAAGAAAGTCATCGAACCTTCTGGGGCCTGCAGGCGGAGACCAGCGAACTTCAGGGAGATTAAAGTCACCCGCAACCAAATGATACTTATAGCTTCAGTCCGCCGCAGAATGAAATTCTTGTGAGAGTAAACGATCAAAATCGTTGTTTACTTTAGGAGGACGATAGACACGACCAACGAGTAAGGAGAACTTATTTTTTAGTGAAGCATGGAGCCAGCAGCTCTCTTCTACTGCGAAAAAATGCGGGAGGTCCAGCGGCAGAAATGTAACTGTTTGCTTAACGTAGACGTAACTGCCCTCACCACGGCAATATTGGTGGTCATTTCGAATGCAGTTATAGTCTTGAAGAGAGAGTTCGGAGTTAGCTACGGAGTCTGATGTTCATGTCTCAGTTACTAAAACAATATCTGGACAATGGATGAACGCCAGAGTCTGAAGCAATGCCATCTTAGTAAGCAAGGATCTGACGTTTAGAACAAAACTTTTGAGGGGAAATACTGTTTTTTCTGAGGGAGGTGGGCGACGTTGTCCAGCCGACAGAACACACGGTCCGCCTGCACTCAACCGGTTCTGTTAAAACTTGTTGTGGCATGAAACGATTCTGACGTGGATAAAAAGGAATAGGACTTGGAGGAGGAGATGACAGGCAGGGAACCCGGTGACCATTGTGAGCTATCCCATTTTCAGCTGTGAATGCACGGGCCGTATACCGCAACGTATTCACGCCGTAACGAAACTGACGATCGGATGAGTTAACTAATTCGGTATGGACATCAGAATGAGGGATGCATTGGTAAAACGGCCGTGCAGGAAAAATTATCGGGGTGGGCGATGCACTGCTTCCATTGGAACAAGAATTCTATTAAAAGACGGGGATGTCGGCATATTCGGCCAAAACGCCTCGATATGACTGCTGAGGGGTGGTTGGAAACACGCCACGTTTAGGGTCATGATGTTTGAGGCAATGGTAGGCGGTTGTGGAAGTAAAGATTTCATAATGGACCTGCATTTTCCTGGTACCCTAGTGGCTGAGACGGCAGTTGGATTCGCCTTTGAGTTAGGCACCTACGTAGGCTTGCTAGGGATTATTGGCAGCGTCGGTAGGGGCGTTTTTATACCAGGCGTGTTGATGCGTTCAAATATCTCAACATCAAGAGTAGTCGAATTCCTTACTCAATTGACTATGCCGAGAAGTGCGGCGGCCGCAGATGTTGATGAATAATCATTATTCACAATGAAAATAGGTGTCCTTATCTTGGTGTTGGTATTTACAATTTCAGTTTATTCAGTCTTAGCTTCATTGGTGTGAGATCCAGCAAAAAAAACAGCGCCCTTTACGGCAGAAATCTTTACGTATCTCCTTCTTCGAGAGGATGAATTCGACTTCTATCAAGGAGGAAAGGATAACTAGTATCAGTGCATTACTGCTGAGCGAGCGTAGTCGTTTAGCTTGCGTGACACTATAACCCAAACCACAACGTTGCAGAAGTAAATGCTCTCTCTTTATAGCAGAAATGTTAATAGGAATGTATTACAATATACATTTGTGCTTGCATTTTACTATCAAATCTGTTGCAGAGTTTCGTCACCTCCATAACTTGCCTAGGAATATCAAAGCAAATGCAAAGCTTCCCTTATCTTTGAAATCGAGCTACAATTTGCTTACATACGACGGTTTTACGAGACTTTAGACATGACTGGTGATTTAGATATGTCGATGTTTTGTAGATCCGAGCTATATCTTCTTTGCAAGTCCGAGCGTTCACACAAAACCAATGATTCTTCAAGTGAATTACCTTGACTGGGTGGCGAATATCTTTTTTGAAGCTTACGTAGCTCATCCCTTAATTAGGATGATATGATGAAATACCTATATAGGAGATGGAATATTTAAGTTTTTTAATGGGCGCTTTAGTCCGCCGCGCACTAAATTTAGACACACATGGACTTGATGGATAAGAAGCTTGTCCAGTCTCGACTGCATTTCTAGCTGAGAAGAGACGGTTAAAAGAGTCGACGTGTATTAGTTAGCAGCATGAGAAAAGTGGACGTTGTGTTTTGTTTCATTCCTTCTTAAGGCATTTAAGTTTGGTGAAGGTGTATTTCGCCAACTCTATCGTTAAAACGCATGTCTCTCCCGAGAGATAACTTCGTAGACACTTTGATTCTTTTACCTACTGGCCAAAGAAATACAAAATCGTCGTGCAGTAATGTTTTCAATCTATGGTTATTAGTTCTTTAGGAGTCAAAATGTAGTCCCGTTTTTTCATGCGCAGCTTCAAATAAATCACGACGAATGCAGACTTTAGATGAGGATAGATGTAATTTTATCTACGATGTGTCATTTATGTTCCAAATTAAAGGAAGTGCAATAAGACATTCACACTTCCTCCATTCTCGCCTACAATGCATGCTACAGATCGACTGATGGCTTACTGTTTTGTGATCTTTTAATCAACTGTTCCTTTGCGTTTGCGAGTAATTCAAGGTCATTTGGGAGGCTATATGTTCCCGTTCTGAATAGTTTCTCTCAAACAATAAGGTCAACTGCTTAAACAAATGCCGTGTCGCAAGGGCGATCTGACATACTTCGCCGTTTCGGAGACTCCTCTGAGTAGGCATGAAGAATATTTGCATGTTGAGAGGCGTAAAAGGTCATGCTCATGCGCGCCGTGCCGGTCCTCCTGCTGCCGACCAGTTTGTCCACGGTCTCGTTGTCCTTGTTAAAAACACTTTTCGCAACTTAGTGCTTAAAAATATTTTGCTTTGTTCGTTTAATAAATAGTCCCTGAAAACTCTTGTCCTGTTTCTCTGTAAATTGAACATTTTTGTCGAAATTGATATAAGTAAATAGGATGGGAACACTAAAATTATCGGCCAGGTTTTCATTGTTGCTATTGAAGCTCCTATAGATTTCCAATTTTCAACGCTGTTGTCCTCGAAAGCATGTAATATTTTGATTGTATTCAACCGATGCAGTTTTCATCGTGCTCGCGTACGCATCTGAAGGGATTTCGTAATTCTGATTTAAATTTAATTATGTAAAACTTGAACGACTAGTAGGTTAAATATTTTTAACTACTTACCGGTTTAAAAACTTTTTTATGTAGGTCTTGAGTATGCTTAAACATACAATAACCGACAAGTTTGTGTTAAATCCCTTAAATAGCAGCCTGGTTTCTGAAAATCAGGTAATTGACATAAAACATGGGCAACTTAATGGAATGTTAAAATGGTGGCCCACCAAGTCCTTGCAGTGCTTCTTTGTTCGATAAAAAATAAAATTATCGATCAGTGCATTAAAGTAAATTCACTAACAAAATAATTTTTCTCTGCATGGACCATTTGTCTAGGATTCTCCACATACGCGTTAACGCCTGAGAACATAGGAATTATCAGAAACACGCGTGTTCCTGAGAGCAAAGGAATTATCAGAAACACGCGTGTTTCTGGACGCGTACATCTATGCATATCTTGTTGTTTTCTCAACGATATCCGCGTGGATGTAAGAACTAAAGGTAAGAACTGGACTTAAAGGCCAAGGTATGAAAGGGTAAGAACAATCATTTGCGGACACGAATCAATAAAAAATGAGGTCTGACGATCAGAGCGCAAAAAGATTAGATGGCTGAGGTCAAAAAGTATAAAGTTGTGAAACAAAACGAAAGACTAAGCTAGGAAGTGATAAAATTGGAGATTCAAAAACAAATCATACAAGTAAGTGTAAAATAAAACGAATTTGAGCAAAGAACGACGCCTTGTAAAGAAGGCAAGCCACGTGCGCCTACTTAGAATAATAAGTAGTCATGTGGAATGCTTGAGGCATAGATTTCCGTTGCCTTCTTATACGTCGAAGCGTAGAAAAACATGTATGAGGGGTCAAGTGAAATGTGATCACGTAAAAAAGTTACAGCCTCTCTTAGAACGGTCAGTATATACGACTTTGGGAAAGAGCACAAGCCATATGTAATAAAAACCAATTGTAAGTCCAAAAACTTGAGGTTTTGCAAACCCTTATTAAAGCTACACGCAACTGTGTACATATGAAGAAATCGCATCTTCGATTGTTTGCAAAATTTGGAAACCTGTCCGGCCTGGACTTCTGCGTTCTTCAGTTAATCAAACACGAATTTATGCCCACAGCGCACATATATATTCTTATTAGAAACGGGCAAGCAAACTCTCTACACTTTGCAATAATTGTTTATCTTTCTGAACATTTGGCGTTTTTGATAAAAGCATAATAAAAATCTAAGACAAAAGTGTAAATGCACAATTTAGTTCCAAGGCCTTTTTACGAGACAGCTGCTATCAACTTTTATAAGATAGCAATGCTTTAGGCTTAAATATGCGACAGAAAATTTCTGTCGCCAAAGGAAAACTTGTGCACGCTTGGAGATCTAATTTTATAGAGGAATGGACGCAAGTATTGCCGCAGTGCATCAGAAGATTTGCTTATAAAATATCTTATTCATAACGTGTGGGACAAGTTTGGCAGATTTTGTGACGGTGACCATTTGTGAGTTAATCGCTTAAGGTGAGAGACTCTATTGCATAAGCCTATTACGTATTCGCTTCCTTCTTGTGCAAATGCACCTACGACGGGCGGTCAGATCGCAAACATAAATGGCGAAGACCTCTATAAAACGAGCTTGCTTTAGATAACCGGAATTAACTACATGGGGCCAGTCCGAAAACCTTGTTCAAATACTTGCAAATCAACCCTTACTGGTG